>OX411549.1:2815619-3415619 GCA_948146395.1 Fragum whitleyi
CCAACAGAGGGGCGATCTAGTTTCAATTATTAATTCTCGTTAACCTGCCCTGCGCTCAGGATGTCAAAACGGTGCAAACAGTTATTCAATTTTCCCCGCTTTGCACTCTAGTCAACGTGCTAAGCGGGATAAAATTGGCTTACCGTTTGCACCGTTCTGTCAACCTGAACGCAGGGCAGGTTTCTGCTAAATATTGAAGGGATTGACTAGAGGCGATATATATGTGACCCGTCACGCGAAAAGGGACCATCTGGGAAGTGCGTAAAGTGTCGACCCTAGTCAGACTGCGCGGATTGCGCAGACTGACTAGGGTCGAAACTTTTGTTGCACCGTGCTTATTTTCTGAATCTAGAATGATCAATCTACCTTTAGGTGAAAGAATTTGAAATACGACTTCTAGTTAACCTATGCTGGATTAAATCTCCTTTTCAATAAATCATTTTACAGAATTCCCGTATGGTCCCTTTTCGCTTGACGGGTTACATATATATCAAAACTTGAACTGTAAAAGTAGCTGTTCAGCCGTTCGCTCCCCTGGTAACACAAGACTCCTTTAAAGTAGCATATTTTGCTCTTGTACGCCCTCTTCTGGGTTATGTTTATAATACGCTTTGCCAATGTTCTAACTACAACGGGATTCCGGAGTATTTTTACATAACCTACCTACCCGGTAACCCAATTGTGTTATGAATGTTGTACTTGCTTTGGGCGCTTGCGATTATCGGCTAGCAACGTTACCAGTCTAGCAACCAATCACGGCGGATATCTAGCATATTGTCTTTGTTTTCTCGAAAGTCTCGTGTTTTTCATTTGTTCGGATATTTAATCATCTTGAGGGTGGGATCTATGAAAAACATATATGTTTACTTCTTTTCGTAAATCTAGAAATGTTTTCTGAAGGTTTTTTTCTGGGATTAAGCTTTGCGACGAGTATTTTTTGTAGCCTAGCAACCGGGTCATATTCTGAAAGAGCTTGCGATGCGTTCAATAAAGATTATTCGCTTTTAAAACTGTTCGCGGCGAGCGCTTTCGAATCCTGAACGTAGGGCAGGCAAGCCCTCACTAAATTTAATAGCGCTTTGCTTTCCTGAATGCAGGACAGGGGTAGGGGCGATCTGAACAGACATCTTAAGAAAATCGTCGGTTCACATTTTACCTTATTTAACTCGTCAAAAGTCTGATTATAAAACCTTCAAATATCATGGTTTAACTATAAGACCCAATTTCACATAAAACGGGGCCGATCAAAACGTGCTACAGATTGTCTTCCTGTTTTTTTCATTTTATTTTTTTGATTACTGAATGCAAATCGGGTAATTTAAAGATATACAAAACAGATTATGAATAATGTCAATATCCACGCCAAAAAGAGAAAAAATAGAAACCATTCTTTAACCAAACAAATCTCACCAAGAGCTACTACAGTGGGTCCGTTTTACTTAAGTCAAAATTAAAAGTTGCTTTTAGAGATTGATTTTATTTTCACCGAATGAAATGCTTATTATCTAAAATTCTGCATTTGTCGTCTTTATTCCGACCAACACAATCATATATAATTCTTCCAAAGAAATACCACCTTAAATTCTGCCAAGATAGTAAACAATAATTCTGAAAAGAAATACCACAAAAAACACATGACAGGAAAATCAGCTATATCTAAGACAATGCAATAATAAACAAGTCCACCAAACATAAAGTAGATTATACCATCTATGATTCTGCTGATAAATATCACCTCTAATTCTTAAAAGCAACACCATCTATAATTCTGCCAAATAAAAAAAACAACATTTATAATTGTACCAAATTAAATCAATCTTTAAATCTTTAAATACTTTTTAAAAACAATCTACTAGTATGAATGTCCCAAAGCATTTAGTATCATTTTCTACCGAAAGAAAAATGTCTTTTACTCAATATTGGTAATACCACTGTTAACGATTTTTTGCTGTCATGCTATTTTCTTATGTATCGGTCAAATTGGGACGTAAGAATCTTGTGATTTGCCAAATTAGATTTGTATTTAATTTCTGTGCAATCGCACGAGGCCAATACTATTTGATAAAAGTACAAAACAGAAGCAAACCTTGAATTTTGGGAGAAAGGTATTTTGACAAATGAATAGTTTTATGTAAGTAATATTTTAGTTGTTCATTTGATAAAAGAATTGATAAGAATGATAATAAAAATAGCAAGTGATGGTGACTATCATTATTTGTTTATTAATTTATTTATTTATCTATTTATTTATTCATTCATTCATTCATTCATTCATTCATTCATTCACAAACCTCTTACTGGAGATAAATAAATAGATAAATTATTTACAAATAAACCCTGACATATCGCCCCAACACCTTATCTATACGTTAA
Source organism: Fragum whitleyi (assembly GCA_948146395.1). Classification (NCBI taxonomy): domain Eukaryota; kingdom Metazoa; phylum Mollusca; class Bivalvia; order Cardiida; family Cardiidae; genus Fragum; species Fragum whitleyi. The sequence goes on from OX411549.1 coordinate 2,817,993, forward strand.
TGTGGCAGAAATTTATCACGCACACGATGAGCAAACTAAAACGGTGTATTAAACACCATAAGCAGTAAAAAAAGAAAGAAAAACCAGAAAGGAATGAAATGGTCTGCATACGCACGCACCCATACGCACTCGCATGCACTGCTCCCTCCACACATCAGCCCTGCGTTCAGGATGAAAACGTTAGCAAAGCGCTTTCGAAATGATCCCCCGCTTTGCACGTATGAGCACTGCTCCTTCTACATAAATTACTGAATGATGCATACATACTAATAAGTTCGAAGGTCATCCTCCAGTCTCGTTTGGTCATTTCCGGGCATTTTTGCAATAAAAATGGTATTCATATTTTCGCTATGCAATTTCTTTAACAAAAATCGTAGTAAGAGACTGAGAAATTTCAAAAAGATTGACGCGCGTCTCCAATCGTATCAGGCTACCGAAAGATCCTTACTTAATCGCTTAAAAATCTTGCTTAAACGGACATAATATTTAATTCCAATAACAAATTCATGATTTGAAAGGCACAAATGAAATAAAAAAAAATATATAGAACTTAATTTTCAATAATATTCATGTTTCATTGTTCACTCTGTGCACAGATAGCTCCGCCCAATTTTATACTGAACGTAATTTTTTGCGGGAAAGTTGATGCTTTTGACGTCGTATAACCCACTCTATGACCCACTTCGTTTTCTGTGAAATTATCTTGGCGTCAATTTGTTTATTTATGAATTTATTTATGTATTTATGTATTTATCTATTCATTCATTCAATAACCTCTTTATGGAGATAAATAAATAGATAAATTATTTACAAATAAACCGTGACATATCGCCCCCAACACCTTATCTATACGTTGATGTGGCAGCAATTTTATCATGCCCACGATGAGCAAACTAAAGCGGTGTGTTAAACACCACAAGCAGCAAAAAAGGAAATATGGAAAAAAAAAAAGAAAAAGTAAAAAAAGAATGAAATGGTCTGCATAAGCACGCACGCACGCACCCACACGCACGGTCCCCTCCATACACTAGATACAAAAGTAGTTACAATGTATTGTATCATCTGATGATTTCATATTTCAACCAAAAATCACCATTTAAAGAGGGTTAGAGATAGAGAACAACATGTTAGTGTCTTAAAATGTTAATGTTATCTGGTCGATGTTGTGAGAATTTATCATGACGAGGCTGTGCCGAGTCATGATAATTTCTCACATGATTTCCTAAATGTTGCCGAACTATTACGGTTCCTCTAGCCTAATTCAAAAAGACTTCGTTTCAGTGGATAAATCATCTAAAAGAAGGAGCCATGTTCGGGTACCAAATTCTGAGTTGCCTGCTTTTATGCTGCGTATATGTTGTGCATGGTTCCCATTTCCGAGGCGCAATTTTCACGTGGAAACCAACTGGAAATGGTACAGAGGTAAGGTTTTAAGGTAGTGGACCCGTAATAGTTCCGTAACGTTTTTGAAGTAATGAGCTTTAAAAGTGTTAATCGAGGTTTCCAAATGACTTCATTCGGAAAACTCGCTTAACTATGTGAAAGCTCACGAGTTCCGAAATATTTCGGAACTATTACGGATCCACCACCTTAATCAATTTTTTAAACCTTTATCCTACTGAATTTAAGTTGTAATTCTTGTAAACTCCCAATTTTTTGAAAATTCAACAAACTAAATAAATAAAAATGTACGTCTGTGCAGGCTGATCTTGGTCTATTTTTTTTTTTGGCTTAATGTTTGTGTAAAGCAGGAATATGCTAAAAATCATGAGTTTGATTCAATATGTTTTAAAGGTAGTGGAACCGTTATAGTTCCGTTACACTCCGGAACACTTTAACTTTCACAATGTTGACCGAGGTTTCCTAATGCAAATCAGTAGGAAACCTCGGTTAACACTGTTAAAGTTCATTACTTTTGAGACATTGCGGAACTATCACGGGTCTACTACCTTAATCATGTTTTAACTTCGGAACTCCTGAACTTTCACGGTGTTGACCAAGGTTCCTAATGAAAATCATTAGGAAACCTCGGTTAACATTGTTAAAGTGCATTGATTCCGAAACGTTGTGAATCGATTACGGGTCCATTTACCTTAACCATACAAAAAGACGTCCTTTATAAATATTAATAACATGAGTGAGTACAGAAAATGCATTCAGATACATTCGGTAAGAAACATCATTAAATTGATACTAGTTTTATTCTAGGTCATCTTAAATCGCTCACTCAACGCTCCATTCATTCTTTTCAATTCCAAAAACTCACTCAAAGCATTCAGAAACGCACCGAAATAATTCAAAAATTCCCCCAGAATCGTAAACAATGCTTCTCAATTTCAATCAATTATAACAAACCATACTGATTTTGGCTGGTGTTGAGTTGGAAACGTCTACTTATACACACATATCCTGTTATAGAAAATTATTATACTGCAAAGAAAATTCTAGCATTTTCATTGGTTAATGCTGACCTGACAAACATTGATAGCTACGGCCGCTCCGGTATTACCTCTAATGTTTCCTTAAGGCGCCTCGACGTGAACATAGACAAAAAATCGAAACGGTAATGGCAGCCATGTTTCTCTCGCTTTGCTGATAACACGACCCGAATATACACACTAGGATACAGTTGAAAAGGATGTCAGTTAATAATGTGCAAATAAAAAATCATATAGATGTCAATAAATACCTAAAATTTGTACAAATCTGTCCATTTAAAGTGCCAAGTTTCTCGCAGTTTCAGCCAACAAACGCTTCCATATCACAATAGCGCAGAGTGTAGTAGTGTGACGTCACAACTATATATGACGTCATTTTGTACATGCTTACTTTTCATAGGGGCGCATTAAGGGATATTGGTGGTTTAAAAGAAATCGGTTTATACGAACGACTAAAAAAGGCAAGAGCAGATATTTAGCCCTAAAACTTTGAAGTATAATAAATTCGTAATACGGTTTCTTGCCTGGGTATATGACGATTTATTCCCGGCAGTAAAAATGATGTCAACCCTCGCCTACGGCTCGGGTGACATCATTTTTTCAGCCGGGAATAAATCGTCATATACCCCGGCAAGAAACCGTATAACTAATAAAGTAGACATTTTAAAGGGAGGTCGTAGAATATCGTTAATTTCGTCCAATTAGGACAAATTAAAAGATTTGTATTACATCCCTTTATTTTCATTCACAACACGAACGCACACTCAATATCATTCTGTAATATCTGCCAAATCATTCACCTTGCCAATTTAACTAACTATATACATGAGGGAGGGAAACGCCCATTAAAAATCTGACTGATTAATCCTTATCATCATTTAGAGAAATTCTGGATGGGATCTACACGGAAGAAAACGTCTAGTTCTTTGCTTGCTTTTCTAATATTATTTTTGTTCTAAGGTTGCTCATATGATAATACAATTAAGTTTTAACATAAAAGAAAACTGGAGTGTTATAAAAAAGGTAAACTGAGAAACTGATCGACCCACATGATTGACTGGCGTATCTCCCTAATCTACGCTACCCCCATAAGATCATATATGAATATCCTCTCTGCACACGTATTCTACAGGTTTTTTTTTAATTTAGCTTAAATTGGGGACATTTTCTTGTCTATCATGTTTATGGTATAAGTTGATCATGTTCCCAGTCGAAATATTTGCTGCTTTCTGGTTGGTTAATATACCGTGACTGCCATACGGTTACACAGTCAAGTGAGGACTGTCTAGCCATATGGCTCCGTACAGCTAGTCTGTGGGCCTATCTTATTCCAAGAGAACTAAGTATTGAATAAATATTTTCCGTGTGAGGTATTGAATCAATTCTTTTAAAATAAGAAATAATTATAAATTTTTAATTTTTGAACAAATATTTTAAATGATACAATAGAATATTTCAAATTATACAATAAATGTTTTTCTTATACAACAAAGAATTACAAATATAGAATAAATATTTTTAATTATTGAATAAATTTAAATGATTATAGAACAAATACTTTAATCTATGAAATATAAATATTTTTACCATAATTAATTTATTTTTAGGATGAATATTCTTATTATAGAACAATTAGTTTTTTTTATATATAATTTTGCAACCGATTACACGCCATAGTTTAACGCTCATTTGAAATTGTCAGTAAAACAATAAAACTTTACCCTGGGACCAATATCATGTTTATCAGCAAAAATAACTACCAAATAAAAACGTTATTTGATATAATTAATATTTAAAATCTTAGATTGAAAATTAAATAATTATATAAATGCATAACCTCGCATTTTTCCTATTAGATAATTTGAATAAGCTATTATTCAGTATGCGCACTTTACCAAAATAATTTCTAAAAAATTACAGAGAATGACTTTGCAAACAGGTTTGATCAATACAAAAGTATTATGTTTATCAATTAGGTAGGAGAATCGATTGGGACTTCCTGTTTGGCCCGTGCGACTTTTCATGATCCCCCGTTTGAAAATAAATAATGCAAACGAAGTGTAAACTGAGAATTTTTTTAAAAGAAAAATTTCTTTACTTTATCTTAGGAACAAAATAATGTAATATCAAAATTAACTTCTTTCAGACCGCTTTTTAAAATAAAAAAAATGTATATTAATTAAATTCTTATTAACCCTTTGCTGTTTAATCCCTGCTTTTTACGTGTCTGTTATTTTATAATTGAGAAAACATTGTGAAAAAAGCAGAAATTGCTTCTGACAAGCAATTTCTTCTTTTTCCACACTTTTTTCTACCCTACTTAATGGTAATTTTTCAAATTAAATCCCCTTTTAATTTTCGTCTGCAAAACCTTTGAATTTGGACAAGTCCAAAATTTTGTAAAACAGTAAAAGGTTAAAACTTTTCACCTGCCGAGATGTGACAGAAGTATGCTTCTTGTTCAGTCCAAAAATGCGTGTTGATATTTGATTAGGGTTATCCGGTCAAAAAACTAAGATGGCCTTGAAATCATTTTCATTTCGATTTCATGTACATCGGCGATAAATTAACCTAAACAATTCGTTTATATCGATCGTCCAATTGTCAAGCAAGAAATGATTTAGACGAGAGATTGAAGAACTGATTATCCTGATATTGTCAGCATTTTGACGGAATTCCGACTTCCCCAAATTGGTTTCCCCTATCTATGTGGGATGATCTAATTATTTTGTTGTCGATTGGGATACAAGTTCTTACAACTTAGATGCATCCATTTCGATTCTGCTTCCTGGAACCGAATCAGGAATCGAACCGAAAGTGTTTGCAAATGATAGAGCAAATAATGATAACCGATCCCGGGAATCGAAATCGGGATCTCTTTATAAAGAAGCCGTCGCCACAAGCATCAAATGATCGATTATATACATGCATTTCTAATATACTTAAAAAGCATCTCTTTTGTAATGAGCACATATTTCTTACGCCAGATTGAGAAATCGAAAAAGTTTTCTGATTCTGAAAGGTTGTTTATTTGTCAACCAATTTATATCAAATATTTAAATATTGATTCAAATAAGAAAGTGTTGAAGTGTTCACCGTGGGCCAGGAGGGGTCACCGTGCACCCCCCCAAGGGCTCTCCGATAGTGGTATGAAAATGTTCATAGGACCTTCCTGAGTGAGAATCAAGATGTTAACAGGTGGTTATTTGGGTCCCGACTGCCATTCCGAGTGGTTTTCTAGATGGCAGCCAAGAATAAATTCATTTTACCTTAGGTACACTATAGAGCGATTTTTTCCATTTAAAATATTGTTTGAGAGTCTAAAATATGTATATTTTGCGTTCTGGTAAAACCCTTTATTACTTAAAATGACCTTGAGGATCCCAACTTCCGAAATGGGAGATGGCAGCCAGTTCTAGATAAGAATTTTGCTATTTTTTCGATGAATGCCATGAGAAAAACGCGTTCACCATGTACTACACCATAGATCATATTGCAAAGTGCTATGATATTGTTGATATGACCTTCTCGGATACAAATCAAGTTGTTAACAGTCGATATTTTGGGTCCTGGCTGACTTTCTGGGTATTTTTCTAAATGGCAGCCACTAAAAATACAAATTAACCAGGAGACACTATACGGATAGCACTTGATTTTAAATCACATGTAAAGACCAAAACATGTATATTTTACGTTATTGGAACGATATCTATATGTTTAAGATAATTTGGATATCCAAACATGCTTTATGCGAGATGGCAGCTAGTTTAAGATAGAAATTTTGCTATTTCCTGTTGCATTCTATGAAAGATGAAGGGTGGCCATGTACTTTGCCAAAATTCCTTTCTGGTTGTGCCATAAAATCGTTAATTAAACATCCCCAAGGTTGATTCAAGTTGTTTCTAGTCGATATTTTGGTCCCGATAGCCTTGGAGGGGGGTCTAAATGGCAGCATATGCAAATAACAAGTAAATAAATTGGAACAAATTGTATACGAGCAACCCTCATTTTTTATCTTTAAGTGCCAAAACATATATATTTGGTTTTCTAGCTACAAACTGAAAAAAAACATAAATCTATTTGAATATCAAAAATCCCGAATGGTAGATGGCAGCTAATCTTGAATATAAAATTTACTTTTTTTTGTTGCAGATCATATGACAAGAGGAGACGAACCATCCTAAAAACCCTTTCTGAGATTGCAAAGTAATGTTAACCGACCTCACTGAGTGATAATCAAAAATCTTTTAGTCGATATTTTGTGTCCCGACTGCGTTCACCGGCATTTTCTAGATGGCAGCCAAGAAGATGATTGAATTACACTAGAACCCCTATGCAAACATGGCTTCACATTTAGACTCATTTTAATTACAAGACACCAATATTAAGCGTTATAGCAACAGTTCTATCAGTTAATGTCCAAATTGAAATACCGAATTTTTATATGAATTTTATTCGGGGGGGGGGGGGGGTCTGAAAAAGATTGAACAAATTAATTGTTCACTAGGCCCTCCGAGATAGAATCATGTATTGATATTCATATTCGGTATCTTTGGTTTCACCAGCTAATAAACGTTTTCAAACTGAAAGGAAAAAATATATATTTTTTTTAAAATTTTCTTCTTGGTTATGTAGGGCTAGTGTGATGTTCCCGAAAATCTAAAAGCGAGATGGCACCCATATATTAATATGAATACTCCATATTTATTTAGCTCGATGTATGAATACTTTCAAATAACGACCGAAATTGTCCACCAAATTAAATGAATTTTTGCATTGTAAATAAATGTTTCAAGATTTGCAATAAATCCACCAATTTTGGCTTATTTCAATATCTTAAATTTGCTTAAATCTGTTCTATTCATATTCCTCTTGAAGGGCTCAGCAGTGCAAATCCCTACGTAGCTGATACATTTAGAAATTCATATATGATTGTTTTTAGAAAGTTTTACCTAGCATAAATTTATTTAATTTTTCAAAAACTTGGCCGCCATTTGACCATATGGAAGTTTTTTCTATATCGAATAATTCCAAAACATAACTTCATTATTGTATATAAATGTAAATCTGTATTTATTTGTTTTATATGAAAAACATGAGTCCTGTTTGACAAAATAAACGCCTCACTAAAACATTCTAAGAACGAATGAATACTTTTTTGACGCGGCATTATATATGGACAAACGTTGAATATATGCTAATAATTATTTCATGAAATATACTTCGAAAGTGTCATAAAAAGCCACCCTTAAAGACAGTGACTATATAGCTTGGACAATTATGTGCTATGATTGTCCCATGATCAGGAACATTATGTGAAACCTTCTTGCAAATCTATCAAATTCATACATTGATGTAGAAGGAGTAACGTTTACAAGACAATTGATAAAAATGAATCTTTTTCGTGATTTGGAATGGTGTTCTTACTGAGTTGATAAGCACACATGGTCACACGATGAGGAAAATTCTGTGAAAGTTTCATGCAAACTTATCCTTAAATGCAAGACGAATGTGTTGACAAGAAATTTAACATCAAGCCCCCTTTTTCCGTTACTTGGCATTATATCAGCAATCATCAACAAAATGAGTTTTGTCATATTCTATGATGTTTCATGAAAATATGTCTATAAATGAAGGAAATGTATTGCGATCAAAAATACTGTTTACATGGCACCAAGTCTGGTGAAAATCATTCTGAATCATTTACTCATCGTTTCATTCATAGCATTTTTGAAACATTAATTCATAATGCCTCAAAATCATTCAAACAGCATTCAATCGACCAAAACCACTCCGGAATAATTCAAAATTTTCCAATCATTCAATAATTCCATAAGCTGGAGTGGATTTGGAAGCTTCTGATTGGTTTTTGAAAACATTCATATCCTCTAAAAGAACAATACGACATTATATTGTATAATTATGCTCAAGTTCGATAAAAAACAAAGCATTCAAACCCTTCAAAAGTCGCTAATGCTACTAACCCTTGTCAATTTCACGATGTTCTTAATCGAAACAAGAAATTAACTAACCTATGTATAAACACACGGACAGACAGATGGCAAAAATGATACCAACGTGCATTTCATTTTATCACGTTTTTTCTTTCTCGGAGACCATTTAAAACTACCCTTATCCTTCAGGTGAAATGAAAGAGACAGAATATTGATATCAGGAATATATGGTGAACAACTAGATAACCCCCTCCTTCCGCAGAAGTGACATGCCCACCCAACTTGTTTCAGAGACTGTAACAATTAAATTAGCAAAAAACATGTTTAAAATTGGCTGCCATCTTCATTTCAGTAGGTTTGGTTTTTAAATAAGACACTAAATCAAAGAAATGATAAATGATACGCTAAACCTAGGTGATTTGGTCCTGAAAACAAGATAAGAAATGGACATCTGTGAGCAAAGGGATTCTTATGTAATCTATACTTTTTCTTGGCTGCCATCTAGAAAAACATCCGGAAAGGCAGTCGGAACACCAAAAATATCGATTGATACTTTTTTGATTCTCACTGAGTAATATTGGTTAACTTTTTCTTTGTCCTATCAGTGATGGCTTTTATGATGATGATGCCTGAAAAAAGGCAAATTTCATATTTAAAACTGGCTGCCATCTACCATTCAGGATGTTAGATCTTCAAAAATACATTTGCTTTTCAGCATGTAGCAAGAACACGAAATATTTATGTTGTTCGTCATTAAAGATTATTAAAAAACAAAGGTTGCTCATATTCAAGTTGTCCCAATTTATCTACTTGTATTTGCATTGGCTGCCATTTGGAAAAACACCCCAAAAAGGCAGTCGGGACTCAAAACATCTACTGTAAAAAAACTTCATTTAACCTTGGAAATGTTGAAATAACAATTTCAAGATACAATCAGAGATAATTGTTCGGCAAAGTACATGGTGACCCCTTGTCTTTCACAAATTGCAACAAAAATATCAAAATTCCAATTCTTAATTGGCTGCCATCTCTAATAGAGGATGATTAGATATCCAAATTAACATTAACTAATAGATTTTGTACCAAGAACGTAAAATATACATGTTTTGGTCTTCAAATATGATTTAAAAACAAGTGATATCCGTATAGTGTCTCCTATTTTTAGTGGCTGCCATTTAGAACAAGAGTGCCATCGTCACAAAACACGCCGCCACTTTGCTGCTGTTTCACGAAAATAATTGTAGACACTACTTATTTTGACAGAACCAAATTGAAAATGACCAAGTTTCATTTAAATCAAGACAAAAAGTTTGGAAGAGTTGCCTTCACAAGGCTGCAATTTCAATAAGCCCCAGAGACTAAATTTTAAGGGGGCATAACTGAGGCAATAAGCCCCAGAGACTAAGTTTTAAAGGGGCATAACTCAGGCAAAAATCAACAAACTGTAAAATCCTTCCTTCATGCACATGTACCAATTGAGGTGATAACATTGACCAAGTTTCAAGAAGATCCAGCTAGAAACTTAGGAGGAGTTGCGTTGACAAGAAAAGTGGACCCAGAGACTAAGTTATCAAGGGGCATAACTCAGGCAAAAATCAACGAACCGTAAAATCCTTCCTTCATGCACATCTACCAATTGAGGTGATAATATTGACCAAGTTTCAAGAAGATCCAGTTAGTAGTTTAGGAGGAGTTGAGTTGACAAGAAAAGTGGACCCAGAGACTAAGTTATCAAGGGGCATAACTCAGGCAAAAATCAACGAACCGTAAAATCCTTCCTTCATGCACATCTACCAATTGAGGTGATAATATTGACCAAGTTTCAAGAAGATCCAGTTAGTAGTTTAGGAGAAGTTGCGTTGACAAGAAAAGTGGACCCAGAGACTAAGTTATCAAGGGGCATAACTCAGGCAAAAATCAACGAACCGTAAAATCCTTCCTTCATGCACATCTACCAATTGAGGTGATAATATTGACCAAGTTTCAAGAAGATCCAGCCAGTAGTTTAGGAGGAGTTGCGTTGACAAGAAAAGTGGACGGACGTACGGACGGATGGACGGACGGATGGACGGACGGATGGACGGATGGACGGACGGACGGACAGACGGAGAAGATGACGCCAATATACGTCCGCCTCCGGCGGCGTATAAAAACACCCAGAAAGTCAGTCAGGACCCAAAATATCGACTGTTAACAACTTGATTTGTATCCGAGAAGGTCATATCAACAATATCATAGCACTTTGCAATATGATCTATGGTGTAGTACATGGTGAACGCGTTTATCTCATGGCATTCATCGAAAAAATAGCAAAATTCTTATCTAGAACTGGCTGCCATCTCCCATTTCGGAAGTTGGGATCTTCAAAATCATTTTAAGTAATAAAGGGTTTTACCAGAACGCAAAATATACATGTTTTAGACTCTTGAAAATATTTAAAATGAACAAAATCTCCCTTTAGTGTACCAAAGGTAAAAATGAATTTATTCTTGGCTGCCATCTAGAAAACCACTCGGAATGGCAGTCGGGGCCCAACTTACCACCTGTTAACATCTTGATTCTCACTCAGGGAGGTCCTATGAACATTTTCATACCACTCTTGGAGAGCCCTTAGGGGGGTGCACGGTGACCCCTCCTGGTCCACGGACTATGTTACAGTGGTGGAAACGCAGAAGAGTGCAATATTGAGGCGTTTTAGGGAATAGAAGAAAACAATGATTTATCTAAAATCACAACTAGCGTTTTATTTCAGCTTATTTTTGCTAGCAGTTTGCCATTCTGGCAAATTCCTACTGTTTGTCGGTTTTGTGGGTGACTTATAACCCCTCAGGTGGTATCTTTCTTCGATTTGTGCAGGCTGATCAAGTGTTTGATTCAACTGCCTGGAAACCGAGATGAGTTAGTCAAATTGGACTAAAAGAGTAGTTTGCAGAATGACGGAGACTTTTCAACTGATTTTTTGGTCTATGAACCTTACTGGATAGACCCTTATCTTCCAGACTGCTTCCTCACATGAGACACCGGCTTAATCAAAAGACCAGCAAAAAGCAAATTTCCAATGCAGTTATACTCAGCCAGCCAGAAACGGTCTTCACAAAGCTTGTGTTACGGGCAGATAACCACTAAACAGTAATCCATGCATGGAACACACAGTAGCACAAGTATCCAAATGGTGCTTCACTACGCCACACAAACCTTTAAACATACGTGAAATGAATTCAGACAAAATATTAATGCTTATCAAATTTTGGTAGCGTATATGAAATGTATTGAAGAGGACTTGTATAATATCACTCAAATAACTTTGACACTTATTTAACTTATATTTGTGATAATGGTGACTCTTTCGATTGTTCATTTCATGCCCAAAGACATCCTTAATATCGTTAAATCATTCAAACAAAAATGTGTAAAACACTGAAATATACCTGGCTGTTTTAACGATGAAAAAGCAAATGCAGCAAAGGAAAGAGATAAATCAAAATCAAACAAGATTGAACAAATTTATAAGTTTTGGCGAAACAAAACAAAGCTTCTTATTTCAAAGAAACCTTTTAAAACAGAATTAATCAATGGCACTTAGAAAAAAATACATAGCCTACTCTGGAAACATCTGAAAGATCTGTCTGGGGCATCAACGATACAAAATATGCCCTATACAAATCATAATGATGGAACAAATATTGGCGACCCTGTTCAAACAGATGAGACCTTTAATATTCACCTTTCTAACACGTTAACATGTAGTCTGGAGTGTCATAAGACTCTGTACTAGTACTTCTATGATTTGTTCTCTATTACATCTAAATACACCCAGAACCGAATGTTTGCCGATGAAACTACAATAAGTTCTTTTGGCAAGGGTACTCAACATATAACAAGATCACTGCAGGACTGTCTTAACGTCAATGGACAATGGCGCTGAAGGAACTCAATTATTCTCAATTATCAAAAAAAAAAAAAAAAAATGAAAATGATTATTTTGACATACTTGAAAATGTGCTTGGTAAACAATAAACAGGAAACTGTAAAGAACTCTTTTAAACTGTGTTTTTATAAAAGAGCTGTGGCTTGGCAAAACTGTGGAATCTTTTAGTGAAGAATTATACACGGAATTAAGATGGATGACTTTGGAGACAGAATTCAATATAAAAAGGCTGTTTGGTTAAACAAACCACAACAAAAACCAATCTGATTACACGCGCCATTTTTAAGAGAAAAAAATGAATCAAGTATTGACTTCTATAGAAAATCCTTTACTTAATCGCGTCCACAACTATGGAATCAAATCCATTTCTTTAATTAAGAAAAAGTAAAACTTTAAATATATATAAATCTGAATTAAAAAGGAAAACATATTTTCCCTTTTATTTTCAAATATTACCAATCGAACTTGTCTAGCTAAGATTTACAATGGTGCATTTCACACTTACTTGACAAACATCTGTTTGTGTATATATGTAATTGCTTGTAAATACTTTTATAATATGACTTACGGCGCGGGAGTGAAATAAGCCCATTCAATATTATTGATATTAAAAGGGTGTTATTCCACTAGTGGAATAAATATGCAAATGAGCCAAATCACTTGTATTCATACGCGCTGTCAAAAGAATAAACAAAAACAATGGCGTCGAATGACATATCGATTAACGATACGGTCCAGATCGACGGCGAAGGTTACGGCACGGTCATTGAAGTTGTTTTTCGGGGATTCGCTACATTTCATTTGGTTAGACTACTTGACAGTTCATTCGAAGTAGAACTAGAGAGGGACAGATTAGCAGTAGTTGAAACGATTGGCAAAATCGGCGATTTGGATCAGACGACACGCCAAGACTTTGGATCAGGCAGAAGTAGATTTAATATCGTATCCGATTAAGACAATTTCAATCTTCACCAAACGAATCGCAATACCCTGATCAAAACCGTTCAAGACCTAAAAACATTGAAGGCATTTTTATGGAACCAGAAGGACATGAAGACCGTGAAATTCATGAGATTCCCGAAAACAAACTATCATCGTTACTTTGCCGGTTTCTTGTTGGCGTAAGAAAACAAAACGGGGAAGATTATGAGCCTTCTGTCTTTAGAGGAATGATATCAAGCTTTGATTGCTAACGTTAGCGTAACCAACCCGCAAAGCATTTCCAAGGGACAAGCCTTTGCAAGAGTTCAGGAAACTCTAACAATGAAACAGCGGCAACTCAAAAAGGATGGGAAGGGTAATTTCCCCCATAAAAATGATCCGTTATCCGACGATGACATTGATAATTTGTGGAAATCTGGCCAATTTAGTATTTCTACACCTGAAACAATTCTCCAGACCTTGTGGCTTTACAATACGATTCATTTTCATCAACAACTACAACCACGTAAACGATCTCCAACACAGGCAAATTTCACAGATCCTACACTCAAATTCTACGGATAACCGTCAACTACAGAGTCTGAATTCCAATAATCCTCCATTGTTTAACCCAGCTGCCGTTGTAAGCAATGAGTCTAAGTCAGCGCTTCACGTTTCTGGTGGATTCCAAAACATCTTCAGCGCTCCAATATATGGAGGAACTTTTAACATTAACGTTCACCAAGGAGTTTCTCATAAGGAAACAACTCACCAAAAAAGAGTTGCATAAGATGTATTGACAGCGATAGCGACTGACTCGACTACGTTTGAAAATCCTAAAACATGTAAACATGTACCGAAGTGACGTGTTGACCTTGACCGGCACGGAACTCATGCATGAAAAGAGATATTTTCAAATCTAAAGCGTGAATTATCATAAGTTTAACTGTGATAAGTAAAAAAGATAAACTCGAATAGCATAGAAAAGTTTATAAATTAGTTGAAAATTGAAATAAAAAACGGATTTACTTCTTTGTCGCATTATCTGAGAAGTAAATTGGTTATATGACGTCATTCACTATTCTTTCCTGTAAGGGCCAGTAAGGCCAGACAGAATCAATTTCACGTTTAATTTATGCGGTTTCTCTTGTCATATTATAATAGAATCTTACATTCGTGTTCATAAAATCCCAAATTTATTAAACTCGTCAACAAAATGCAGATAAAAACTCGGCAAATCCTCGTTTTTATCTGTATTTTGATGACTCTGTTAATAAATTTTGTATTTAATGAAAACTCATGCAAGATCCTCTATTTATTTGTTTATATACGAGATTTCACAAAGGTCCACAAAGAAGACTGAGTTTACCCAACTGTGTGACGTCTTTTAATGAAAGTCATTATCATAACAAGTTTTGAAAATGTAAACAGTAAAGATAGGAAGTTATATCTAATTAATAAATAAATAATAAATATATAATAAATAAATGAATAAATGAATGTATAAATAAATAAATAAATAAATAAAATAAATAAATAAATAAATAAATAAATAAATAAATAAATAAATAAATAATGTTTTTGAAATGCTGTTAATTCAGCATGCCTGAATTTTTCTATGTTCGAATAAAAAATGTAGAGGCTTTACACAACGTTGCCTATAGGCATATTCCCAACGCATTCCAACTGTGGGCTGGTAATCAATTGATTGCATCCTAACTTTTAATTTCTAGATAACTGTCATTTTTCGAATATCCTGGCGGAGAGGAACGGCTATGTGTAATGACACAACAGTCGGCTCACTTATTAACGGGGGAGGTTATATGAGCTGTTTTACTGGATGTAGTATGACACAATCTTTGGCATTCTACTGTACGGATTTTAGCGAAGACGATGACTGGACTACCGGCAGAAACAGTTTTACATATGATTCTGGTTCTTCCACATTTTTATCTTTCGGGTAAGTAGCTGTACCGATGTTTAGCCCAGGAGGTAATTAGTGGCTAGTAGGTAATCATGATAAACATGTTTTAGTCAGGGGCGCAAAAAAAACAACAACAAAAAACAAAAAAACATAAGACCTTACTTTTATTTAATATTCATATAACAAATTAAGTCTACTTAGCTAACTAGGATTTGCCTTGTGTATACTAGTAGTGATCATCGGTCATCGTGAATAGCGGAACTTCAAAGCACCTTCCAAATGTATCGCTGCGCCTGAAAATGTAAACCATTTCACGAATTTGAGCGCGCGAAGATAATGCTCGTAAACCAAGGAGCTTGTTTTAGAGCGCGATTTCGACTTGTTAAAATATTTTTTTTTACCATACCGGTATGTATCCAGGTTGGTGGAATAATTACAGCATTAATTGTCTTACTGATTTTGCTGAAATAAAAATTTAAAAGAGCCACAGGTCACACAAGTTACGAAACACTCATGATAACAGAGATTAGCTAAATGAATATTTCTTTAATTATAACAATAGACTTACAATGCAGTCTTTAAAAATGCGCTTTTGTTGATGTTTGTTGTCTGGCTGAAAAGAAAGTCCCGAATTCATATTTGTTATTAATACATAGACGTTCAAAAAGCATGGACAAAGAAAGTGTTACAGGGCTGTTTTCTAATGTAAATAATCAAAGAGTGTGACCAAAGATTATGATTACTGTACCATTAGTATTGCCCCTATTGAATTAGCGCTCTCATAATCACAAAGCTCATCATAATCAGATGTTTTGATGACAACCATGCCCTCTCTACAAGATTGAAAAGGAGCAAATTGTCAGCAGATTCCCCCGTTACACAACTAGCTGTCCAAGTGAAAAAAAAAAAAAAAACCCACAAAGGGAAACAACTTCGAAATAAGCTATATTACTGACTTACATTTCTTATTCACTCACGAGCAAAAAAAAGTTTCAAGTCAATCGGACAAAAGATGACAGAGTTATGCTCCTAAAAAAGAGCCGGACCCCGCCCGGACGCAACGGTATCGCGTTCGTTTGTAAGTATCTATTGTGGAAAAGTGTCGAATTGCTTGAATCACAGAATGCTGAGAATAGTTTTGCAGAAAATATTTAAAAGTAATAGATAAGCATAACCACATATATATTTACTAAAACTTTCCGTGTTTTTCCTTTATAAATACAGGTTCACTGGAGGAAATTGGATTGGTGGAATGAACTATGGGTCAAACGGATATTGGCGTCTTGTTGTCACAGCAGAGTTATCTGTAAGGTCTGGTACAGGAACAATCAACTCTTCACCTACTGTCGAAGTGGCACCAATAGTTGAACTTAAATATGGCTGCTCGCATGAACTTATATTACCAGGTTCAAAAATTTGCATTTTATACTATACTCCTCGCACCTTTTGAATATTTTTAAACAGTATATCGAAAAAAGTGACCATAAATGGCTAAAACACATATCATATTACACATCAATAACGATAAACGTTCATGTTCTTCGATTCAAGGCATAAGCAAAATGACTCTTTAATCAAGTGTTTCTTGTTAAGAGATCATGCACATTTTTTCGCAATTTTATGATATCCCGCGTCATGAAGATGGGGAGGTTTAAATTTACTTGCAAGAAGTTTTAACAGAATGATGCTTACTAGGAAATTAGACCAATTCAAAAAGGTCGACTTCTTGATTACCTTTATATCAAATGATTATATCTTGTACATCACTATCAGGTCAAAAAAAGGTCCCGGGTTCTATTTCTGACGACGTCACTCATTCTCTCCGACTATTTGTCTGCCACCGGTGGTTTGATAATCGTAGACCTACATTAATGCCTGATAGCAGCAGGGGACTAGGAAAGCAAGTAATGATGGTACTGGTATGAGAAATACCAGGAATCCATTGTAAGGTTTCAATCCACCGCGATATAACTGAAGATGGTTGATATCGGCGTACAAGCAATATGGTTGAACACGGCGAAAATTAATCTTGTTTGTTTATTCACTTCAATCCCTTGACCTTTGTATTTGGTATTCATGTATGGATGAGACACATTATAGTTTAAGTCCGATATAAAAATATGTTCTGTTCTGTTAAAGGCTTTTTTATAATTTCAGTAGAGCGTCTCAAGCCCTAATATATATCTCTTGTTTGAGTTATAAATATTGTCCATTGGATTGAATTTTAAATCTTCTTAGGCTATTAAAAAAATGATTAGTCATAATTGACCCTTCTTGAGTTATTTCTCACCTAGAGAACCGATACCTCAGGTTGAAAGGTTGAAGACTTTTTTATATCCCGATGAAATACCCGGCTGAACACTTTTCGTTTCGTTTCGGTCAAGTGTTCTCTCCCGGGTTTCGAAAGAAATATTCATGACTCAACGTATATCTGTACGTCTCTCTCTCTCTTTCTATTTCTGTCTTTAGGCCTTTATGAATCTCAAATGTCTGTCTCTCTCTTTCATACAGACATTTGTTGACTGTTTGTAATATGTACTTTGTATAATTGTTCGTTTGTTTGTATGTAAAAGTTTATATTATTGTTTGCTTTGTAAATTGTTCAATATGTATGTACATTATCTTCTGTGAAAGGAGGAAAAGTAAAAATAAAATATGTATGTATGTTTATTGTTCAAAGTATTAAACTTTGATATTGTTTGGCTGTTTATAGGCTGAAATTATGAGAAAGTTTATTGATAATGTAAGAAACTGGTTTCTCTCACAACCAAATTTATATAATTAGTTCTTCAGGAAAACTTGCCTTAATGACAATAAAATAAACAATTAAGTTAAATTTCAATGCTTTAAAATGCAAAGTTTATTACTTATAAAATAGGAAAATTATGTTACTATGTAATTAAAAAAAGAATAAGATCGTTTATACCTATTCATTCCATTTTTCTAAAACCCGACATTTAATGTCCTAAAATCCATTAAGTAGTAAACATTGAGAAAAGAATGGTTATTTCAAGCAATTTCTCTCTTTTTAGCTCACCTGAGCGTTTGTGGTCATTGAATGTCCGTCGTCTGTCGTTCGTCGTATGAGGTCACCAATTGAAGTGTTTACACTCTAGATGCCACAATTTTGTTCAATCTTCATGAAACTTTGTCAGAATGTTAGTCAGGTCACAAGAATGAACCGCACGGAAAATGGAAATGATCCGTGCTATATCACGGGAACAGGGGCCTTAATGACAATTTTTCTTATTTTCCTTCTAGAGGCCACAAATATTCCAATCTTCATGAAACTTGGTAAGAATGCTTGTCAGGTCACAATGACAAACCCTATTAGAAATTAGAAAGATATGTGTTATAACACGGGAAAATGGGCCTTAATGACAATTTTCTTGTTTACACTTAAGTGGCCACAAACATGGTCCAATCTTCATGAAAATTTGTCAAAACGTTTGTCAGGTCACAAGGATGAACCCTATTGAAAATGGGAAGGATCTATGACATATCACGGGAAAAGGGCCCTCAATGCCAATTTTCTTGTTTACACTCTAGGGGCCACAAATATGGTCCTATCCTCATGAAACTTTGTAAGAATGTTTGTTGGGTCACAAGGATGAACCCTAATTAAAATGCGAGGGGTCCATGCCATATCACGGTAAAAGAGGCCTAAATTAAAATTTTCATGTTGTCAGTCTTAGAGGCCTCGGATCATTAAAGTACAATTATGACTTTGCTGGAAAATCTGATTTATTAAATGAGACAAAGATACGAAGGTGAGCGATATAAGACCATTATGATCTTCTAGTTTCTTAATGTTTTTTTCATGTTTTTGCATTTGATTTTCAATTTTATGAAAGTTAGAATTAATGCCTGCATTTTTTAAAATTTGTTTGAACTTCGTAGAATCCTGGTTGGACATCTGAAATTGAAAGGTGATGACATTTGGACAGATTTTCCTGAAGAACGGATCAACTATGTATTATGTGAATGATTTCTATTTCAGTATATGACGCTGACGGTGATACGATAAAATGTCGATTTGCCAATAGTACGCACAACGAATGTGCAAGCATCTGTAACGGTTTTCCAGGATCAACGATGGATGAAGTATGTATCCAAAACATAAGTATTGATGGCAACTACCTTTTGGGTTAATGTTATTGTCAAATAAGAAGGGGATGTACAAAAATATCACTATTTAAGATATAACGCTCTTTGGAAGCTTATATATTTTCAAAGAAAACATCATTTACAATTGGTGACACACTTGTACTTACAGTAGTCTGATAAGATTGAAGCACGATGTTTAACACATATGTTCCCTAAGAAACAATGTAAATGGCTTGGATCTAGTTGAACATTTTGATTTAATGGAAAAAAATGAACAATGCTAGGGTAAATTACTAGTTGCATCTCAAGGCGATAAATGCAAATATCAAAGGAAATGTTTTAAACTGAAATATCATTTTGTTTATGTTCTTGTGATTATTTTTACACCACTAATGGATATTTTTACTTCACTGTGTATGTTTACAAATATAAAACCTTTTACAATATGTCCTACGTCGTCAGAGTGAAATAAACCCGTTGAATATTTTTTGTTATTTCACGAGTACACTAGTGGAATAGCTATAGCAAATAAGCCCAGAGCGAATAGCAACGCTATTTTGTAACCGCGAAAATGACGTCATAATGTATATAATGTGACGTTAGTTTTTAACGGCGTTATAAGATTCGAGGAAAATTGAAATGTAATATTTCGAAAATTTTGACAATTTTTCGCAAAAGTTCGCGTCATATTATAAAAAGAATATCAAAATTGTGCATATGAAATATCGAATTCATTAAACTCGTCATCTAAAACAGATAAAAACTCGACACAGTCTCGTTTTTATCAGTTTAAAGATGACTCGTTTAATAAATTCGGTATTCAATGACCTCTATTTCCAGGACAGGTGTATATTGAGTTACGTTGCAGACGACAACACTGGATACTACCCTGTCGCCTTACAAATAGAAGACTTCGAATCTGTAACGTCATCAACCCCATTAAGCAGTATACCAGTACAATTTCTGGTTTATGTGTACACATCTAGCGGCGGATGCGGTTCGAGACCAGAGTTTATCAAACCTACCCCAACTAACGGAGAGCGATTTTGCCTACAAGTTGGGGAACGATTTGATCTGAACATTACTGCAACATCATCAAATAGGTGGGGTCAAACTTTTGACGAACTATTTTCTGCAGTAACCATGGATAAATGTAGCTTTTAACACCAATCAACTATGATTATAATAGGTATATGTATGCTTATTCGCATGTATATCATCTTGCGAAATTAATAAACAAGATGACCATGATGGTCCTAGATCGCTTACCTGAGTCCCATGGATCACTTGGACATCACATAGGATTTTCAGATGTTCACATCTAAGGAGATAAATTGCATTTATTTATCAATGCCCTTTACTGGTTTCAGAGAAGAATCTTAATTAAAGATCTCATTCTTTGTTTCTATGTAAAGTTAGATGCTTATGTGCGGAGCCAAAATATGTGACTTTTAAGAGAATAATACAGTATGAACAAACTTCAAATTTGTTTAATGCTACACGCACTATTTGTAGACTGTGAGTTATGGTTAAATTGAACGATTAAAAGCATCCATTCTGAAAGATGTTTGTCTGATCAATAACCATGCGCGGAACACGGGTGTGCCCTGTAATAAAGGGTATTGATATTTCTGTATGAATTCCAGTTCCGTGAAGAACTTTGAACGCCCTTGACCTAAGGATCAACCTTTGTTTGAAATCTGATGCATAGTTAATCACTTCGTGCTCAGATGATCTAGAAAGTTAGACGGACACATAGACGGAAGCACACATGCCGGGACAAAACCAAATGACAATAGCTCTAGTTGAGCTAAAAATCGGTACCCCAGAAATCGAGATAAAAAGGTTGAAACTATCGCCAGAAAGGGTCTATTGATTAATGACTTTAGATCTCCAGAATAGAAATAATCAAAGCAATCGGTTTTTGAAAATAAGAAGCCATTAACAATGTATTTTCGTATAAAACTATCTAGATTATAATGTTTATATTTGACCAGAAAACCTTCTCATTAGTGTATGAATTTAACGATAGGGTATTTTGTAAATTATAGATAACGTTCAGATATTTCAAATATAATCACCCATTGCAGTTTATCGGAAATCACTACCATATCACCAGTCGGCCTTACGAAGTCGAATGAAACTACGTGGACTAACCAAACATCAAACTTTATGTCAATTGTCGTATCGTGGACTCCAGGACCATCAGATGCAGGCGAACACACGTTTTGTTTTACACCGAAGGACAGTGGAGGGTTTGTATTAAACTGTAATTTAATGTTTAATATTCAAAACTATAGAAAAAACTGAGATCAAGTGATATCATCCACTATCAACTTTTAGACAATTTTTGCGTGCCAGAATAAATCGCTTATGGATGAATGGGATAAGTGACTGTAAACAAACATCCACTAACACTCACCTGTATTCGTCTTCCTATCGTAAAAAACCCATAGATATAAAACACTGTTATTAGCATCCGAATTTTGAACTTAGCACCGCTTGGGTAGTCGACAGCCAACTTCGTCTTTATTACAAAGCATTTGCTAATGACTCGAAAATAAGAACTACATCATCTTCATGAAACCTAACAAATGTATTTTTGTTCTAACGAGTGCGTCATTTTCTGAACGCAATCTTTTTAAACAATTTGTTCAAATTCGTCATTTCGAGTATAGTGCTACAAATAAGTGATGACTATTTTTCATTTATCAACTTTTTGAAATGCTGGGTAATGTCGATCAACCATGTTTTTCCAGTTAAAATAAAAAATAGAAATTGGCCTAAAATACTCGAATAAGACATTTTCATGACCGGTGTAAGCCCTATTAGTTCAGTCTGTAGTTTGCGCTACACAAAACCCCATGATCAACGTGTCGATCTCAGGCAGACCAAGTTGCCAGCTTATTACTAGTAAGAAGTCAAGCCAAGATCAGGGAATCCGTATTTTACTTGCTATACATCGAGCACGTAAAATAACTAGCCCTGCGTTCAGGATGACAAAATGGTACTAACAGTTTGCTAATCATATACTTTGAAGGCAAAACGTGAAAAACAGGGTATAAATGGCAAACGTTTGCACCGTTTTGTCATCCTGAACGCAGGATAGGTACAGTTCAGTGTTTATCTTATTATTTTCTCCTGCAAACTATGAACTTAAAGTCTCTGAAGGCTTCGCAATTGCTATGGAAGCGACCATGAATGAATGAACAGAAACACAAATAAATCTTCCTAAGTCACTATGAAACAGGTCTGTTTTGATTGAAAGATCAGCAAAACTTCAAGAATTGGGATCATTCTTGTCCTCAGCAGAAGTGCATGCAGGTGTATTTGACGATCTACCCTTTATTTCCAAGCGAAGTGTATCTGACTTGTGTTTCAAAAACTTACTAACCGATACTTTTACTTGATGCAGTTGACCACTCTAACGTTAATCTAGTCGCACAAACGTCCACCTGCACGTATTCTCTATTAGGGGACGATGCAGTAGAACACACTTATACTCTCAGATTTTATTTATACTTCTAGTGTTTCTGGGGAACAGCGATGTGTACTACTCTTTATCAGCCTACAAGGTCAGTTTATATATATGTTTCAGTGCAAGAGAGATTAATCGATAATTGAATCCAATTAGTATGTTTACAAGATTGGTGGAACCAAGAATATTGTTCGTAAAACAGGATATTAATCTGTCTTACACAAAAAGTCGATATGTTTATTTCTTTAACGTTATATGAGATGAAGTGTGAAATTCGTTTAAAACACGCAATTCGGTACCTTATTTCCAACGATACGAATTCTTTATTTTGATGATGTCAATTATGGTGAAAAGAAACAAAAGCAGGGTTTATTTTTTTATTTAATGCTATTCGGTGATTCATAAGGTAATATAGGTAGATTATCAGTTGATAAATGATAATCTATCCGCCTAACCAGTGAAATTATCAAAAAGCTATAACCCATGTCAAACTATTTTCATCATTCGTTAGGAAACAGTACTCTGTACAATTTTCTGATAAGACAGATTCTGTATTCGAGTTTGTTCCCTTACCCACCGTGTCTTGAGTAAATTATGGAACAGGTTATCTTGCAATAATCCCAATTTAGCAACCATAATACAGATACCTGATAGGATGTTTAGATAATCATACAGGATGTATCATAATTTAGATTATTACCTATTTGTGGCTTAAATGATGGGTAGATCATTCATTAATTAATTAATTCATCAATTCATTCATTCATTCATTCATTCATTCATTCATTCATTCATTCATTCATTCAATCATTCATTCATTCATTTCTTTACTAGTATTCGCTATTCACAAATGTATTATCGTACATACTTGTAAATGTATTAATTATGATTATATATATATTTCTTTTTTACACCGATTTGTACTCAGGCATTTTTGATCATGGTAGATTTACCAGGAATCTTTAGACTGGTCGTTACTAAAGGTAAAAGATACCGATGTTTTCATCCTCTCTAATCATCGTTTAGGGCCTGAGGTTATAAAACTTTTCTTAGACTCAGTTGAGAATTTCCGCAAATTTTAAATTTAAGTAAATGTATGAGAATAAAAGATAATAGTTATAAGTTGTTATTTATAACATTTATAATATGCCTATGTAAAACTATATCATCTATGTTTATTAAAATCTAGGGATATCAAAACAATTCCAAACAGATGTCAACTATTACTAGTACTCGACGGGATATTGAAGGTAAAGGACCATCCAGACGCCTCAATATCTGTCTTCTCGTCTAATATAAAATTGAAAGGAATTTTGATAACTCAAATGTTTCACAATTAGAAAGATAAAACATAAAATGATTAAATGAATGAAAGAAGAAATAAACTAGACCAATGGGAAAATGAGGCTATCAGTGACCACAACGAAATATAGATGAAATATAGGCAATACAACAGAGAAGTCAGATCGTACATGTAATCGCTGTTGCATAATTAATAGATTATTAATGGGTTGCAGTAAAAATGGCTTCTTATCTAGTGGAAAAATGGAAGCACGCTGGGCAAGTTGCTGATATGTGTTCTAGGTTAATTGAAATAATACATGTTGAATTTGTCTACTTGTATTTTAGAAAAAGGTATCTTTCCAAGTTGCACTCAATCTAATTAACTCGAATCTTGTGATGCTTATGTTTATACGAAATGTATATACCGAAATTTACCGGGTCTTTTTTTTAAACCGATATTGGAATACTTTCTCATCAACCTTAACGAATAACATTCGCAACTATTCATTTTTTAAGATTGCGAAAGAAAGAAAGAGAGAAACAGAGAAAGTAAGAAAGCTTTAGATAAATAAGATTGTTTGAAATGTATATTTGTGTAAGTGTCGGATCATGAACATGGCATTAAAATATAACTAAAATATACTAATGGACAAAAGCCTTGTCCAGTTTCGCGAATATAATACGCAAATAGATAAAAAAAATCTCTTTTTATGGAAAAAAAGAACATGAGTGACTGTAGCATTTTTGTATAGTAGACGGTTTAACCTTCCAATCTACGGTAGGTTGTAAAATGTTGATATACGATCTAAGAATAAAACGAAATTATTACAGGCACGTTAGATTGTCTAATTACGACTCGGTATAATCCGAACGAGGACAAAATATACGGAACAAAAACCGTGCATACTCGTACACAGTATCCATCTTAATGACATCGGGCATTCATTTATTCTTAAAAAATGGAAATGGATCAACACAACACTTATCTTAATTGTTCTTACCGATGTCGTAAAAATCGCGGCCTGATGAACCACAGAATCAGATAAAGAAAAAAAAGATGTTATGCTTCATAACAAACACCTTATTAATTAAATTCGTGTTTCGTTAATCCAAAAAACGGCAGAAAACGTCTTTATTTCATGGTCCAACAACAGATCTACAAAAACGTTAAACGTATGCTTAAATAGAAATAACGTTTCTGAAAGGCAACCGATTTTCAACAAACTTTTTTTGTGTTTTACTATAGGGTTATCAATACAGGAAGGCTCTCATGCAAAACTTTACTATCCTATGGTGTTTGAAGCGTGAAAGAAAGGTAAAAACGTTATTGACGTTGTGACTAAATCAACGTCATTTGTGATCCATTGCAGGTGAAAATAGTCCCTATGTTTTGAACACAAGCCCGATAATGAGAATTAGTATTTTCAAAACATTATCGTTCAATTATCAACGCTTTATTCAACAAAACAAAACCGGACAAACTTTTTTTTTCTTAAGTATATAACTTAATAAACGAATAGATAAATAAACAAAAGAAGAACTCGATAAATTAATAATATAATACGTTTACCAAGTAAAACAGACCAATGGAAGATTTCTTCATAAATATTGTCATCAGGTTTTCCGCTCTATCTTTATCGTTTTTGGACTTGAGACTGAATTGTACTTAGTAAGGATTTTGAATGAAAATGGAAAAAGAAAAAATAATCGCTATTTCAAATATTCTTATACCATTTCTATCGTTACAATGTGTACTTTATTGTCGTATTAAGAATATTTTTCGTTTTTAAAAGAAAAGTATTAAATATACGCGATAAAGTTGGTTTAGATTGCATTTCTTCTTCTTTTCCATTACAGTATATAGGGTAGTGACAGGGTCATTTTCAATCCAAAGTGGAAGAAAGATGACTGTGTGCTACTTATACATAAAATATACCAATGAAAAGCTAATAAAATGAAGTTAATTATCGTATTAAGAAGAATATGGTCAAAATAAAAATAAACGAACTGTGATCAAAATAAAAAATAATCCTTCTTTATTTCTATGTAAATATTTTATCTATCTGGTGTTGTTAAGAGGCGTCGTTGGCCCAGTCCATATCCCGCTGGGTAATGACTGATAAAATCTGAATGATGAAAATAGTTTAGTATGCCCGCTTTCGTTCATTTCACCTTATCTGACGTTATCATAGCGGAGCTCAACAGGTGATGTCATCATGAAAGTTGCATAGAAATTACGTGTAAAGGGACGCGCTATAAGAAAATTTGTTCCAAAACTTTATCATTTTCGTCCCATTTTTGCATTTAAGAAAAAGATAATCGTTTGTTTTTCAAGTAAGATCTGTTGATATTTCATTTCGTGTACAATGAAAGCTATATAGAGAATAGATGGTTGGTGACTTGATATGGAAAAGTTTATCGGGCAAGGCGTAGGAATTTATCTGGTGAGCCGGAGGCGAACCGGATAAATTCCGCAGCCGAGCCCGATAAACTTTTCCATATCAAGTCACCTATCATCTATTCTATTTATCCTGTAACAATCTTTTTCTAAACTCTAATCGTTATTTACTTACGAAAAGCCAATCCGATCCCGATTTACAACTTCGATATCGACGAGTCTTCGTCATAAGGGTGAATGGGTGGAGGAGTTTGGGTGATCGCTAACAGCTTAAGAACTCGATAATTGAAAGGATTTCTAGTGCTGTAGCAAAAAAAAAAATTAACAAAAGAAAACTGTAATACTTTCATACCTTAATGATTGAGAAGATATTAATCTGGTGATTTTCGCAATCTCAAACGTCCTTTTTTCTCCGAAGTTTTGTTGTCATGCAGCTAAAAGCAAATCTCAATTCAATGCCTTCCTTGCTCTAAATCAGAGGATGGACATAGATTGAGATCAGATGCAAAGCTACTATCTCCGAAATCCTCCTCATGCGAATAATATCTGCGTTGAATCCATTCAGATAAATGTTTTAAAATCCTGACAGTTTTCGAGGTCGAATGTAAACACCAAGATAAGCTTTATCACAGTTTTATAGATTACGTCATCAGTCATGTCCTACGTCATCGATATTGTCGCGACTTGATTTTAAAAATATATGAGAATCGAGTGAAATGTTTTTTATTAGAAATAAACACTCAGATTCAAAAGAAAAAAAAATGTTAGAGAGGACTGTTTTCAGACCTAATAGCCGCAAAAAGAAGATCCGGCAGGTCACGTGACCAAGTGACATGATAAAGCTGTCACGTGATCAAGTGACCTGATATCAACAAGTTTATCATACCCCCTTTTATCAGGCAATATTTATAGCTAGTGACAGGATAAATTTTTATCGTAGCTCAGACATGTAGCTTTTCTTTTTCACTCAATGAAGTATAAATCGATCTTTTACTGCAACAATTGATAAGTTTGATGGTTTTGTGGTAAAACTTTAAATCTTATTATGTACATTTTGAATTGTTATTGATCTATTAATCTTTTTGTATTATTTTCGGAATTAAATTATTAATTCTTGGAAATCGTCTTTTGTAAATTCAGCTGGATCAATGGGTGGCTTCGTATGGGATAATATACCAGAAATAGGGACACATGAAGCGCATAAGCGTATCTAGGATTTTGACATTTATACGCACTCAGAAGGAGACAACAAAGAATACATAGGATAAAGGCGACATGAGAACTGTGTCCTCCGTCCGCTCCCTTTTTATGATAAGAGCGTTGGGGAATAAATCAAAATATCATAACTACAACTGGAATAATATTTTTCCCAATAGAGGATTATTTCTTTTACGCACTTGCGTAAATTGCGTATTGGGAGTAACGCCCTTTGAAGCTCAGTACAATTTGTTATATGATTGGAGTTGTTGAAAAAGGCAATTTTCGTTTCAGTTGTATATGGAACCTCAAATCCAGTTGAACACTGGTTGTTTCGATGCACACAGTTTGATAAAGGTTGATGTTTTATTTAAAACAATCTTGTACATTTACCCAATTGATTTTTTAGGTACCCAGCCAACAGTTGATTCCTTGAAGAAGGCAAATCAGTCAGCTGGTACAAATGGATTTGTGATGAATATTATCTTCGACAAAGAGGTAAATAATCTTAATCTTGATCAAGACCAGGTTGATGCTAAAGATCTATTTCTATATACGTGTGTAAATCCATTTGAATAATTCGCCTATGGTTTTACAGGGGACAATTCTTATCAAATACAACCATTTACAACACTTTTAAACAATTAAATTATTAATGAAGATAATGTAATTGATTTAATGAGCAAAATTGCGCTAGTTATATTTTTAAGGTGCGACCAAGTAGCAGACCTACTGACTTTCTAACTACAATTGTGACTAAACAATTACTTGACAACCAGTTAATCCACTTAAAGACATTAGATCATTTATATGGAAGAACTCATAGAATCGTCCATTGTAGTGGAAGAATAAAGCCCCTCAAGATATGATTGAAAAAAATTGGGCTCTCGTTAGCGGACTGTCTTGTTAAAACTAAAAAATGATGAAAAATGATAAAGGCATATAAGAAAAAATGTCGTGATTAGATTGAAAATTGCCATAAATTTACTTGCAATTAATTCTCTGCCGAAACAGATAACCCAAACAACAAACGAGAGCTTTATCTACATATTCTACGACAATGGTACTCTATTAGAGAAGGTAGATGCATCTAGTAATGATGTTACCGTCAGTGATAGACAACTTTCTGTGTCTATGGGCATCACAAGCGAGCAGTTAGAATACTATGTTCTCTTTGATACAGGTGAAGTCGTTTTTGTTTCATTTAAGTGTCACATAATATTCAATATGAGCTTGTCTTCGATTAGTATATGATAAAAATGGTAGAAGAGGTATAAGAAGGATATAAGTTTGTCTTATTATGCCAAACTGAAGAAGGAAAAACTTGTTATCAAATCTTATCAAGATAAACTTATTTTATTAAATGTTCCCCTAAAAAGGTAATATTTATATAGTTTACATACAATCAGAAATCTAAAATTCCATCTATCCTGTTCGGAATTGACGAACACGATTTTATTTTGCAGGGGTAGTCTTAGGCACTGATGAATGCAGCTCGCCATCCAACGAAGTAACAAACCAATCTGAAATTGTAATTAAAGGTATGATATCAGATTTCTATGAACAAGCAAAGATAAAAGGTGCTAAACTTTCATGAAGACAAAGAGTTGAGTTTTTAGCTCGCCTGAGCACTAAGTGCACTAACTCCTAAACAACTGGGCAAATCAAGCTGAAACTTGGCAGGGATGTTCATTGGGTAGAGTTCTTCAAAAGTTGTGAAAAGAAGTCAATTTCATCAAAAACTCTGGTTTGCATGGTAACGAAAAAGCTGAAAAATAGCCGAACATTACTGAAAATCTTAGAAAAAATTCTTTTCCTCCTAAACCACAGGGCTAATTAAGCTGAAACTTGGTAGGCATATTCTTCGGGTGAAGCTCTGCCAGAATTGTAAAAATAATTACATTCAATCAAAATCTCTGGGAAGGTTAATCTTTGATTAAACTATTGGGCATATTTTTAACTTGGCAGGGATGTTTTTAGGTGTAGGTGTACTAAAGTTGTTACAAGAATTCAATTTCATCAATAACTCTGTTTGCCATTGGATTAAAAAGAAAATCAAATCGCAGAGGACGAAATTAAAGTTTGTTTCTTATAAAACCAGCCTTAAAGTACACCAAACAATCTCTGGTATTTATAACATGGTTGACAAGTTATGAGTTGATTAACTCATGTGAACGATATAGGACCATCATGGTCCTCTCACTTTATGGTTACGCACGACATTTTTTGTTGTTTAAAATAATGATAATACTAAATATATGCATAGTTCCAAAAGAAAGTGTGTACTTATTAATTTTGAATATCTCTGAAATTGCACAATCTATCTAAGAGTATGTATCAACGATATTTGATAAAAAAAATCGCACGACGAGCAAACATGTTCTGTTAAATTGAGACATTAGATTTTGCATGGTTTGCATGTGCATCACGAATAATTCGTCTGAAAATACATTCAGTCGAATCTTTGCGGTTTCCTAAGCACAAAATCATATCTTCAATACGATTTTGCTGGTTTGACTACCATTAAACGTCGTTGAAATCGATCCTTGTCAGATTTAGAAAGTCATTAAAATTAATTGCATTTATGTTCTAATAGAAATCGAAGTCATTATTTTTTTAAGGCCTTTTATAAGCAAATCGAGATGTAATAGAACGCCATAGCAACTTTCAACGACAAGTTACCGACCTAACAACGTAGCAATGGCTTACTTAACGTACACTTAATGTCTGAATAAAAATTAAAACTTTTGTAGTGAAATGGCCTGGAATGGCTTATAAAACTCTATAATGCAATATCATCACATTGCTCTTACCTAAGTACAAGTTGTAAGGAGGTAAAATCTCAACAATTTAAGTTCTGCCTGTGCGTATTGCATCATGCGGTATTTTATCCAAGTCTGATTTAACTTTTGATTTCAAAAGGTCTTGACTAAAGTATGGTATCAAATTTACTGCATAACTTTCCTCCAACTTTTTAAAAGTCAAGAGAAATGCAAACAGTAAAAGTGCACTCTTTTTTATGGAATTCGGTATATGTTTAATGATTTTATGTTTTACCGAGTTCTATCAGATCTCAAAAATTGAAATTGATAGTATACTCGGAAAAAAAAAACTTTACATGACTTCCTGAGGGCTGTAGAGTCGCTCTGAAACCATTGAGAATGATAAAAGGTTACTATTACATGAATTTTGCTAGCAATATCCGTCGGTTTATGGAAGATTCAGCACCGAATGTCCGTTAAATGATGGTTTTATTGGTGGTCAAAGGCCAAAGGGGTCGATTTCGATAATCGCAGAAATGTAAGAGAGTGCGGTAATATTTTGAGTATCGATCCTTGACGTTTTCGTGAGTAACCAGCGTCTGAGGTAATCACACATATATTTTGCAGTTATCCTTCCTTTGATGAAATAAATGAGAAAATATGCGATGGTAACAACGCCTCTACATGACGTCATACGGGGCCTGTCTCATCTCGACTGTAACCGCTTTGGTTGCGAGCCGATTTCTTATTTTTGTTTATGGGTTTAGACGTCGCTTTCAGTAGTTTTGAATTTAAAATTGGACGGCTGGTGCAGATATCCATAGTTTATTTTTGTTTCTTCCGGAATGGCTAGAACATATCATCTAAACAACCAGTCGTCTTTCTCTCTTGGGCGTATAACTCGCCCATTCTGTGGCGGACAAATGGCGATAGTTACAATAATTTTGTCAAATATGGGATGAAAAATGGCCGAGCCCGAGATCGAAACCACGAACCCCTTGATTGAAAGCCAGACGTACTACCGACTGTCCAAACCAGACTCGACAGTTCTAAACAAAGATATGAGTTGCCTGTCTCGAGTAGCCAAACTTCAGAGTTGAACTGTAAAACATTGACACATGTCCGATTTAAAGTATGTTTGATTTAAGTTTAACATCGTTTTAACAGTTTTCCAGTCATATCGCGAAGGCTGGAACGTCTGACAAAGAATTCTTGAATGCTTACGATTTTGGATAACAATATATAGCTGATCTTTGCACAACGTGCTAAAGAGAAACTGTTGGGATCGCCCTGAGTTCGTCGTTCGTTTTGCGTTGTCTGAAGCATTCTTAAACTTTTTCTCCTGCTCAAACGCAGGGCCAATTTAATCAAATTTTGTAAGAATGTTCCTTGGTTGACACTCTTTGAAAACTTTTGTGAAAGTTTGGTTGGCCGCCAAACATGGGCGTGGCAGGGCAAAGCTTATTTGACCCTGAAATATTTAAACGTCTTCTTTTCAATAACCAATGGCAGATTTCATCAAACTTGGCTGAAATGTTCCTTTTGGGACCGTTTTCAATAATTGTTTGTGAGGTTTTGATTCATGTCGTAAAAAGGATGTGGCAGGTCGGGGCTTTTTACCTTTGAATATTAAATCATCATTTTCAGTAATCAATGAACAGATTTAAACCAAACTTGACAGAAAGGTTGTATGGGTGTCGTTTTTTTACAATCAATCGCAAAAATTGTGATTGACCCATTATATGGGCATGTCAGGGAGGGGCATATTTTTACCGTTTCAATATTCAAACAGTTTTTTCTCAATAACCAATCGGCAGATTTCAACTAAATTTTGATACAATATTCATTTGGTAATCCTATAAAAATGTTACATGAACCTATTATTGACCCAAAAGTATGGAGGTTGCACAGCGGGGTTTATTTTGACTCTGAAGTCTTCAAATATATCTTCTGTAACTTATTGGCAGATTTCAATTAAACTTGGCAGAATTTGTTCTTTGGTGACCCTTTTCAAAAAATGTTCACGTGATAGGACAGGGTATTCCGCTGACTCATACTGGCTCTCCTGTTGACTATATTCATATAAGGATTTGTTTTTGGTTAACGGGTCGAAACGTGTTTTTGACCAAATCGGTACACTAAATAAGGAAATCATAAGTTTACGCAAAACTAGTAATTTGATACACATCCAGCAACAAAAATGATGTTCCTTTTTCATCGGCATTTCGTTATTCAGGCTGTATTTGATCATTGCTTGATAGTTTTGAGTAACAAAACTCATTATAAATTGACTTATAGCATCCAAAATAACTGGACAAGATCTAGATGGACAATGAACACAATGAACAATGAGTAAATTGAAAATAATTACAACGTTCATTGATATCGTTTTGTACGTTGGTTTACCAAAGCGTCCGTTACAATTTTTAAAGCGAGCGATTTTTTTTTTTTTTGCACGTGGACAGTCATTTTTGACAAACCTTTAGGTTATATTTGCATATAGACATGTATTGACATAACATTCGGAAGGATTTTCCACAATTTATCAGCAGTTATCCCTATCTATATATACTGCCTAACTCCCCTTATGGGTATTAAGGATGTAGAAGCGGAACCGACGTTTGGCAGTGCCAATGAGTTGTCGTAAATTAAATTGGATCGTTTTTTTACTCTAAATTTTAAATCAAATAATAAAAATATATTTTTATTTTGATTTGCTGTTCAATCTTTATATTTCTGTTCTATTTCATAGCTTTTTTTAACAGATGATCGTTTACGACGAACCAAACCCGGTTTATGATATAAATGTAGTCCGCATCACTAAAGCGTTTGGATTTTAAACTCGTGATTTTTAAAACAATAAAGAAAGCGTCCATTGAATGTTATCGATCAAAACATTTTTCTGTCAAACACGGATAAAACACGAGTTTCCCTTGAAAACAACTGAAGTACAAAATGATAGACCCGTGGCCTGTTCCGACGAAATTCAAGTGAACTTAAGCAATGTTCTTGGTGTAAGCTCTCGTTTGTAAAATGCCTGTTACGCTAAATTCAACGACGGACTCGTTGACCTCGGTTGACCTCGGTTGCAGTTCGATTTTCTTGTCAGCGATGAAATGTCACATCAAGCACGGGGTACACGGTGGAAAGGAGGGTCGTCGAGCCTGACTGAACCAACTGTCGAATTTTATCATCAGCTCATTGTCTTAACAGGTATTCTTTTGTAATTGATTTAATGACTTTCACCTTTGTACCATAAACATCTCGTGCAGTTAGCAAAGTTTCTTTTTGATTTCAACATTAATTTTGTGATAATATTTTTTTCTGGCAGGGGTGGGAATAAATTGTGTATCTGTCAGCAGTGATTTTTTCTTGCAAAATGATTCCATGCCCTGCATCAATCAGATCATGGGCATGCATTTTCATTTGTTGGCCTGTCTGAGTAGCCAAAAATAGACTGTCTGTCGTGTCAGTATGTTGAAAGTTTCTTTTAACTTGAACACTAATCAAGGGCCAACTTATTTCTGGCCTTTACCGGTCCCTATTTTGTTGTTTTTCAGCTGAGCCACATTTAGAAACCAGCTCTGTGTTTCGGCTGACAAGGTGTTGAAAACCATTTTCAAATTTACATGCCCAGCTTTGCATGTGCAGGTGTGTGTAAAGTGGGTATAATCTGAAAATGGTTTGCATTATCTGGTCAGTCCGAGAGGATTGGTTTCTAATTGTACCCCGGCTGATAAAAAAACAAATACCGGACCAGTTCAGGCCAAAAATAAGTTGGCCCAAAGTTACAATGCTTTTACTGGGCACTTGGCTCATAATGAGATCATCAGGACTTGGCATATTATCTCGTTATAACCAGGTCTCGTTATAACAGGGAAATACATAAATCCACTTTTCTTTAGCTGACTATTGGAAAATACAAAAGTTGTCTTATTAAAGCATAAATGAGTTGGATAACTCTTGTAATTAAATGCATATTCAGATCAGAAGCAAATATTAATAAATTTATATACAATACATTTGCGTGAAATGATAAATCTGCCCGTGGAAACTGAGGGTCCCTGATCTGCCTAATGAATAAAAGAAAATAATGCAGCTTTTTCTATCAGTATAGACTAAGATCAGCCTACATAGTTGTGCAGTCTTATCTTTGCATATACTGCCTACCTTCTGCTTGATATTTGTGGAAAAAAACTTGAGGTAATAATTTTGATGTGTCAAAAAAAAAATAATAATTTGTTAAAACAATTTTCATATTCATCCTCAAGAGGATGACTACCTGTTGACCCCCTGTACAGAAACCTGGATCTGCCTCAGCTATCATTGTTTTTTTAAGAGCTCCGCTATTCAATTTAAGTTTAAATTTTAAATGAGCTAACATATTTCTCCTAATAAACGTTTCCTGGAGCTATTCATAACATGGTCAGGGAGCTTATATTTAATATGCATTTTCTGTTTTATAAAATAATTAAAATTGATGTCTTTTAGGCCCTTTTACCTTTAAATTTAGGTGAATTTTAAGAAGAAATTCATCTCAAATTAGAGAAGAAGTCTCAAAAAGGTTCCAAAAATTTAGGCATTTGAAGTGGGTTAAATGTAGGGGTGCTACTATTATGGAGGGCGCTATTATGAGAGGAAATATGGTATTGTATTTTTTTTGTTCTAATTATAGAATAAGAAGTCCATAAAGAGATGAACCTATATAGATATGTCCTTAGGTCTGTTTTGATGCATTTGTGAAGCAGTCAATTTTATTGCCACTGGTGATAAGCATGAGAGAATATATATTGTCAACTCTAACCCCTATGTGTGGTAAGTCTTCATTTTATATATAGATCATTTTTACAGTTAGACTCATGTAAAAAATTTTTAGAATATACAGGGGTATGGAAATACTAATTTTCTCCACTTGTCTCTGGACAAGTAAGAAAAGATTTTCTACTAGAAGTTTTTTCAGGATCAAAAGGAGTTGTTTGTTAGAATAGGATCAAAATGAACTTGTCCACAAAAAAACAAGTAAATTTTGAGAAATGATTATTTTAATAAAAAAATGCTGGAACTCAGCGTTTGCTTTAAAAAAAAAACGTTTCTTTTCTGGCCTTTGAGGTAAACATTAGGATATTTTGATCACTCAAGATTTTTTATCACTATTCCAAGATTTGCCTTGTCATCAATGTGTCTACTGACAAAAAGGGAAGACATTGGATACATTTGTATGTAAGTAATTTGACTGTGACATGCCAAGTTTAAAAACCCATTGCAATTCTGTTGTAATTTTGAGTACTGTGTTGATGTTTAGCTTAGATCCATTCACTTCACATTGATTGAGAAATAAGTTGTACCAACTTGAATTTGTCCCTCTTGTTTCTGCTTCCTGGAAAATTCACCAGTACTTGCACCAAATATGTGGGCGAATGAAAGAACCAAGAATAATATCCTCTTTTGGGTATTGATTTAGGGAGTCTTGGTCAAGAAGCTGAAGCTCTACCTCTAAACTATGGAATTAACATGGATGTTTAGTATTAAAAATCATTGGAAATACAAGAATTGCTCATATTAAGAATTTTCTCTACTCTGTATAATGTATTCTACCTCCCTACAGTAATAGAGCTAATTTTAGGATAAATTTGAAACTTGTTGAGTGGGAATGGGTTACCATTTTTAAATGTTGAAATATAATTTATGAAAAATAAAGCACTATGTCAAGGTAAAATGTTTGCCAGCTCAATAAAGTTGCCCCTTAAATTAGATTTTTAAATCTGGCACTTTGATTTCATTTTTATCAAAAGTGGGTAACTTTGTTAAAATAAACCAGAAAAATTGGTCAAATTTTCACACATTGATCTTTTTCTTTAGGGGATGAACTACTTGCACATTTCTCAAATTGCTTTATCATAGACATTAAGTTTACAAATGCAAGATAGCTACCAAGCAAATTAATGAACATTTTCTCTTTTTTTGGTGTACATCTATGAAGTTTGTTTACAACAGAATCCTTCTAATGGTGTTCATGACAGTGTCCTATTGTACAGTAAGCTTTGATAGACTGCATAGACTAAGGTCAGTCCTCACGGATGTGCAGTCTGATCAAAGCCTTCTCTATCTACTCTCTCCTGTCTAACTATTAGAAACCCTATGTTTTGTAAATTTGCACTTTGTTTGAAAATGAAAGTCAGCAGGATTAGGTTTAGATCAGGTTATTGTATACACTTACTGTGGTAATGATTCTTTAGTTTGTGCAAAATTGTTTTTCAGAAGATTTTATTTTTCAGACAGAAACAACAAATATAAATCAGCAGCAGTACAAAACTCTGACCTCTATGTATGGTGTTCCATTAAAGAAGATATTAGTAAAGGCAGCCATGCTTCCCAGAAGATTTATTGCAGAAGAATTCCTACCAAAATGACAGAAATCCTCTTGAATACAGCTAATAGGACACATGATATCATGGGGTCATAATACTTTAAAGTGTAAATGAAATGTTTGTGAAATTATGAGAAACATGCCTAAACTGAACATAGTGTCGTGTCGCTGAACAAATAGACCTACCATAATTAAGTGACCTTCAAAACTCTTCATTTATGACTAGTAGAAACTTCTCCAGTTATTGCCTGTGTTAGAGAAGCAGTTCTTATCACATTATTCAAAATACCATTTTACTTAAAGGAAAAGTTCAGATTTGCCTTCCTTTTTAGCTTGGCAGTTTTTAACAAAAATATGTAATAAAGTAATTGTCATCACCCTGTCCTTGTCAGTGAAGATATAGCAAAGGCTTTGGTGTTACAAACTTTAACATTGGCTACAATATCTCAAAAAATATGTTTAAAGATCTTCAAATTTAACTTGGCATGTGTATTCACCATTACAAAAGCATACGTACTATCAAGGAAGATCATTATTCATATTATTTCATATAAATTGTGCCCCCCCCCCCTCCCCTTATTTGCTCATCTGAGCAAGGAATGCTCAAGAGGAGCTTTAGAGATCAGTCTGTCATTGTCCGTCTATCTGTCAACCCAACTTTCTGCACAACCATCCACAATTTTAAAAAAAATCTTCTCTTCATAAACTTTCCACCAGTCTCAACCAAACTTCACAGAAATGATCCTAAGGTTAAGCACTTTCAAAATATTGTGATTAGTCATTGTCTGTCTGTCAGTCCATCCACAATTTACAAAAATCTCCATTAGATTTCAACAAAACTTCACTGAAATGATTGTTGGGTCAAGCACTTTCATTCTAAACACTTCCCAGAATAGGAATCCATGCAGAACTTAGATTGCCATGTATACAGAGTGGTTTCTTTTTTATTTAAAAAAAAAAACAAAAAAAACCCCATAAGTCCTAGAGCTTTTATAAATGCTAGTCTGACAAAATACCTAAGGTTATAACTTGAGGATGGAAATAAGTCCCATTTTGTCCAAATTCTGGATTTTAAGTTATACTGTCAGATTGTGGTAATGAGCGTTTTCCCTTTGATTTGAGTAACATTTAAAGGGAGATAATGCAAAAATGAGTAATTTGAGATTTTCTTCCTCATTCCTATATTGTTACAATAGATAGAATTATGCAGGGAATGTAATCTTAGCACAAAAAATGTACTGTCTATATTTGTCAAGTGTCCAACTTTATTAAGTTACCATCAAAAAAATTATTCACCAGAAGCAAAAATCCACGAAAAGTTGACATTCTTAAACAAAAAAATGTTTATTATTGAATCTGATGTTGCTTGAACCCATATGGATTCAATGGCTTTAAACATCATTAAATTCATCTTATGTGATGACAATTTTTACATTTTATCAAAATAATCTGCTTTTTATATCATGAACTGTTTTATTGAACAACTATATCCATAAGCAACCACGTTTTTGCGGTTACCCAAGACAAGGCACGCTGCATGTAAACATGAAAATTGAAATCAACCCTTATAATTCAGAATAAAAATCATTGCAAACTTGTATAAAAGTCAAAGTGCTGAAAGCACTGAATGCACAATATGTGAGTCAATATAAATTTTGAAATCGGAAAATAAAAAATCTGGTTCTAGAAGGAAAATCAGGTAGAGTAGACTAAGATCAGAAACCAAGCCCTGTGTTGTAGGGTCCCAGATTTTACAAAGAAATGATGCAAAAATATTTGAAATTCTTTTTCTCTTAATTTATTAGGCTTAAAACTTGGCATGACATGTTGTCTCAAGACCCTTTATCCAAATATTTAAAATTGAATTATTATAAATCTAAAAAATACCCTACAAGTGATTGAGAATATTAGCCTAAATTTGAATTGGAATCTGTTGATAACAAGTGGAAATATGAGCCATGCAATATGTTTTTAATATTTAACATAAAAATGTGACATTTACCTTGGAGCTATCTAGAAAATTGCACATCTTCTCAAGGTAGAGAACTATTTTGCCAAGGTATCTTTTGAATTCTAATATGAATATAAGAGGTCTGCCCTAGACAAGCTCAATATTTAAAGTTTGACCTTGAGCTGTGACCTTGTCCTTGCAGTTATCTAGAAATTTCTAGCAATTTAAAAAGCCTCACAATATTGAGAACAATTATTCTAAGGAATTTTGGAATCTGGCCATAAATGTAGGAGTTAGAGTCTGGACAAATCTAGCTAGAGAAACCAACTCATCTGTGACTTTACATTGACTTGTGATTATTATAACTATGCCCTTAAAAGCACAAGTGGGCTACTAATAAAGCAACATTTTTTAAACAAAACTGCTTTCTAGTAATGATTTATGTTAGTATATTCAATTTGAATTGATCTGTGAATGCATTGAAAAGATTATTTTTGACATTTTCTTGTAATGCGATTAAAGTGGGTGGGGTAAGATGAATTAATCACAAATTAGAAAGTGAAAAATAATGTAGAAGTTGGTAAATTGTAACTGGTAAAAAGATTTGGTGCTTATCTTCTTGTTTTATATTTTCAAAGTAATTTAGAACCTTGATTACTCTATGAATTCAATCATAATGAGAAAATTGCTATGATTTGGTTTTTTCTACAAAATCACTACATTTCAAATGCCTGTAGCAAAAAATAATCCACGGTGACCTTTCAATTTCTTTTCATCAAAAGTTTGCCTACTCCATTTTCTTACCTATGGAAAAATATTGTATGGAAACCTTTCATATGAAGGACACAAAATACATTATAGTGAACTTAGTTCCATTTCTTAGATTTTGATACTTTCTCTGGAGTTTTAACAATTGTTAACCTTAGAATTTTGTCATATTTTCATTATTTTCTGACAGCTCCAACACAAAATTGTGAAATATCATAAGAAGACTACCCTTCTAAGTAAATTCATTAATTTCATTGATCAAACTTGATATTTTCCAAGTATTTTACCTTCTTTTAGAACCCCTCCTCTTTAATTTCGCCATCAGAGACCAATTTTGTTATGCTACATACATGGGTTACTTTATGACAGATTATCTAAAAATAATCCACGGTGACCCCAAGGTTTCTTCATATTTTATGAAGTATTATAGAGATATCTAACAGGAAACACTAAAAGTTAACTCCTTAGTAGCTTTTGAAAATTTCATGCAAACGCTCCTACCTCCTTAATGGCAAGTTTGCGAATCCCTTTGCGGATCACGTCTTTTTATGCTCCCCGAAGGGAGAGCATTAGCCGCCGCTTCGTCTGTCCGTCCGTCCGTCTGTTCGTAATTCCGTCCGTCCGTCCATCCACCCGTCCGTCCGTCCGTCCGTCCCCACCTATTTCTCCATAACCCCTGGGCCAAATCGAATAAAACTTACCATGTGAACTTCTTATGATATAGTGTTGATGCATCTGTGACGTCTTTTGGATTTGAGGCCTCGTCACGGGAAAAGGGGACTTAGGGTAAAAAACAGTTTCTTCCAAATTTCTCCTAGTCTAAAAGTCAGAATTCAGTGAAATTTCATATTTGAGTAGCAAATCAGATGCATTACTATAAACTATTTGAAATTAACGTTAAAAAATTATATCATGGAAAAAGGGGGATAAATGTTTGTTATCTTTACGTTAGCGTGTAAAATACAGATATTCTTTCATTTCTCCTAGTCTTATGCTCAGCATTTGATGAAATTTCACATTTGAGTAGCAAATCAGATGCCCTTTACCATAAACTATTTGAAATTTGTGTCTAAAAATATGTCTTGCAAAAAGAGGGTTTAATGTTTGTTACCTTTATGTTAGCTGTATAAGATAACACCTTATTTGAGTCCTTGCAATCTGACCACAGAGAATATCTCCAAAAGTATAATAGCTATCAACTTGAAACTTTATGGGTGGATAGATCTCATGGAGGAGAAGTGCTATGCACAAGAGCTACAACTCTTGCTTGCATAATTTTGGAGTTATTGTCCTTTGTTATTTTTGATACTGAGATATTGTTCGGAGCACATCTCCTAGAGTATAATAGCTATCAACTTGAAACTTTATGTATGGGCAGATCTTATATAGGAGAAGTGCAGTGCACAAGAACTGCAACTCTTACTTGCATAATTATGGAGTTATTGCCCTTTGTTATTTTTGATACTTAGATTTTGTCTTGTGCATATCTCCTTAAGTTTAATAGCTATCAACTTGATTTTTTATGGGTGGATAGATCTCATGGAGGACAAGTGCAGTGCACAAGAACTACAACTCTTGCTTGTATAATTTTGGAGTTATTGCCCTTTGTTATTTTTAATACTGAGATATTGTTCGGAGCACATCTCCTAGAGTATAAT
This sequence comes from Fragum whitleyi, assembly GCA_948146395.1. Lineage (NCBI taxonomy): Eukaryota > Metazoa > Mollusca > Bivalvia > Cardiida > Cardiidae > Fragum > Fragum whitleyi. Next base: position 2,859,128 of record OX411549.1, read on the forward strand.
AGCTATCAACTTGAAACTTTATGTATGGGCAGATCTTATATAGGAGAAGTGCAGTGCACAAGAACTGCAACTCTTACTTGCATAATTTTGGAGTTAGTGTCCTTTGTTATTTTTGATACTTAGATTTTGTCTTGTGCATATCTCCTTAATTTTAATAGCTATCAACTTGATTTTTTATGGATGGATAGATCTCATGGAGGACAAGTGCAGTGCACAAGAACTACAACTCTTGCTTGTATAATTTTGGAGTTATTGCCCTTTGTTATTTTTAATACTTAGATTTTATGTAAATCTCTTACAGAACAAAAGAACCTTTAATCTATTAGGCTTCAGTTTACTATAAAGCTATCGTGGCAGGGGATGTCCATGTCCAACATGGCTCTTGTTTTTGTGACAATGCATTATTCGGGGAGCATAATCCGTCTCTGACGGCTCTTGTTTTATCACTATTTCGTTGATCCAATCACAACAACGATTAAGTTGTGTCAATTCGTTTGCATTAAATATTAAAGTGGCATTTTCGACTTCTTCCGGAGATAGGGCCGCGCAGCAAAACGCTGTTAGAAAATATTTCTAATGTAGAAACGATGCTTAAAAGAACATTTGTAATGGGAATGTGTTCCATAGTTTTCCCAAGTCAGGGGCCTACAGGTGGACGAAAAGTTCAATGACAAAGAGTTTAAGATTGTAAAGAAGGAGTGATTGATAAGATTGATATAAGAATAATTAAAGAAGATAACTAACGAACTGATTGTAAAGGCATTTCAAAGGAAAACATGTCGAACAAGTAGAAAAGGATACTAATGTTAGAAACTTATACATTCGAGTGCCAGGGCACACATGCAAAGCTTGTCTTTAATATCAAGAGTATCACTTGTCCTCTCACAATGTTTTGTAATGATTTTACAAACACATTTAAATTATTATAATTTTCCTGGAGTCACTTTTGGACGCAAGAAGTACGCAGCAGTGTGGATGGTTCTTATTTGGAATAATACTTGCACATTACACCTGAAACAACTTAAAAAATATGTGTTATAATTTTATCAATAGCTTTTCATATATCATTAAATTTCAAATATTCGGAATATTCAATTGGAACAGCCATTGTATATACAGTGAGGTCACAATATGCGTAAAATTTACTATGTCATGCCCGGTCAATAATACATTTAAAAGCTCCGGATTTCGGTGGTTATAAAATTTATGGGTAGTATGATTTCTAAATTAGCTAAATAAAATATTTCCTTAATGTGATATGCTTTCTTGATATTATTACAGAGTGTAATAATGCGCCGCCAGTAGACGTTAATGGTTTTACAAATTCAACGTATACGAATTCATCATTTGGAGGCACCGTGTATTATACATGCATCACAGGATATAAATTAATTGGTTCACACCTACTAGAATGTTTATTGACTGGGGAATGGTCTGATGAAGCACCACAATGTTTCCAAATAGGTAAATGAATTCCGATTTTTCAACAGTAAACTGTTATTTCATGGTATTTTGTGGAACTGTAAAACAATTGTACTGAAGTTGGGTGTAGGGTGGATGACGTTCTGAACAGTTGCCCGATGCTGAAGGGCATCGGGCAACATTTACGAATGTTATCCCTAACACCGAGAACAATAGTTTTTCACTGTTGTACGAATCACCCTATTTTTTTCTATTACTATTTATTATCGATTTAAAATGTCTTTCATGTTACAAAAACAGGACATACAGAGAAGGAAAACCGACTTCAGGATGAAATTCATTAGAGCGCGTCACTTTGCCCGTTTATTACGCGTGCAACATAATGACGTCATTTCGCAAGCGGGTAGCTGTTAGGTGCTTAGTGCGCATGGATAAAACAGTTCACACTGTTGCCCGGTCACGTGACGGATAGAGCAATAAACTGTGAAACAATTCGAAATAGTTAATATATATGTATGAAGGAGATCAAGTATAAAGTAAAATGCTTTACGCTATCTTAAGATTAACTAGTGGCGTACAGTATTTCTTATTTGTTTTCCTTGTAAACTGCCGAATTTCTTAGCATTGAATTACATTTCTTGTTAAGCATACTGAGTTGATAACTTTGAAAAATACATTTCTTTAAGATTGTGGTCCACCGCCAGACCCTTACCAACATGGTATTCGGGTCTGGACCAACGAGACAGCTTACGGGACTATAGTTAACTATACGTGTGTAGAAGGATATGTCCCCTTTTCAACCACATCGGTTATATGTGATCAGTCAGAGCTTTGGAATGGTTCTATTCCCAATTGTCAGATAATAGGTATATGTTCTACTGTAATCTCCTTACTCTTTTGTTGACATAAGACCTATAGAAATGCTAATTTTAAATTCTAAAGAACCACGAGAGAGCACTAGATATCATACACGTTTGTCAGTTTAATTTCATTATGTACAAACATTTCTCCTTATTTCTCTTAAAAATGGGATAAACCAAGCTTTCCTTCAGATTATTTCTATCAAATAATATGGCTAATTTTGTTTTTAATTACTTAACTGAATGCGAGTTTTGTCCGTCTTCATGCGACTATCAAACACATTTTTCTGTAACCAATGGGACGGCGAATTATTCCTCCAAAATAATAATTCTATTTCGCGCAGAGGTCAAGTCAAAGCTCTTAGAATTTGGTGAAGCGCGTTTATATTTAAAAATGCAGTGTGATTAGGTTTCTCGTTTTATACCTTCATGAATTAAAAAACCAAGAGAAAATAATCCGTTCAATGTCAATTCTTGAAAAAGCTTATTTTCTTTGAATACTGGAAGTCCTGAAAATTTTCAATTTCCAAAATACATGGATTCATTTTGTAAAATTATCCGAAAGTTCTCATTCGAATATTATTTATATGATCTACGTAGCGAGAGTGAAATAACCCCGCAGAGTATTTCTAATATTACACGCGTGCTATTAAACTTATGAAATAAGTATGCAAATGAGATAAGAATGGACATCAAAGTTATTTTCAGTTATGTAACGCGGAATAACTTGAATCGACAAATGTCTAAATTTCCTCGTTTTATCGCAAAAAGTCGGTTCATATTATATAAGGAATATCAAACTTGTGCTCATAAATTACCGAATTTATTAAACTAGTCATCGAAAAAAAATAATAAAAAATAAAAATAAAATAAAACCCAACGCAGCCTCGTTTTTATCTGTTTAAAATGATTCGTTTAAATCTAAATTCAATGACGACTCATTCGATATCCTCTACATATTTTTTGTGTGTACATACTGTTCTTATTGTATCTTTTTGTACTTTGACGTATATATATAATACATACTTAGTGTTTTGTATGTAAAAAATATCTAACGAGGTTGGGATAATTGATCATTGTCGAGGCTCTGCCGAGACAATTATCAATTCTAACAACCGAGTTAGATATTTTTTTATATCATACACTTAGTATGTATTATATTTATCTTATAGCCTCTTTTTGTCTTGTTTTCGTCGATGTTTCTAACTAAAATGCAAGTTTCTAAAAACAACTGCATGATATTTTTGTTCTAAAAATTACTATGCGATATCATAAAATATCATACGGGTTGTTATCACACAGATATTTGTATTGTTAAAAGATAAAAAAGGATATGTTCAGTTCATCTATTGTCTTAAATGCAGACTGTGGTCAGCCACCACCAGCCAAGATGAATGGCAGTCTGAACGTAGTAAAAACTACCTATGGGTCATATGCAAACTACTCATGTGATCATGGTTTATTTGTTGTGGGGCAAGATGTGTTAATTTGCAATGGAAGTGCATTTTGGAATGGAGACTCACCTTATTGTTCTGGGATAGGTATGACTTATTCTAATTTTCTCTTTGAAGAAAGTAATAGGAACTGAATGGTTTATTCGATTTATTTGGTGATAAATACACCTATGCGGATTTATGTAAACACAGTCGCTCATATGGAAAAACTACTGTAAAATCTAAGTCAACTGTTTTTGAAAGTCTGCCTTACATGTTTCATACGTGTTGAAATACTTTTTAGTATAAAAATATAATATGTACAGAAAAAATACAACAATAATTTACATCTTAGGATGATATGCTTTAAAAACTCAACAAGATGCTGCTTCTCAATTCGATGCGTTTATGACCCGTATCGATAGATCGTCTGTCACATGCCTATCATATACTATAGATTAAAGGTGTTCGTCACTTTTTCTGTATACAATTTTTCATCATTTGCTCATTACCAGTGTATTCTATGAAAATGTTTCATTTTATGAGAACCTTTTCAGTAATTTACCTAATCCATGTCGTATCATTACTAACCCAAGACCAGGTTGCCATTGGAAAGTGTAGATAGTCTAGATAATGTTAGTCTTGCAAAATCATTTACAAAGTAGATGAAAAGGTAAGTAGTTGATATATTACCAATCAAAATTACAGAAACAAACTTCTATATTTTAAGAGTTAATAGTGTGTGCTATAGGATAACCCTTTGTGCAGCCCCGCGTTCTATATGCCGAGAGTAAAAATGATAAAATATGTTTTACGCAATTATCAACAATCTGAGATTTTTAATTCATTTATATTTAATTTTTACAGCAGAAAGTGACAGCGGAGAAGTTGTTATTTCATAATTTACATGACAAGTAAAAGTAAGAACATAAATAATTTTACCGCAGAATATTATCAAAGCACTGAAAGTACTGCGACGCACTAAAATGAGTCAACAGTAGGACCAGTCTATCAAAACTGTTGGCAGGATCGCGAAGTACGATGATTACATATTACATGACCGTCACAAAGATCATGTGAGTATCATATAAGGAAAGGACGAAGCGCAAATTAAAATTCGCGCAATTTATCACTCTATTTTTCGAACAATTAAAGCAAATTAGAAATGTTTTGGGGTCCTTGATGAATAAAATATCATTTAAATTACATGTGTTATAAAAGCACTTTCAAATACAACAGAACTATATGCACACAACAAGTTAATGTGAGAAATGATCCGGCGAGGAGATCATGTGATATGTGCTATCGAAAATTCCGGAATAACATTGTCCTGGGTTCATTTTGCCGTTTTCTTACATTTATGCCATACGGTATGTGCAGACTTTTCATGCTCCTATGTGTTTTATAAAACATAATGAAGAAACCCGATGGAAGTATTACGGTGAAAATTTCCATTAGATATCTTCAGCACAGCCATTATCTATCTTACGCAATATATGACGACAACGTCGTGTTCCTGCGTTTAAGGGAATGGGGAAAGATAAGATAATATGGTTGATTTTTCGACTTTCTGAAAATCTTCATCTTCACCAATTAACACGCAATGAATAGGGGTTTGAAGCTCGTTAATTCGACATCATTTAGGGCCAAGCCCTTTTCGACCCGCCAAAATCAGTATTTGCAAATATTTTCTGAATTTATGGGCCGATCGTTCGAAATAAAAAAAGTTAAAAGTTAAAAGTTAAGAACGCCCGAGCTATTCATCTTATTTCTGTACACATTCATAACCGGCTTGAAAAGCTATCTTTTTCGTGATTCTTAGCATTGAACGTTTCTACTTTCATTTCTTTTTCCTGTAAATACAAAGAACTTTGTCCGGTGACATATGTCGACTTTTATGTGCTTATATTGTAGCGAAATAGTTATGATATATATTCATCAAATAAAAAGGATAAGTCTTCTGGTTTAGACTTTTCGTTAAATGCGATTTTATGAAGTTGTTACAACTTTTTTCGTCGAATTTTTATTTAAAAAAAGAGCTTTTGTGAACATTTGACTAGACGTTGAAATATGCTTTGATTTGCGCTATCTTCGCGGAATCAAATTTATTATACAAATGTTTAGCGAAATGGTATGGCAGCAACATATCTGAATTTCAGTAAAACTCACAGAACACATTTACGAGAAAAATATCTATATTTACAGTAACTGCACTCGAAAACAGCAAAACAGAAGGCATCAGCATTAATATGCTGCACTTTATTGCATTTCTTTCACATAAATCTTCATATTAATCAAATCTCATTTTCAGACGTCTCTTTTTGAAGCAAAAAGCGTTTTCGGAATAAAAATCGCTTGATTATTTCCGAAAATTGGACAACTACTCAATTTGGTCCTTAAAAAGGGGGTCGGCCATGACATCATGACGTCAACTCTACGTTATGAAATCCCTTGAAATGACCGACATGCGAACGCAGATATTCCAAAGTTCAGTTTTAAAATCATTAAACAAGATTTGCATTCATTTTTGGTGGACGTTTACGTTCACCAGTGTTACCGTGTAAGAGCAATCCAGTCGGATGTTATTAGGTTTTCAAAAAGGGGTGCTCACTTAGATTCATTTCACACCTTTTCAAGAATTTTATCCGTCTGACAACTTTGCATTTTGAATATGACGTGAAACAAGGATTCTTCATAACTTGTTGATACCGCAAAGACATCTTTTAAATGCGAAATCATATGTAATTCTGAGATCGGGCGAACGTTTTGCTTGCGTAGATCTACTTTTCAGACCAAGTAAGTATTTTGCCGTGTTTCCCAATGGTCAATGGGAGGTCACTTATGAAAACTTGGTAAATTGAATTACCTCCCCTAAAAATACTTCTGTATATAAAACAATTAATGGAAAACCCCGAATACACATGAATATCGATACAACTCGAGCAGGTAAAGAAAAGCAGTAAGGTCGTGCGATAAAGGTTTATGCAGAGGGATTTACATTACTTTTCAACTATCAACAGTCAATCCCGAGACGAGTGTCTGCAACTTTTGTACGTGTTTATATAAAAACTTACCTTTTCCTTTTTTATTTGAGAAATGAAATCGCGGAACAATTCATTGATATCCTTTATGTAAAAGTTAAACACTAATAATTGAAAATTAAACGATTTAAACAGCCGAAAGGAGGGAGCGTAGCGACCGACTGAGGCTGTTTAAATCGTTTAATTTTCAATTATTAGCGTTTAACTGACTTTGTCTTTTTCCCGCGCTTAATATAATTGACGGTATATTGCACGATTAACACGGAATAAGCCGGTTATATTTATTACAGAAGAACGCCCCCTCTTTCCAAATACGGTGTTGTTGAAATATGCACGTAAAATCTGAGGCTTTTTAAAGAGCCATTACCGAAAATAAGAAAATACAGTACTGTTTGCTTTTATTGACCTACAATGACCTACGCTCTATATGACCAAAATATGATATGTGTCCACTCTGTATTACAAGTACTTTCGCAAGAATAAATAATTTACGGTATCAGATGTAATAAATAGATCGTTTATTTATTAAATGTACCAGTAATTGTAAATCAACATATTTGTATACATGGACAAATGAACATGACCTTACAAAACAACAACTCAAATTTTGGCCATTGTCAAAGATGGTCTTACTTACATTAGTAAACTAATCTGTTTAGCCATAGATAAAGACATTTTATAAATGAAACGATAAAAAGTTTTTCGCTCCATATAGAAGTATATAAGTACATAAATGTTTAGTAAGCGAACCAACTATGGGTAGGTGCACCAGCCATTGCGATATAACTGCAATAAGGTTGAAATCGGGGTTAAAACATATGCAAACAAATGGACAGACCATGTCAAGACCAACCAGGTCCAAATCAGAGTAGAATATGGGGAATGCAACATGTGCACGTGTAGGCACGATTTTCTCCTTTACTTTTCAAGTGCTCGTTGCCTATTCATGAGGGGGTAGAGTTTAGTATGTACGCATGCTTGGAATAACAAATAAACCTCGACGTTTAAATGAAATAATGATCAAAATAAACCTAAGCTGGTTAGTTTATGGAAAATAAACCCTCAAAAATTTTAAAAATACATCATTCTGATTGGATGATAAAGTAGGACAAAGACTAAAGTTGGTTTCAACCAGATTATAGAATGTTAATTGTGACAAATGGAGAATCGATAAGTGTTGCAAAAAAATAATTTATTTCTAGATAATGTAATTGTCTATTCTTTGAATTTTATACACAATGGAATCAGAAGTGATAGGACCTCTCTCTCTCTTACTCTCTCTCTCTCTCACTCTCTCTCTCTCTTCTCTCTCTCTCTCTCTCTCTCTCTCTCCCTCTCTCTCCTCTCTCCCCCTCTCTCTCTCTCCTCTCTCTCTCTCTCTCTCTCTCTCTCTCTCTTTAGTATAGGTAAAAACATACAACATCTCACTGGTAATTTCTTTTGTCATAATTTTTCATAATTGAATCGGTATCGAACGAGATATCTCTCTACTTATAAATGTTTATGTAAAAAATCTTTCTCAAAAGTTGCCGTTATTTTATAACAGGACCGTTCAATATGAGTTGACTGGCGGCGCGCCAAAGCTCGTTTTTCAAAAAACTACTTATTGCAAAGAATCGCTACAACATCTGCAATAAAACATATTTTGAAATTTTATGTCATCGAGAAACTCGTTCATAGACCAAACAAAAAATATTTCTCCGAAACTTCTTCTCATTTACAAATGAAAGTGACATCAACTACACAGTAACGTCTAGTTTAAAATTTAAAGTTGTTTTTTATGCTTTACTACTTATTTCGGGAAAACCTAGCTAAACGTTTATGAGATAAAGACACCGTTTATTGTGAAAACGGGACGTCAATGTTTTCTGTTTGCGGTACCTACAGGTTGACGTAAAGCACGTTACTTTCACTTGTAACGTAATGCATAAAGATACATTGATTCTACTTACAATTACACATTTTGCATTACATATTTACTTGACGAAAGGGAAAAGTAGGAAAAAGCAAAAGTTTTAGGTTTTAATTTTTGCTAAGTATATGAACAGCAAACAAAAAACTAGAAAATAATATAATTTCTGTAGAGTATTCTACCAAATATTTTTTACCTTTGTAATGCAATATTTTAGAACGATTTGGACATGGAGAAAGGATTAGGACTTCGCAAAATTGGGTCAGATCGGTTTCCTTTTATCCCAATTTTACATAATTTCACATGATAATGCCTTTTATACCTTTATCATTTACATTTGCAATCAAACGTTTTTCATCCTGTCGTCATTGTGAAATTCTAAGCGCATCAGACTGCCCAAATTAGAAAATATGATGTCATGGGTTGATGGGTTAATCCCCGGTGGTGGTACATATTTGTCTCAAGCCCATGGGTGGACAATCGTAATATTGTGTCGGATAGGGAATGGATACCAGGAAAGGTTGAAATGATAGTGCTAGGGTGAGAAATAACACAAATCAATTGGTAGGTGATCATGCCGCCGCGATATTGCTTACACACGTGACATTTACCTTAGAAAAATAACAAATTTATCTGCAGCTTGGTTGTGTATGGTTATTTATAAAGCTAACACCCTGTAAGTTTGGCGGATAAGTGGCCTATGCTTTGAAAATTGAAAAATTAGAGTTTTATGTTTCTTACATTTTAAAAAGGATGAGTTTGTTAAATAGATATGCTCCCGTCTTCCCATTTTTCAGTAATATTGGTAAGACACAATTCGATAAAACCTTAATTCGATTTGTAAATAATCAGCAACTCAAAATTCTATTCTGTAACCAACTGTGTGACAAAATCCCTCGAAGCTATAAAACAAGTTGTATCGCATCGTTTTGTCCCGATGAAAAATATTTTTTAAAATAATCATGAATGTCAACTATATGTCATCATGAATTATTTATAGACATTTTGACCTTCGACCTGTAAGTGTGACATTGTTGTTTGAGCTAAAATCAAAGTCTAGCTCAAAGTACATCCAATTCATTTGGAAATCACCCTTTTTGTCACATCACCCTTAAATATCGGTGATATGATGCGGACTTAATTATGTTACCCCGATTTGAATATTTGACCCCCTTCAACTGAAGGACAATTCAGAGAGCAACTATATTACGTTAATCGCAGGAGCGAACTACATTAAACATGCCGAAGTTTTAACGTCTATCCATGAAAACGTCTTAAATAAAATGGCGGAAATCACGGAAATCAACGGAATTACCCCGCCAGAAAAAATGATTAGACAATCGGTGTTTCAATTGAAAGTAGTGTCTTGGAAGAATAAATTTTCTTCAGGTCCTTGTGGTGACCCACCGGACCTTCAAGATGGTTGGTACGATGTTACACCGGGTAATAATTCAACAGTGAATTTTAGCTGCAACTTTGGCTACAAACTTATAGGCGATAATTACCTTGTTTGTCAGTCAGACTCGTCTTGGAATGGACGTTTTCCAATCTGTGATGTGATAGGTAATAAAGGCACTATTTTTATATTTATGACTGTTTAACTTCGCTTTCAATTATTTTTGCTACAAACTATGTGTGAAATCAGCCAGTTCTTTATTAAGCTAGACAATATTGAAAAGGGCTTATTCATTCAGCCATTTCACAAACAGTCTTAATTTATTGCATCAAAGTAAAACAAACAGGAAACGGTCAGGTGTTAAGTCAAACTATGTAACAAAAATTTAATCACGTGTAGATTTGTTGATCGCTAAAACTATTGAAAGTATTATGACTTTACTTGACTTTAATATTCGAATTTCAAATTAATCGATTTTTATGTCATATCGATGGGACAGATATGTATTTTCGGAGACGGTTGGTAAATTTGATATCAACTTAAAACCATTCTTTAGATTGTGGTAATCCAAATGCTGGGGACCCGTTTGGTGATCTCAATTTCACGAGTACTACTTTCGAATCGACTGCATTATATGGATGCAACAGCAATTACATTATTTCTGGCGATTCAGTCATTCATTGTGGAATGGATGGTAGATGGAACGGGACCGCTCCTGACTGTTTTCCTGCTGGTAGTATAATTCAATGTCAACAATAATATCCGTGATGCATTTCCACAATTTCCCCGAAAACAAGTTGTGTGTTTCGATTCGGTTTCATAATCAAAAAGTCCATGTAAATGCCCTTTGATACTTTTATATATTGTCGTTTTCCTATACACACACTATTCAGATTATGATACGTCGCGGGAGTGAAATATCCCCGTTGAATATTTGTGATATTTCACGGGTGTGATTTCACTAGTTGAATAAGTATGTAAATGAGCTAAGAACGAAGAAAAACGTTATAGTTTTGTTAGGGAAATGACGTCATAATGGATCTGCTGACGTCGTTTTGCAAATGGCGTTCTTTGTTTCGCGGAATAACATGAATCGATAAATATCGTAATTTTCTCGTTTAATTACCAAAATTCGGGTCATAGTATATTTTGAATATCAAATTTGTGCTCATTAAATACCGAATTTATTAAACTCGTATCTATAAACAGATAAAAACCCTGCACAACCTCGTTTTTATGTATTAATAGACGACTCGTTTTATAAAGGTATATCAAGACCACTCATTCAATGTCCATTAAATATTGTTATCTCTTTTACGTCTGTTTGGGCTTATACTAAGACACTTTTTGCAGTTGATACAGGGGATACAAATGATATCTAAAAGTCTTTTTTTATTTTTAACAGATATATGTAACAGCACACGAGAGATTGATATGGTCTTCATCAACGATGCTTCTGGTAGTGTGGGCTCGACAAGCTTCGATAAGTCTTTGTTGTTTGTCAACGATATCATGAATCGGTTTAGTCATGAGTCAACGCAATTTGGTTTCGTAGCATACAATTCATTTCCGTATCACTGGTTGCATCTAAATTCAAACAAGAGCTGGAGTGATATGAAGAATTTTGTTCTTTCAACAAGGTAATTAAAAGCCTGAAATATACTGAACAGAAAAAATGTTTAGGAATATGTTAAGAATATAAGTTGGTCCATTTTAAACTTTTTTTGTGCAATTTGTTACTCATCGTTCACCCGCGTCGAACTGGAGAGTTTAATTTGCTTATCAATTTGGTGCAATTTGTTCGATTGTGTAACCGTTAGGTATGTATAAGTAACTTTGCGCACAACACTTGCACCATGATTCCTGTTCCGCAAACATGGGCTAAAGTTATCTTTCAAGACATATCATGATTGATGAAAAGGCTTAGTAAAACTGAGCTTTAACCGACCTTTTCAAGTATCTTCGATCAAAGCCCCCGTCTGCGCTTTGAGTAAAAATCGCTATTTCGTGATTATTTTTTCCTAATAAATATTCTTGGTTTCGTTTTATAAAAGATGAGTAACATAAAAATATAAATAAATCGACAAACGACGTTTTTTTTCGCAAAACACATAATCTGTCGTACAAAGTAATACATGTAAATGAGATTTAAGTCACATGAAAAACGCCCACGCGAAGAAGCGGAAATGCGATATGTTCAAATTGAATTCCAAAATTTTCATCAAGTTAGGTGTATATTTTGATCATCGCGTCATAATCTTTTGCATCACCGAATATAAGAATGACAAATTCAAGCTTATCTTTGAGGACATAAGTCTAGATAATGTGTATAAAGTCGTTTAAAATCATTGCCTTGCGTTTCAGAATATTCTAGAAACATAGACGCAGGCTTAAAGTAAAATATGACTGTTAGAATGTTAAATGCGAAATGGACAAAAACATAGGTCAATGATTTTTTCAACCGCTGTACCAGATTAGCTTGCCGTCTTTTGGCTATCTGTAACTGGTTTTAGAAGTAAATAAAACAAACACGACATGCAAGGTCCCAATAAGGCAAAGTAACGACATGGTCATGTAACGACGCAAATGATAATGAGAAAAATTGGCAGTCGTAAGTGGTGGACGTTGAAAGTATAGATAATTATCTGTCTTTTTATGGTATATGCCCTGTGAGACCGGGGGCCCGTTTACTAAACTTCTTACGAAAAAAATAATCGTAAGTCAAATCAAAAATCGTACCTCGTGTTTTTTTATTGTTAGATTGTGGCTTGCAATATCTCATTCGAATCGTCTTTAGAAGACGATTCAAGTGAGATAATGCATGGCAGAAATCCATGTTTAGTTACTTCTGTAGAAGCAACTTTAATTTTTGACTTACGAAAAAAATGGTCGTAAAATGTTTAGTAAAACAGGCCCCTGGTGTATATCATATATGTATATATATACATATACTTGTGTACATCCGACGTCAAAGGAACAGTTTGCATTGTCTCGAGGTTTATCTTCGGTTTGTTCATATCGAAAACTTGATGAAAATAACGATCACAAAAAGTTGTGACCCGTCAAGGGAACTTTACAGGGTTATTAGATATTTTGTACTGTGAGACATTTGTTCATAAATCTTGCATGTATAAGTAAACTTTAATATTCTATCATTTTTGTTATTTATTTAGTTCACATTTGATTTCAAAAAAGACTATTAAAATGATCAAAGAAATATAGTATTTTCAACTGAAATCGTATAAATTCTTCTGAAACAACGTACATATGAATGACCGCCTCATACTTATAAACGGAAAAATGAAAAACCCTACAAAAAACAATTTTCGGAAGATTCACTGAAGTTTTTCTTCCCTACCCGGAAGTTGGGTTTCGTTTATTTTGCAGGCTCTTTTTGCGCGTTGTTTAAAAGACCGGTTTTAATAAGATTCTGCTGATTGAAAAAACGAAGAGTTATGATGGTAAAATTTTATATTACTAAGCTTCTTTCAACATTTTGATCATTCATTTACACAAAATCTTTCTTATTTGCATGGAAGGTACGTAAATTCTTTACCATATAAAGTTAGAATATGGTTTTCAAAAATATCAGAAATTAAGAAAAATGGGTAATTTCTTCAATAAATAAGTTTTTGTGGCGTATCCCCCCTTAAAAAATCGGTGCATGCTCAACACTCGAAAGCACATGATGCAAATGCAATTGGTCAAGAGAAATTTAATATAATATAAACGCTTTAACGATAAATGGCTAGTCCCATTCAAGGGCAGATACCTCTAGCATGAAAATGAGCATATGAAGATACCTTCAAATTTTAATGTAATGACTTTTCAATGTTGATGTACAACATATGTGAACAAGAAAAATATCATTGGGCGGAAAAGGTGACGCCATGTGTCCATTGCTACCTTAAGAAATTTGAGGAAAGCTTACGATATCATGAACACTTTTGAAAATTTTATGACCCAGTATCAATAGATAGGGCTTGTCTTCTGCCCTATGCATAAAGCAAGGTCAAATGTTTCAAGAATTGTCGTTTCAGGGGCATTTGAGTGTAACGAACTAATGTTGTTTTATTATGTAGTTATACAGGTGGAGATACTTCGACTGACAGGGCTTTGGAATTTGCAAGACTTAATATGTTTACAGGCATCAATGGAAAGCGTGAGAAGGCAACGCAAATCGCAATAATTACCACAGACGGTACTCAAATTAAGTTTTTTAGCTCACGTGATCACCTTTTAGGAGTCCATCGTGTTTCGAGCGACGTGCGTCGTGTCAAACAATCTTAAGTACTTCTTCTTCTCTTGAACCACTTGGCCGATTTCAATGAAACTTTGCCAAATATCCCTTGGGTGACCCTCTTTAAAATTCTTTGCATAATTCTGATTGGCCCATAAATATAGGCGTGGCAGGGCGTAGAATGATTTCACATTGAAATCCTTAAACGACATCTTCTCCGGAACCACCTAGCCGATTGCGATGAATCTTATCAGAATGGTCCTTGGGTAACCCTTTTGAAAAATTGTTCGCAAAGTTTGATTGGCCCTTGAAATTAGGCGTGGCAGGGCGGGACTGATTTTGAACCCGAAATCTTTGACGGACATCTCCTCCTGAACCACTAGGCCGATTTCAGTGAAACTTTACGAGTATGTTCCTAGGGTGACACCTGTCAAAAATTGTTCGCAAACTTTTGATTGAATATGAGCGTTGCAGGGCGGGGCTTATTTTGAGCCCGAAACCTTTGAACGGCATTTCCTCCTGAACCACTAGGCCGATTTCAATGAAATGATACCAGAATGTTCCTAAGGTGACCCTTATAAAAAATTCGCTTGAAAGAGAGTGGCTAATTTTGAGCCAAACATCTTTGAACTACATCTCCTCCTATACCACTCAGCCGATTTCAATGAATTGTTCCCAGAAAGTTCCTTTGCGTGACCCTTATCAGAAATTGTTCACGAAAATTTGCTTGGCCTATAAATATGATCTTGGCAGAGCGGGTCCTATTTTGATCCTGAAATTTTAAACGAAATCTCCCCCCTGACCCACTCGGCTGATTTCAATGGCACTTTACAAAAATGTTCTTTGCGTGACCCTATGTAAATTTTTCCGCAAAATTTTGAATGGCCCATAAATATTGGCGTGGCAGGGCGGGGCTTATTTTGAGTCCCCTCAGTAAGAATTGTTTGGCAGGGTTTATTATTACTTTAAATCCTTGGAATTACATCCCCTCTTCAACAATTAGGCAATCTGAATGAAACTTTGTCAGAAAGTTACCTGGATGAGATCCACTAGACCACAAAATTCAGGTGAACGGTTTAGGGCTATTCTGTTCCTTTTGTTTAATAAATCGGTGAATTTGCCAAATCCTTTATGAAGGATACATAGAATAATGAATAAGAAAAGCAAACTTTCATTGATTTTGTAATTTTCTTTTTACAAACTCTATTCCAGAATAAGTGATTTACGTGACTGAAAAATTATTGCTACTATTGAACGAAATACAGTTAATCATGGAATGTTTGGTCATCTATAAATATGTAATTTACATGTTAGGCAAATCTACCTCCATTATATACTTTTAGCCTGATTCATTGTAAATGTTTTCATTTTAGACAAGAGCAATGATCCCCAGGCCACACAATTAGAAGCAAGAAGTCTTCGCCAGAACGGTGTCATTATATTTGCAATTGGCGTTGGAAACGCAGACAACCAAGAATTGGAGGACATGGCGTCTGATGTCAATTACATTTATAAAATATCTGATTATGACCGTATCTTTACGGCAGCAAGTCCCTTATCAGATCAAACGTGTTCAGGTCAGTTCAGTACGGATAATACTAAATGAGTAAACAAATATGTATTGACAACATTCGAACCAATATTTTATTCCTTATTATAGGGATGAGTGTCTTTTACACTGCGTTCATTGGAGTATAAAGTGCAATAACCTTAGCACATGGGGAATAACGCCCATAGGGCGTTATGTTTAAGCCATGTGCTAAGGCAATTGCACTTTATACTCCAATGAACGAAGTGAAAAAGACACTGGGCCCTTAAAATTGCAATCCTCTAGATGGAAGAAACTTGTAAATATTCGGTCAAACATTAAAGCTTCAAGCCTACTAGATTACACAATCTATTTTTAGATCGTGTATTTTTCAACTCACTTTCGAAGTTGTATGACATAAAATCAAACAAATGGCACACAGAAAAACGGCCATTTTGAACTTCGTAAACGTACTTATGACCAAAAATTTTATTCGATTGCAATTATTCATATGTAACAAATAAAAGTCACATAAGTATATTATATGCTTCTGATATCTAATTCTAGTCTGCACTGATCCAAGAATTCATCATACTTCAATAAATACTACGTCGTTCAAAACCAATTCAACAATTAAAGTCGAATGTGAACCAGGCTATGTAATCACCGGTGATAGCGTTATTCATTGTGATAATGATGGTGCTTGGAACGGATCGGCAGCTTGCGAATCTATAGGTGAATTATAAACCTCAATTGAGATTTTAATTTTCTGAAAATTAAAGATAACTTAATTGTATATTGTGATAAGGAATATTAGAAAAAAAAACGCAAAGTCGCTTTTCATCTTCTTGTTTTCATATGATGTTATAAAAAATAAGTTAAGGTTTTTGCTTGATTAAAATGTTTATTATTTGTACAAACAATAATTTATCGCTGTTGTTATTTATCGATCCATATAAAATTAGCAAAACTGCTCACTTAATTTGATTGTTCTGACATACATATTCATCGAAATGCCATCATTGTGCATTCTTTCAATTAACCTATTTATTATAAACTTTGAAGGCCTAATTATTTCAGATTGTAATCAACCCCCGAATTTGTCACAAAACGGAAGCATGCGGGTTAATGGTACAAAATATCTAGATACCGTCGTGTATTATTGTAACCCTGGGTACATTCTTAAGGGAGAAACCATTATTGAATGTCAGGCTAATGGCTTATGGAATGGAAGTGCTCCATACTGTCAACCAGAAGGTGTAATAGGTATGATTAACCTTTAAGAATCAATCTTTTCTTAGATAAAGGAACGAAAATGCGTTATTTTTGCATTGATTTCTTAAAAAAACGTCTGATTACTATCTGAAACCAGATCACATTCAAAACATTCAAAAATTCTTGCCGTGAGATATTTAAGTAAGCTCCTTTTTTTCTATATATAGCCTACCTATCTTTATAGATTGTGGACAACCTCCAGCAGCAAGTCCATATGGAAGTATACAATATACCCGTACCTACATAGGGTCTACTGCTGTGTACACGTGTAATGAAGGATATGAACTCGTTGGGGACGCGTACATTGTCTGTGAAGCGAATGGGCTTTGGAATGGATCTATGCCACTTTGTTATCCAAAAGGTAATGAATAAAAAAACCGGGTAAATGCAAATATCTTTGATAGTGTTTAATAAAAACTATATAGCTCTTAATATCATTATTTTTCTTTTTTAGAAGTATGCAGATATCCAAGAGAATTAGACATAGTATTTGTCAATGATGCCTCAGGAAGCATCGGTCTGAGTGATTTTCAGGCATCTCTACATTTCGTTAATGATATTGTAAATCGATTTGATTCGACAACAACCCGATTTGGACTGGTGACATTTGATTACTTGCCAAGACTTCAGTATAACTTTAACAGTTATATCAATCGGCCAGTGGAACTTGTAGAGGCAACACTAAGAACAAGGTAACAAAATAATATTAATTCATTATAAGATCTGTTTAATCATAGCTATGCGATAAAGATTCTGGTGGTTAGGAGAAGATGATATAGTACAATCGGTGTGCAAAATTTGCAGGATTCAAATATTATGGGTCCCCCGCCTCCGAAATATGACTGAAAAAATTGTAGAAAAAACGTTAAACCCCACTTAAACCAAACAAAATATTTCATCTTTGAGCATAAAATACATGGAGGGTATCTTTTATATTTCATTATAAAAATGCAATTAAATGAAGTAAATTCTTAAAGAAAAAAATCAATGTAATAGAAAATTGAAAAGGTAAACACGACGTTTTTGAGAAACTCAAATGTCCCCGAAACGGCATTTTTTTTAATCTTTGACCTTGACACATGACCTTTACCTTATTATCTGTAAATGGGCATTATCGAGATTTTTCATCATACCAAAGCATTGTTTCTTTGAATAGCCGTGAAGTAATTGGCAATGTGAAGTCAAGTTTTGCAGACAGATAGACATAAAGACAAACTGACGGATAACGGTTAAACTAATGCCCTCGACCTCTCGATTCGGTGGCATAAAATGCATGAACAGTTTGCTGATAAAAATGTTTTATTTTATTTATTTCATTTATTTTGTTTCAGTTATTATGGAGGAGGTACTTCAACTCATCTTGCTCTCGTTTATGCTAGGGAACACATGTTTAATACAAATAATGGGATGCGTTCAAATTCAACTAAAGTTGCGATCGTTGTAACAGATGGTATGAACATATTAACATTTATCGTTTTAAGCTTACCTAATCATAAAGTGCTCAATGTGAGCTATTGTGATCACTCACCGTCCGTCTGTCCGTCCATCAACAATTGTTTTTTAGGTGTACGTCTACTAAAGATGTTACAAGATTTCATTTCCATCAATAACTTTGGTTGCAATGGAATGAGAAAATTTGAAAATTTACAAAAAATAAAGTCAAATTGTAGTAGGACGAAATTAAAGTTTATTTTAAAACCACCCTAGTTGTAATACAATCCTGATATTCATAAGATAGTTGACATTTTTCTAGTTGACTTATTCAGGTGAGCGATTTAGGACCATCAAGGCCCATTTCTTACATGTAAATCTAAATAAAGATCATAACAATAAGGAAAAACTGTTTTAAAGCCCCAGTCTGCGTTTAGAGTAAAAAAAATCTTTTGTGATCATTCTTTGAATATTTTTTACCTAAAAATACAAATCAATCGACAAACGGCAGCTTTTTCGTAAAATGCATAATGTGCAGAATAAAGTAAAATATGTAAATATGAATTTGGTCACGTGAAATACGCCCACATGCAGGAGCGGTAATCTAATTAGAGTTCGAAATGTTGAATGTCATGAATATTCATCAAGTTAGACATATATTTAGATCATCGCGTCATAATCATTTGCATAACCGAATATTGGAAGGACAAATTTAAGCTTTTTTTTAGAATGAAAGCCTATTTTTAATGTTCATAGTCGTTTAAGATCATTGTTTTGCGTTTCGAAAATTACGAACACAGACGGGGGCTTTAAGACATAAAATGAAAAAAGTTGTAAAATATTAATGTTTGGATTGATTGAAATATATGATGTCTTGATGTAATACATCTTCACGGGTTAACGGGTATCGAATTGATGGCTACTTCTCTATTACCCCTTGACTGAATGAATTTACATTTTCTTTCCGATTTATTTTATCTAACCGATCAAAAGGTAAAACGCGATTTCTGTGACTGCCAATAAGAGAGCTTCTAACAAACAGAATCGGTAGCTTTAATCCGTTTATGGCAACCTGTTATGTACCGACGAATGCTTAGATAAACCCCCTCCTTCATGTATTGAGAAATGCGTCGCACCGAAGGTGCTTACTGTATAATTCTCTTTTAATAACAGATTGATTTATAAAATAAATAAAAAAAATCAACCAATTCGTTTAATAATGCGAATACTAAGCCATTATTATTATTATTGAACATTGTCATTTACATTATTTTTTTTAGGGGGGGGAGGGTTGCCTATTCACAAAGCACTTTTTTATATACATACTATTGGCTTAACGTTAAGCATAAATTTCTTTCAAATATTGGACAACTTTGCAAGACTCATCTGCAGGCGTAGGTATTCGATAAACCCATGTATATAGATAAAAATAGGTGTATTTGATTATCAAAAGTTGCTAGGTCTTCATTTTAAAAGGAGGGGTTATTTTACACTATTAACTTGTACTGCTGGTTTTAATTTCTCACAATATTCCTATAGTTTTAACCAAAGTCAATAAATCTTAAAGATTTCATCAATGTTGTGGTTTTATTCTACGAGATTCGGCAAGTCTTTGCCATCATAATAGTTTGCTTCAAATTTTGAAATTAGAGGTTCCAAATAACTAAGTGCCACAATTACTAAGAACTGAAGGGTTAAATACACACCTGCCATGTAGCCGCGAAGTATATTGACCCACCATAGCTCCTGCTTTCGCACTTTTTTGTAAGAAGGATATTGATTGGCCCGCCTCGTTTTCCGTTCTGTGTCGCCAAAGGTGCAGAAATTACCAACTCAATCAGCCAAGGTTTAGAAAAGTAAAACGTTCGTAACCCCAGGTTCGACAAGATGAATGTAATATGAAATTCATCCTTTTTCGACATTTAGTTTCAGAAAGTTTTAATTACAGAACCCCATTTACCTATTCGTTCAGTAAGAAAACCCAGAATTAGATTTCATTTTTCTGTTATAGGCCATAGTTCCCGTCCACAATCGACAGCAAGTGAAGCGGAAAAACTACACGAAGCTGGAGTTAACATCTTCTCAATAGGAATCGGAAATACAAATATAAACGAACTACAGCAAATTGCTTCATCGCCAGAAAACGTTTTTCAGATATCGAATTATAGACAAATTCTTACAGTTTCGAGTCCACTCTCGAACAAAACATGTACAGGTAAATGACCATTATAATCTCGTAATTATGCATTTTAAATTTACCTGGAACAAAAATAGTCATTTTGGATCAAAAATACTCCTTTTATTTGAAACACATAGTGAAATCAGGAAAATCATAGTTTCAAACTTTATTGTAAACTATATTTATAAACTCAATTTTATTTTGACTAGAATTTATGAAAAGGGGTTATTCAATATTGACACTTTCATATATCATGCGATTGAGAAAAGAATTTACTATTGTCAATGGAATAACGACCTTTGACAGTGATAATGTTTCCATCTCGATTGAACTTTTTAGCTCACCGGTGCCAAAATGCTTCAAGGTGAGCTATTGTGATCGTTCACCGTACGTCGTCCTTCGATTGTCCGTCCGTCTGTCCGCCCGTCAACAATTTCATTGAACAAACTTTCCTCCTAAACCACTGTGACAATGTAACTTAAACTTGGCAAGGATGTTCCTTGGGCAAAGTTCTTTAAAACTTGTTAAAAGAATTAAATTCTTTCAAAAACTCTGGTTGCCATGGTATCAGAAAGGCAAAAAAGTTTTGAAAAAAAAAATTCTACTTAACCACATGGCCAATCATGTTGAAACTTTGCACGGAATTTTCTTGGGTTAAGGTCTGTTATAAAAATATATTTTCATCAAAAACTCGGGTTTCAATGGTACGAAAGACTAAAAATATCTGAAACAACCGGGCAAATCAAGCTCAAACTTTGCGGGGGATGTTCTCGGGTTAAAGCACTACTTAAATTGTAAAAAGAATTTATTACCATTAAAAAGAAGTCTGATTCCATTGTAATAGAAAGTCCAAAAATTGTTGAAAATCTTAGACCAATTTCATCTTCTTCTTAACCACTGTGCCAATTAAGCTTAAACTTGGTAGGGATGTTGAGTGTGCGAAGCTCTACCAAAGATGTACCAAGAATTTTATTTAATCAAAAACTATGATTTCCATGGTGACAGAAATGTAAAAAAATATGCCGAAAAACTTACAAAAAATTCATCTACATCTAAACCATTGGACCAATCAAGTTTAAATTGGCAGGGATGTTCTTAGGATGTACTAAAATTGTTAAAAAATTCATTTGATAAATAAATCTGGCTGCCATGGTAACGGAAAGGTTGAAAGCTTACGAAATTTAAAAAAAATGTAGAATGTAAAATGTAGAAGGCAATGACAAATAAACATACCGCATTTCGTTTTGAATTTTATAGCAAACAGCTTTGCTTATACGTAGATCTACTTTAAAAAATTAAATGTCAGTAAATCAAATGGTTTCCCGGGTTAAACATCGTTATGTTCTTTCCAGAAATTTCAGCAATTGAATATAGACACCTGTAAGACTTTCCGAATGTTTAACAAAAAAAAAACCGAAGAGACGAAGAGACGAAAGGTGTAAAACCAGGGCGATCGATTTATGAACATCATAGTTGTTTTTTTTAATATGATAGCATGCCCTAAATACGCTGTCCATTTCTATTCAATCAAAGAAAAGACATGGTAAGACAACCTTATTGAAATAAACTTAAGTGGTAATATCCGTTTATGATTCCTCGACTTAAAAGATATCGACTGATTAAATAAATTGAAAAAATAAACATTAATCGCTACCTTTCGCCCTCTTATAATTCAAATAATTGCAGTTTGCAGTGACCCAAGATCACCAAATACGATTTCCGACACTTCCGACTTTAGTATTAACGCAACCGTTACCTTGAGCTGTTTGGAAGGCTATGACCTAGTTGGAGATTCTCAAATATTTTGTGATGACACCGGCACGTGGAATTCATCGGGACATTGTGTACCAAAAGGTAACATTAAAATATAGAAGTTCAAAAAGCACTGCAATCCGTTTTTAAATAGGTTAAAGAGATGCATCTTTTTCAATTTTACTAAAGAAAGTCTTTTCATGAAATCCCCAGGTAATATTTAAATGAACAGCGCTTTGTAAATGACAGAATTTTTATTCACCAATACCTTATCATTGTTTAAAAAAAATGACGCAATAACAGGCAAATGAATATCGATGTGCAATTAAATTATTTATGTAGATATTTTGCTGTGCACGGGTTTTTAATAAAACAAAGGCACGTAAGTAATTAGCAAATATCGATGGAAAAAAATCTACGACGCGATCGATATTATAAGTATATAAGCGCTAATTAGACTTACAAACGTCGGAACGTTTTCGGTAGTTTAACGGTTTAGCACACCTGCCTGACTAGCAGAAGAACTTAGATGTGATTCCAGATCGAAAAGAGGCCACTTTTTGTACGTTTCTTTAGAATTATACCAGTAATTAAGCTGTACTGGACTTGGTTCAGCGGAACCTTTGTTATGGCCAATCGGTGGTATGTGCGTCCTTGCGTAACCTTTTCATTTTAACGTCTTATTCTCTGAAGCTACTAGGCAGCATTTCACTAAATATTATATAAATGCTCCTTGCGACATGCTATCTCAGATTCCTTCAATAAATTCTGATCATATTGATATCATGGGCGCTACAGGTTGTTGGTTCTCCAAAATGTAGGCCCAAAATGGTGAAACAAAAACATCTCCTCTGTACCTACTGGTCAGAATTCAACCAAACTTTACCAGAATAGTCCTTGAGACATACTCTTTCCAATTCCTTGTTAAATTCTGATCGGATTAATATCATGTGCGTTACGGTCTGTCACCAGAAAAAGGACATGTATGATGTTATATTAAACATTCTTCTTCTGTTATATTTTTTCAGCTTTTAATCTTACTCTTTAGGAATGATCTCCTTTAGATTTTGTCGCTAAACTATAACTGGGTTCATATCGCAGGCTCTCGATTCACCACAAAATGGTTTCATGTGTTGAAACCGCGGGTTAGAATTTATTCAGTTTTATTCTCGGGACAAGCTCTTACATATATCTTCATTAAGTATGATCGAAGTGATAACATGGGTGCTACGAGCGACCGAGTCATCAAAAAGTGGGCTTGCATAGCGAAATATACTAATGGACAAAAGTCTTGTCCGGTTTCGAGTAATATGCAAATAAAGCAAATTCCTTTTAGCTCACCTGAGCACGAAGTGCTCAAGTGAGCTATTGTGATCACCTTTCGTCCGGCGTCCGTCCGTCGGTCGTCGGTCGTTGTCCGGCGTCCGTCAACAATTTCTTTAAACGACATCTCCTCCTAAACTACTGGGCCAATTAACACCAAATTTAATAGAAATGTTGCTAAGATGGTTCCCTTCAAAAAAAGAATTGAAATCCATGAAAAACCTGGTTTTATGGCAACAAAAGGTGAAATTTTAAAAATATCTTAAAAATTCTTCTTCTCCGCAACCAGGAGTCCTAAAGACTTAAAATTGGCATGGATGTTCAGTTCATAGACCTGAATTGGAATAGCTAAAATCATATCTGTTGGGCCAGCAGATGCGTAGTACCAGGGGGAGGGGTAGAGCTTTGGGTAAATTTTGTAATCTTTAACCTTCTTTTTCTTTGGAACCAGGATCCCTACATACTTGAAAATTGGCAAAGATGATCAGTTCATAGACTTGAATTAAAATAGCTAAAAACATATCTGTTGGGCCACCAGATGCGGAGCATCAGGGGGAGGGGGTAGTACTTTTGGTAAATTTTGTAATCTTAAACCTTTTTCGTCTTCAGAACTAGGATCCCTACAGACTTGAAAATTGGCATGGATGATCAGTTCATAGACTTGAATTAAAATAGCTAAAAACATATCTGTTGGGCCACCAGATGCGGAGCATCAGGGGGAGGGGGTAGTACTTTTGGTAAATTTTGTAATCTTAAACCTTCTTCTTCTTCGGAACCAGGAGCCTTACAGACTTGAAAATTGGCAAAGATGATCAGTTCATAGACTTGAATTAAAACAGCTAAAATCATATCTGCTGGGCCATCAGGTTCGGAACACCAGCGGGAGGGGGGTAGTACTTTGGGTAAATTTTGAAATCTCTAACCTTCTTCTTCTTCGGAACCAGGAGCCCTACAGACTTGAAAATTGGCATGGATGATCAGCCTGTAAACCTTAATTTAAATAGCTAAAATCATGACTGTTGGGTCACCAGGTGCAGATCATCTGGGGGAGGGGGTAGTGCTTTGTTGAAAATTTTGAATTTGACGGTCTTCTGATGAACCAGAATCCCTACAGCCAATATTTTTGACATGAATGATCAGCTCATAGACCTTATCTGAAATAGCTAAAATCATGAATGTTTGGCCACCAGGTGTGGAGCACCAGGGGCGGGAGGGTAGCTTTTCAGAGCAATTCCTATAAATATTTAACCTTCTGATTCTGATAAACCATGTGCCCTACAGACTTGAAAAATGGCAAGGATGATCAGCATATGGACCATAATTAGAATAGCTAAAATCATTACTGTTGGGCAACCAGTTGCGGAGCCACTAGGGGCGGGGTAGTACTTTGTTAAAAAAAATTAAATCCATAACCTCCTTCTTCTTCTGAACCCGAATCCCTACAACCTTTATATTTGACACAGATGATCAGCTCACAGACCCTATTTTACATAGCTATAACCATGAATGTTTGGATACCATGTAAAGAGCATTGGGGGAGAGGGTAGTATTTCGGGTCAATTTTGAAATTTTAAACCTTCTTCTGATGATGAAGTAGGAATCTAAGTTTGCTTTGACTCAGGTGAGCGGACCAGGGCCAAAGGTCCTCTTATTTATGGGAAATAGAACATTAAGGAATGTAGCATTATTGTGAAGTAGACTGTTGAACTTTCCCCTCTACGGTACTTTAGTATAACTTTGATCTGCTGTGTAAGAACAAAACGACGTAAAAATTAGCACGTTAGATTGCTTTATTTCGACTCGCTCAAATCCAAGCGAGGCCAGAGTTTAGTGAACAATAATCATGCATACTTGTACACAGTATTCTCCTTAATAGCTTCTTGCATAGATTTTTATTAAAATTTATTATCAACATAACGTTGTTTTAACAGTTCTGACTAACGTCGTTAAAAACGTGGCCTGATGAAGCCTTATATTCAGGTAAAAGATGCATGCTTCATTTACAACACCTGATTAATTTAATGCGTTTTTTATTAATACAAAAATAGCGGAAAACGTATTTATTTCATGATCTAACTTAAACATGCAAAAAAAACCAACGTGTGCTAAAATGAAAATGTTTTTGAAAGGCAAAAAAAAATCTACCTTTTTTTGTCGTTTTAATATTTGATCATCGATACAGAAAGGCTCTCATGCAAAACTTTGCTTTGCTTTGTCGTATGGAAAGTGAAAAAATGTAAAACATCATTAACGTCGTTGGAACTAAATCAACGTCATTTGTGATCAACGTCGGTGAAAATAGTCCTTGTGTTGTGAAGATAGGGTCGATATTGCTAAGCAATATTTTAAAGTCATTATCTTTCAAATTTAAAGCTTTATTGAACAAAACAAAACCGGACAGAACTTTTGTCCTTAAGTATATAAAAAATTCTTCATTGAATCTACAGGTCAAAATTCGTCCTAATATAACAAGTTGGTTGCTGTTGGGTTAAGTACCAACAACCTAGGGTATGAGGGTAGGGTTCTTTACGTCTGGAGTGATCAACAAATAACAATAAACATGTTCATAATTATATTCTCCGTCTCTAACCAACCATCATGTAAAACAATCTGAAATGAAACAATAAAACACACTAAGCTTCCCCTTTAACCGCTATGTACATGTTAACCTATAAATATCATAATAGCAGACGATCTACACTTACCAGTTTAAGGAACTGAAAGTATCCATCACTCTCATCACTCGTCACTCTGCTACCATACGTGATCCTGTAAAACAATGTGAGTTTTATAAAAACATGCAAGTTAGAGAAAGGTGCGAAAGAGGACGTGGCGAACCGGAATGAAACAGCTGGCGCGAAATCTAATGACATAAACAAAGAACGGTTCTAGCAACCCGATCCGGACCCAAAGCAATACAACAGATCAATCGAACGTCTCAGATGGAAGAATGAAATGCACAAATCATTTACAAACCTTCAATACAAATGATTAACTATGAAATCTTAGATTTTCGTCAGGCTAAACAAATCGCCAATATTGTCGTGTCCTCTCGATTGTGAAACTGTCAGTGCAGAACGGAGACAAAAGATCATGTTATAAAACGCGCCTAGTACATAAATCAAACCAATGGAAAAGGGTGTTACATCCAAAACCCCAATTTGTCGTCTGGTTACATGCTCGCCCTCTCTGAAAAATGACGTCCCGTCATTGTCTCGTCGTGTTACTGTCAACGTCAATCGTACGTCAAAACCTACTCTACAGCTAACCACTACAATTACTACTGAACATATAAGATTAAAAAACAAATTATTTATTGAAAGTCATCCAGCGCTGTCAAGAAGTAATCAACAGGCTAATCATAAAGCATATATTTACATTTAAAAACAATCTATGCTGTCCGAGATTTCATCAAGATAATCATTCTGACCAATTTTCAGGTTGATTTGGCTTAAAATATGGACTCTAGAGTGTCCACAAGATTTTCCTCCAAGATTTGACCCTGTGATCTGGTTTTTGACCCCACTTGGCCCAATTTCGAACTTGTCCGAGATTTCATCAGGATAGTCAATCTGACCTTTTTTCAGGTTGATTGAGGTAAAAATATGGCTTAGAGTGTCCACAAGGTTTTTCTAAGATTTGACCCTGTGACCTAGTTTTTGTCTCCACTTGACCCTATTTCGAACTTGTCCTAGATTTCATCAGGATAGTCAATCTGACCTATTTTCAGGTTGATTTGGCTAAAAATATGGCCTCTAGAGTGTCCACAAGGTTTTTCTAAGATTTGACCCTGTGACCTAGTTTTTGACCCCACTTGACCCAATTTCAAACTAGTCCGAGATTTCATCAAGATAATCATTCTAGAGTGTCCACAAGGTTTTTCTAAGATTTGACCCTGTGACCTAGTTTTTGACCCCACTTGACCCAATTTCAAACTTGTCCGAGATTTTATCAAGATAATCATACTGACCAAATTTCAGGTTGATTGGGCTTAAAAAAATATGGCCTCTAGAGTGTCCACAAGGTTTTTCTAAGATTTGACCCTGTGACCTAGTTTTTTACCCCTCTTGATCCAATTTCGAACTTGTCCGAGATTTCATCAAGATAATCATTCTGACCAATTTTCAGGTTGATTTGGCTTAAAATATGGACTCTAGAGTGTCCACAAGATTTTCCTCCAAGATTTGACCCTGTGATCTGGTTTTTGACCCCACTTGGCCCAATTTCGAACTTGTCCGAGATTTCATCAGGAAAGTCGAACTGACCTTTTTTCAGGTTGATTGAGGTAAAAATATGGCTTAGAGTGTCCACAAGGTTTTTCTAAGATTTGACCCTGTGACCTAGTTTTTGTCTCCACTTGACCCTATTTCGAACTTGTCCTAGATTTCATCAGGATAGTCAATCTGACCTTTTTTCAGGTTGATTTGGCTAAAAATATGGCCTCTAGAGTGTCCACAAGGTTTTTCTAAGATTTGACCCTGTGACCTAGTTTTTGACCCCACTTGACCCAATTTCAAACTAGTCCGAGATTTCATCAAGATAATCATTCTAGAGTGTCCACAAGGTTTTTCTAAGATTTGACCCTGTGACCTAGTTTTCTACCCCAGTTGACCCAATTTCGAACTTGTCCGAGATTTTATCAAGATAATCATTCTGACCAATTTTAAGGTTGATTTGGCTAAAAATATGGCCTCTAAATGTTGACGACGGACACCGCACGTTGCACGACGGACGACGGACATCAAGTAACCCCAAAAGCTCACCTTGGGCACTTCGTGCTCAGGTGAGCTAACAAACAGCATTGTCATCGCAACTTCTGCATCCGCTAACCTGACATAAAACCAACGTTGATAACTTATTAGTAAATCAACTACAAATTTTGTTGAACTTGTAACATCTCCTCCCCCTCTCTGAAATTGTGCTCTGTACAATCATCAGTTCAACGCAGCGTCAAATCTATCGAATAGAACAACTATAAATGTTGAAAGAAGATACATTGATAATAAAAAGTGAAATCTGATCAGTTAGTCTAAGTAATCAATTCATAATGGCTGCAATTAATTTGTGGGCGGTCTCTGAATCAACACTTTTCAAGACACCAGATTTCACGAGTTTATCTAGTGCATGCAATTTGCTATCAAATGGTCTGGGACTCATGGCTTTTAATACATATTCTCCAAATCTATCTGGTGCTTTTTTCTGTCTTGATGATCTCCTTGGTGCAGGCATAGGTTTTCCTTCGCCGTAGCAGCCTCTTGTGATTTCTCGACTGTATTTGCTTCCTTTTCATTCAACACCATGTCTTGTTGATCAACACCCGCATCCTGAACTGTAATTTCCTTTTCTCTCACATCTAGTGAATGATCTCCACTCACATGTTCCTCTTCTGTATCATCAGAGTCTTCTATGCCACCAATCTCTTCTTAATCTTCTCTTTCATCTGTTTCTTCAGTAAGACTCTTACCCTGCTCTTCAATAGGTACTTCTACCGATTCTCCATGAGCCTCCACGACAAAGCTATGGGCGTCCCAATGACATTGCCTTACTCCAACGCAATCACTTTCGTCGTCTGACTCTTGAATTTGAATTGGGGTTTTACGTCGCTTTCAACGATCTTTCAGTTATATCGCGACGACTGGAGCACCTAACGATGGATTCCTGGTATTTCTCACACCAGTACTACCACCACATCCCTTTCCTAGCCTCCAGTTGCTATTCCACATAGGTTTACGATTATTTACCCATTGGTGGAAGACAAATGTCGGAAAGGATAAGTGCCGCGGCCGGGGATCGAACCCGTGCGAATATAGACCCCTGGATTAGAAGTCCGACGCGCTACCAACTGCGCTATTGCCGCGGCATCTTAAAAAGAAGGTTCCTGTGTAGAGTTTTCTCTATTCCAGATATTTCTGACTTTATCCTATAAACTGGTATCTCTGGACGGGGTTGGTCAACTATTCTGTAATCATCTTCCTCAAATCTATCAGCAATTTTGTGTTTTATTTCGAAAGACACAATTTTCACTAAGACCTTGTCACCTTTATCTATTCTCGCGGATTTCGCTTTCTTGTCGTACTGATGTTTTTGTTATGTTTTTCTACTAACTTGAAGTCTTCTATAAATTCTTTGGTTGTTATAGTCCCTGTTTCTTCTATAGTACTACTATACTCTATATCTATTGGTAATTTCGGCTTACGTCAGAACATAAGCTCGAAAGGACTGAACTCCGTAGATTTATGAGGAGTACAATTATAGAAGAAACGAAAGAATTAAAATATTTCTTCCAATCTTCTTTCGGGTTAGGTTCTAGTGTGCCAAGCATATCTAAAAGAGTCCTGTTGAAACGTTCGGGACCAGCATTGCCCTGGGGGTGGTATGGTGTCGTATCTGACTTTTTCATGTTTGTGATCATACATAATTCTTTTATGATGTCACTTTTAAAGTTTGGCCCCTGATCTGAATGGAGACGTGTAGGAATTCCAAAGTTGATAACGAAATTGTTGTAAAATGCCTCTGCTGTAGTACGAGCTGTCTTATTTCGCGTTGTAATTACCATAGCATATTTTGTTAAATGATCCGTTATTACAAGAATATTAGCAATTCCACCTTTAGAAAGTTCTAGAGCGAGATAATCAAAGCGTACAAGCTCTAAAGGGTACGTTGTGGTTACAGTCACCAATGGAGCTCTTTGATTTGTTCACGATTTGCTCCTTAAACATCTGTCACATTTTTCCACCCATTTATCTACTGAGCTGGTCAAACTTGACCAATCGAATCGCTTTCGTATTGAACGAAGCGTTCTCTCCTTACCAGGATGCCCAACGTCATTGTGGAGACCTTTGGGGACTTCAGAGCGAATCTTTGAAGGTATTACCAGCTGCTCAATTTCTTTCTCTTCTTCCTTTACTGACCGAAACAGTAAACCACGTTTTATCTTAAAATTCTTATATTGTTTCTTCAAGGTCAGATCTTCGCTACTCCAAATATCCCTGGGCATCATTTTGTCGATCACCGCTTTTCTCCAATGTTCTATCAAAAGATCCAATCTCTGTAACTTTCTGACCTCTCTATATTCCTTAAGCGCAAGACTGTGACCAGGAGCCTCAGTCGCTTCCACTGCATCTAAGGAGCAAACTGGTAACGTCTCTACGTATGGTAACTTTATTATTGAATGGCATACAGCTTTTATGGTATCTTGATTCACTTGTTCTACATCTTTGTCACATTTATCAAATGGGTATCTAATCATTGAGTCGGCGTCTGTTTTCTTCAATCCAGGACGGTAAAAGATATCAAATGAGAACTCGCCGAGCGCTGAAGCCCAGCGGTGACCAGTTGCATCTAATTTAGCCGATGTGAGTACGTATGTAAGAGGGTTGTTGTCTGTCAAAACGGTAAAATGGTTCAAAGTAAGGTAATCGGAGAACTTCACCGTTACTGCCCGTTTCAATGCAAGGAATTCCAATTCAAAAGCACTATAGTTTCTCTCTGATTTCGTCAACGACCTGCTTGCAAACGCTATAACACGTTTCTTATCCTACTGTATCTGGTATAGTACAGCACCAAGACCTTTCGTGGAAGCGTCTGTATGAAGTTCAAAGGGAAGTGAAAAGTCGGGATAGGCAAGTACGGTGGTGATGATAATATCTCTTTCAACTTTCTGAAGGTTTCTTCTTCCTTATCTGTCCACTTGAACTCCTCTTCTACCTTCTGCTTGCCTTTCTTCTTCGAAGTAGGGGGAAGTAGTTCCGCTAGTGGTCTTGTGATCTTACTTAAGTATCTAATGAACCTCCTGTAATAACTCACAAAGGCCAAAAATGATCTTAACTCGTCCGAATTTGAAGGTGAAGGCCAGTTCCTAATCTTGTCAATTTTAGCTGGATCCGTCTCGATTCCTTCGGCGCTTACAACATGTCCGAGAAATCCTACCTTCTCTTGTATAAAGATGCACTTTTGCGGTGATAACTTCAGATTGCATTGAGCTAGGCGGGTCAATACTAGGTCTAATTTGTATAAGTGTTCGTCCCCGAAGACTATCAGGTCATCTAAGTATATAACACAGATTGTCATGTTATAGTCTCCGAGGCACTCTTCCATTAGTCGCTGATAGGTCGCCGGTGAATTAGACAATCCAAAGGGCATTCGATTATACTCGAAAAAAAAACAGTGGTCCTACAGTGAATGCTGTTCTCTCCTTATGACCCTGTTCTATCTCTACTTGATGATACCCGTATTTCATATCGATTGTGGAGAAATACTTGCTGCCTTTCAAAACGTCGAACATTTCTTCTATCCGGGGCAGAGCATAGGCGTCTTTCAATGTTCTATTATTCAAGCATCTGTAATCCACGCACATTCTTAATGACCCATTTTTCTTCCTAACTAATACTATATTGCTTGCCCACGGAGATTTGGATTTCCTTATAATGCCAGCAGACAAATGTTGTTCCAAATGTTGGCGTGCTTCCTCGATCATCAGAGATGGGACTCTTCGATGCTTTTGTTTGAAAGGTGTAGTCTTGTCAGCAAGCTAATCAATCCGGTGTTTTATGTAGTCACAATGTCCGATATCTTCTTCATGCTTAGAAAATATATCTTCATGCTTATGAAGCAGATCTTTAAATTTAGACTTTTCTTCTGATGTAAGGATGTTATTTTGATCCATGGCAATAGTATCTAGTAGATCTGACTTCTTGTCCTTATCTGCAATATGATCAAATACATCCCCGTAACATTAACAGGTTGTATTTTACATATAATGCTTCTAGTAGCAATTGTAACGGTATTTGTAGTAAGATTGCTCAACGTAACCTCAACATTCTTTCTCTTTCCATTTTCTAGCTGTATTACAGCTGGGGTCACGTCTATAAAATCGGATATCCCACTGTCCTTATTCTCTTGTATAATGGCAGTAGTTGTAGGATAATTAATTTCCTTGTCGGTATGTCCCTTTATGGTAACCGTTTGGTTAGGTTTTAATGTTATCTTTGAAGTTTCAGCACATCTTACCATGGCAATGACATTCTTATTTTTCTTCATCTCTTTTTCTCTTACAATTATTGTTCTGAAATTAGATACCAAGGGGTTTGTAGTCTGGTGTACTGTAAAAAATTTCTCCTAAATTTTGTCTGCAGTTATCCATAAACTCTTTCAGGACATTCGTACCCAAAATTATTGGTGTGTGTTCTGAATAAAGAGAATCAGGTGTGACTAGGAGAAGACATATCTTCTGTTCTGACCATGGTATTCTAGTTGTAATCTCAATATCGACTTCTATAAAGCCACTGTATGGCAAGGGACTACCATCAGCACACTCTATTTTTAACATTTGTCCTATGTCTTGAACAATTACACCAGGAAGATTATCCTTCACAAATGTTGCGGAGGCTACGCTCACACAATTCCCTGTATCTAATAATGCTTGTGAATTAACCCCATTTATAATTATTTCTGCTTCGTTGGGATGTCCAACTTATTTGGGATTATTTTTGTCAACGCGGCTCACGTTAGATCCCACAACATGAGCGCTTATGCTTTTGGGCAGCAATTCTGTGGCCCGTTTCATTGCAGTTGTAGCACACTACTTTGTTATAAGATGGACAATCTCTCTGCACATGACCTTTCTTATTACAAGTCCAGCAGGTTGGTTGAAATTGTTGACCGCCTATAGGTCTTTGAGGCTGGTAATTTCCTCTACCTCTTCCTCTACTACCTCTATGTCCTCTATTTCCGCCTCGAAATCCTCTTCCTCTCTGTTGGTAGGCTTGCTGTTGACCTGTACTACCTCTGTCTTTCTCTAATTTATCTATTCGGTCAATTAACTTCTGTAAAAGCTCTTTGACTTCTGTCATCTCTTTGCTCGGTTTGTCCATGGCTACAGTTGCTTTGCAAGTTTTAGTCTTTCGATCGGGTGTGTCTGGTTCTGAAATGATTGCTTCTAGTCTCCTTACTTCTCGTTTCAGTTCATCATAATTGGCTATTTTGTCGAATTGATACATAGACATCAATCTCAAATCCTTTCTTAATCCAGCATGAAAAACTTCTTTCAATATCTGGACGTCACTCCTGTTTAGAGTCTTAAGTTGAATGGCCTGGTCAAATGTATCTTCTAATCTCGAAGCATAAGATGATACGGATTCATCTTATGTTTGTCTACAACTATAAAATCTCTTCATCACCGTTTCTCTAATTTCTACAGATCCATATTCACCATTAAATTTGGCTATCACTTATTTAACTTTCACATCTGTACCTAGTCTCCTCAGTGTATCACCTGCCTTGCCTCGACAAGCACGTCTTAGACCTAACAAAATCTGTAGATCTGTGAAAGTACCTTCTTTGACCAGAGCATCAATTTCATATTTAAAGGCCGTCCAATTCAATTCACGTCACCTTTTCCATCTTCACCAAAGAAAAGAGACAATTTGGGGTAGTGATAACTACCGTGAATTGGCGAGGGCTCTGTCTTCTTTGTCTCTTTTGGTTCATCCTCTAATATACCAAATACTTGGAGTAATTTTGTAACGTCCTCTACTGAACCAATGAGTGATTTAATGCCAAGTAAATGTAACGCTTCAAGCAGTTTTCCTTCCTAAATTCAAACAAATAGCATGAGCAACAATTTAATGACATCGATAACTAGAGCAATTCTTTTTAAAAGTGAATCATTAGGACTATAGTCGAATTTAGTCAATAATAAAGATTAGTAAATGATTGTCTTTGATTCTGGTGCCTTGTGGAATGATTCATCATGAACTTGACATTTGACCTACTTTCTTTGATTTTAAATAATAATGTCTAGAACTATATTCTTGTAACCATATGTGTTGGTAGTGATTGTGTTTAATTCACGATATTGTTTAACCATAAGCCCTGACCAAGACGTTTGAATATTCTGAAAATTAGAATTAAAGGGTCTAGGACTGTATTAAGTAAATGGAACGTTTAGGAGATCATATGATTTGATTCTAGCATCATATTGAACCGTGTACCACAACCGTGACCATACAATTTTATAGTTTAAATTGTAGGGCCAATGACTATATTAGGTCAATAAGAAATGTTGATAGAAAATCATCTTCAATTTTTGTATTTAGATATACGTCTAGTCTAACCTTGGTCTTTTACCTACACTCAAAACAGTAAACTTTTAGGTAAAGAACTAAATTATTGTACTTATAAATGTACGTCGATGTTTGTCATCATGTTGGCCCCTTAACCAACCCTTGACCCTAACCTTTACCTTAGTAAATATAATTGTAATGTTTAGGAATGTATTAAGTCAATATAGTTTGGGAGATTAGTGTTTTTGATATTGGCATCATATTGAACACTGACCCCCAAACTT
Organism: Fragum whitleyi; assembly: GCA_948146395.1. Lineage (NCBI taxonomy): Eukaryota > Metazoa > Mollusca > Bivalvia > Cardiida > Cardiidae > Fragum > Fragum whitleyi. The sequence goes on from OX411549.1 coordinate 2,894,267, forward strand.
AGCCTTTGTGATACTTTTTTAAAATTGAATTCTAATGTCGAGGATGAAATTAAGTCAATAAGAAAGGTTGGTTTATGGTTGTCTTTAAAACTGGCACCATGTTGAAAGTTTGACCACAATCTTTACCTTTGACCTACATTCTTTGATATTGAAATATCATTTCTAGTACTCTAATCAATAGTATTTGTATGTGATTGTCTTTGTTCTGGCATTCTGTTTGATCATTTACTCAGACTTTGTTATATTTTCTTAAATTAAGAGCTTTAGGGTCTTTATTGTCTAGGAATTTGTAGTCAATTAGAAAGGTAGATATTTGTCTTTGATTCTGGCATAGTATTAACTGTTAGACCTATATCCGGACCTTTGACCTTCTGTCCTAAATATTGAATATATTAGGTCTCGAAGTATATGTTATCTACAAATGTTAGTAGAAGATCGTCTTTGATTCTGACATTTTGTTTTCTTTTTCATAATACAATAAAGAACAGCATAAAATTTCTTATTCACAGTAAACGATAATTTTTCATTACTGCTTGTTGAGTTCATGATATTCTTTAATTACTTATCAAATTTTACTCGTGTTTAAGCAAGATGGATAAATAAAGGATGATAAACCACAAAAACAGTGGAAATTATTTCAGGATGAGTCCCTAGTGAAACTGGACATTAGAGATTAACGGATTTGTTTTTTATTTCTTTCGAAACAGATTGCGGAATTCCGACATTACTGAATGAAAACGGAACGTCAAAGATCATTGGAACAATATTTGGACAAAGGGTTATATACGAATGCGAAGTTGGCTACATGCTTATAGGTTCAGAAGTTATCGAATGCCAGGCAAATGGAACATGGAATGGAAGCCTCCCTTCTTGTATTCCCACAGGCATGCCAGGTAACCGGGTACTTATATCATAGACTAGGCTTTACTATTTGCTTTACGTGAGAAGTAAATGGAATTTCTTATAAATAATATTAAACTACTTTACGAAACCTTTATCATGTCTATTGATTATTTTTCTCAATAAAAGAAACATTTTGTAACTATAACAGGGCTCTCTACCAAATAGATAGGGCTTACTGCTTATTTAAGTGGATTCTATTATGGACGGCTTGGAGTATATAGAGTCAGTGTTTTCAGTTTTCATTCTTTAATAATGTGACATCATTTCTACTACAGGTGTTTACAAACAAACCAACACTCAATTTAAGGAATTAAGTGTTTCACACACACCAAAACATCAACACATGTCTACAATCATCCCGTGACTGTCAGTAAAATGAAAGTGATCCATTTCCCGCTAATTTTCTAAACAAAGGATTTAAACATAGATGTTGCCTATTCAATCAATTCTGTCCAACTGAGGATTTCAAAAAGTCACATGACCAACTGACCACTTGTGGAGGGAAATGTGAAATCAAGCGAAACCGTGTTGCGCAATAGGAAAAGTATAGTACAACTTAATTGACCTGTCCAACCAAAAGTGACCTTACTACATCCTTCCCTGGCCCGTAAATGACGTCTCGTCATTTTACCTAAAATACAAAATCTATACATTATTAATGCATAGCAAGACATTACAAATAAATACGAAAGTTTCTTCCTCCAATGTCAAATCTTCAAAGCTGTGAAAAAAATCAAATTAATTCCAAAGTTTGTTACTACTCAAAAACTCTGGAAAATACGGTATTTACATTAAATCAAAAATTCATATTAATCCCCCCCTCTCTGAAAATTTGGGCGTCCTCGCACTGCAATACAAAGGTAAAAAATTTGCAATAATTAAAAAAAAACATGAAAAAAAATCACTTGGCTAAAAAAATCACTTGATAATGGAATCTAAAAGTCTGTAGGCAACATCTCTGTCTATACAATCCAAAACACCAGAGGACGTCAAAACATTTAGAGCTTCTATTCTAGAGTCATGTGGTCTCATCTGATGCGTCATTTGATTCATCTGATATGTCTCAAACCATTTGGGAGCTCTTCTCTCTCTCCGAGAGCGTCTTGGTACGGGTACAGGTACTTCTCTTCCCTCTTCTTGTCTTGTATTTTCTTGAAATTCCTGTCTTCTCTCTGTTCTTCGATTTTGATCTTCTGTTTCTCTTGTTTGAACTTCTTCATCTTCTGCTCTTCCATTACCCTCATCATCTGCAGCCTCTTCAACTTCATCATCATCGTCATCATGATTGCTCTGTGAGCTATCTTCTCTATCTTCTCTATCTTCTAATCGGTCTTCATATCTTCTCCCATCTCTTCTCACATTTATGGACTCAAGGGCGTCCCCATGATGACTTGTTTCTCTAACAAATCCCTGTCCAACTCCATCATCATCTGATTCATCGCTAGAATCATCTCTTCTTCTGGTTTCGAAACCTTTCTTCTCCTTCCTTTCTTCCTCATCTCTTTCATCTGTGGCCACATCATCTAACCTCTTCTCCAAGGATTGTCTTTTCCTCGGGACTGGTCCTATCATCTTTTTATCCCCTATAGGATACAAATGATTCCTGTGAAGGGTCCTCACAACCTCTGATTGTTCTGACTTGACCCTATACACTGGAATCTTCTCATTTGGCTGTTCGATGACGGTATAAATCTCTTCTTCGAATCTATCCTTGATCTTATGCTTTCCTTCAAAAGCTAGGACTTTGACTAGAACTCGATCTCCAACCTCAAACTTTGCTGCTTTCGCCTTTCTATCGTAAACTTCTTTCTGTCTGTCTTTCGCAGCATCCAAATGCTTGGAAACTATCTTTCTAGTCACTTCCATTCTCTCCTGTAAGTCCTCAATGTACTCTCTAGTGGTTCGGTTGGAATTTTCTGTAACCTATTCGAACATTGCATCAATCGGAAGTTTTGGCTTTCGTCCGAACATAATCTCGAATGGCGAGTGTTTTGTTGAACTTTGGGGAGTACAGTTGTAGGCATATACGAGGGGATTCACATATCTTTTCCAGTCTGCTTTCTGGTCATTCGCTAACGTTCCCAACATTCCAAGCAAAGTTCGGTTGAACCTTTCTGGTCCTGCATTCCCTTGTGGGTGATAGATGGATGTTCTTGACTTCTCCATGTTCGTGATTTGGCAAAGTTCCTTAATGATGTTTGATTCGAAGTTCGCGCCTTGATCTGAATGAAGCCTAGTTGGAATTCCGTAGTGGAGAATGAAGTTGTTGTAAAAGGCTTCAGCTGTTGTTTTTGCCGTCTGATTTCTGGTAGGTATGGCCATTGCAAACTTCGTAAAATGGTCGGTAATGACGAGTATATTGCCAATCCCTCCTTTTGATTGTTCCAGAGTCAAGAAATCCATACAAACCAATTCCAGTGGGTAACTTGTATGGACATTCACCAGAGGAGCTCTGATGTCTGCACCACACTTCCTTCTTACACATCTGTCACAATTCTCTACCCACTCCTCGGCGTCTTTTGCCATACCTGGCCAAAAGAATCTCTCTCTCAGGAGATTTAAAGTCCTGTCTCTTCCAGGGTGTCCTACTTCATTGTGTAAGCCTATTAAGACTTCTTCTCTATAACATTTTGGCAGAACAAGCTGCTCTATGAAGTTCTCTTCATCCTTTACTTTTCTATAAAGTATTCCCCTCTTCATGATAAGATGACTGTACTGACGTTTCATAATGAAGTCTTCCTTTGTCAAATTTCTGGTTGGCACTCTCTTGTCAATGACAGCGATTCTCCACTTATCTATCATTCTATCATTCCTTTGCTGTCGTCTGATCTCTCTCATTGCTATCTGTGCCATCGGTTGTCCTTGGTCCTCGGTAATCTCTACGATATTTATGCTCGAACATAGGGTCTCTATCACTGGTTCTCTGTCTGTGTCACTACATATGGCCTTGACTACATCATTCTTTACTTCCATTCTTTCATCATCTGACTCTTGGACTTTCTCATGAGGATACCTTGACATTGCATCCGCATCCGTGTTCTTCATCCCAGATCTATACTGGATGTCAAAGTCAAACTCTCCAAGAGCCGATGCCCATCGCTGACCAGTTGCGTCAAGCTTGGCGGAAGTCAAGACATATGTTAACGGGTTATTATCAGTTAACACCGTGAAATGGTTGATGGCTAAATAGTCGGAAAACTTTTCCGTAACGGCCCATTTCAACGCCAAGAACTCAAGCTTGTATGCGCTGTAGTTCTTCTCAGCCTTATTCAATGCTCTGCTTGCATAAGCGATTACTCTCTTCATCTTTCCGTCAGACTGATAGAGAACTGCGCCAAGCCCTCTTCCAGAAGCATCTGTGTGAAGTTCAAAAGGCTTGTTGAAATCAGGATAAGCCAATATGGGTGGATTTATCAGGATCTCCTTCAATTCGTCAAATACTTTCTGTTCAATCTCTGTCCAGACCCATGGCTTTGTATCCTTTTTAGCCTTCTTTGTTGTGGTTGGCGGCAACAAATCTGCTAAAGGACGGGTTATCTTGGAAAAATCCTTGATAAACCTCCCATAGTATCCACAAAAGGCAAGAAAAGATCTAAGTTCGTCTGCATTAGAAGGGGTAGGCCAATTCTTAATCTTTTCTATCTTGCTGGGATCTGTTTCTATACCAGCCTCACTCACGATATGTCCGAGAAATGGTACCTTGTCCTGTATAAAGAAGCATTTCTCCGGAGATAACTTGAGATTACACTCCTTTAGTCTTGTCATAACCAGATCCAATCGTCTAAGATGCTCCTCAAAAGTGTCTGAAAAGATTATAAGATCGTCTAAATAGATGACACAGATCGTCATGTTATAATCACCTAGACACTCCTCCATCAGGCGTTGGTAGGTAGCAGGCGAATTGGTCAATCCAAAAGGCATTTTTACATATTCGAAAAATCCTAAATTTGCCACGCTAAAGGCTGTTCTTTCTTTATGGCTCTCTTCTACCTCCACCTGATGGTATCCCGACTTCATGTCTATGGTCGAGAAGAACTTGCTTCCTTGAAGGACGTCAAAGATCTCTTCGATCTTGGGAAGTGCGTAGGCGTCTTTTACACTCCTGTTGTTAAGTTGTCTAAAATCCACGCATAGACGCAGCTTTCCATTCTTACGCGCAATTACGATATTCGACGACCACGGTGACTTGGACTTGCGTATGATCCCAGTAGACAAAAGTTGTTCTATGTGCTGTCTTACTTCTGAGATCATAGCTGGTGGGATTCTTCTGGTCTTCTGTTTAAATGGTATATCATCAGTGAGATCAATTCTGTGTTTAATCTTATCACAGAATCCTATGTCGTCTTCTCCGGTTGAAAATATGTCGATGTGTTTCTTTAATAGTCCATTGATCTCATTAAGTTGGCTTGGGTTCAACTTTTCATTGGTGTCAATATGAATCTGACCCAAGATCTCATCTTCTATAGTAGTCTCTTCTTTTGTAGTCACTTCCTCAATTCTAACAGGTTGAAGTTCACATAGTAATGCTCTCGGTGAAATTACAACACTGTTGAGGGTTACATTAGAAATGGTAATATCTATCTCTTTTGTCTTGCCATACTGGTAATTAATTACAGCTGGCGTAATGTCAACAAAATCCGGCAACGTGGAGTCCTTCGTCTCATGTACAAGGGCACTTGTATCCTGACATGGCAACTCTTTGTCAGTATAACCACTGATGGTTCTAGTCTCGTTTGGGCCTAATATTATCCTAATCTGTTCTGCTGACTTAATAACAGCAATAGTGTTGCCATGTTTCTTAAGCTCTTTGTCTCTTAGAATCATGCATCTAAATGCTAAATACCATGGTGTATGCAGAGAGGCACATTGAAGGAACTGTGGCCCGAAGTTGTCCTGACACTCATTGAGTAGTACATCAAGTATATTGGTACCCAGTATCACAGGTGTAGATGCTGAATAGTTTGTGTCTGGAGTAACCAACAACAAACAGGTAACAGCCGATGAATTAGGAATTCCATTTGAGACGATAAGATCCGCTTCAATGTATCCGTTGTAGGGTAGTTGTTTGCCATCTGCACATTCAACTTTAATAAAGCTGTCTAAGGGCTTCAACTCCAAGTCGGCCAAATTATTGTTGTAAAATGACTCGGATACCGTGCTGATACAACTCCCCGTATCCACAAGTGCTTTGGTGTCGACATCTTCCAACTTAATTAACACTTCATTTGTTGTTCCGATTAGTTTAGGGTCTTTGGTGGATGTTCCAGAGTTCGACCCTGCAACCGAGGCACATATTAGTTTGGGCAAAACTTCGAAATGTGTCCAAAGCCCTGGCAGTTGTAGCACTGTTTCTGCGCATTGCTGGGGCAAAATGCTCGTTGCCTCTCTGATTGGGGTTTGAGGATTGACTCTCTCTTATACTATCTTGTTGCTTTTCAATCCTGTCAATCCTTTCATGAAGTTTCATCAGTAAATCCTTGACTTCACTCATCTCTGTAGACTCATTCTGTACTGCTACAGAGGCATGGCATTGTGTCGAATCTGTGTTGCTGAGGTCAGCTTCCAGCTTTCTAAGTTCAATTTTGAACTTGTCATAGTCAGTTATGACATCATTCTTATATGTTGCCATATGTTTTAGCTTTGGGAGTAATCCATGATAAAGAACTCGTTGTAAAATAGCATCATCAGCTGGTAAAGCCTTCATAGTTACCGCTTGAGAGTAAACCTCTTCAAGCCTAGTGGCATAACTAGTTATCTTTTCCTTCGGCTTCTGCTGGCAAGAATAAAACTTTTTTAGTACGCTTTCAGTCGTTTCTATGTTACCGAAGGTACTTATAAATTTCGTTAGAACTGTATCCAGCGTAGCTCCAGGTCCCATACGCCTGAGTACATCAGCAGCATTACCCTTAACTGACCTTCTAATCCCAAGTAAAATCTGTTCAGGTGTGAACACATTCTCTGATAAAAGAGATCGGATCTCATAGAAAAATGTTTCCCAGGAGGTGTCACTCTTTGAATCATCTCCGAAGAATGTTGACAGTTTCGGAAAATGGTGTGCTGCTGTCGACTTGGTCTCCTGATCCGACACAAGTTTTCCAAACTTGGACATAAAATCCACTAAGTCCGTTGACTTCTCAATGTGAGGTGAAAGGTGTAAGCTGTGGAAGGCATCCAACAACTTCCTATCACTTTCCGAAATTCCTCCTGAGTCCGTAGTCATTCCTCCTGAAGCTGTGTCAGATTTGGTTTCCTCCGAACTCCACATGATTTAAGTAAGAATAGACGTTCACTTTAAATCAATAAATCCTCACTTTAACTTCACACTATCATAAAATGTCAATTTTCACAATAAGTATGGATTTAAGCACTATTAGGACTGTGTTCTAAAAATAGAACAAGGGATTTAATGTTAAATCAAAATATTGACCCTATAAAGTTGAGTTAATCAACACTTGACACTTGGTAACACACAATCTGAAATAATAATCCCCTTACTAAGGGATAGCATTTGTAAAGTCAATTGCACTAAGTTATTTCCCTTTAATAATCAATCACAATAGGGACACATGCGCATATATGTACTTTACAATAGAGACAAGTTTACCTGTAAGTAAATAAACCTGTAAGTAATTAAACCTGTAAAGATATACCACCTAAATTCAAGTTTAAGTTTTTTTAAAACCTGAAAATGGTAAAGGGTGTTTACCATGTAAAGGGTAAGTACCTACAACCAGATTAATTTTCTGAAATCTGATTAAAGTAGTTGGACTCAATTAACTTAAGTACGTTCAACAGAGATTCAAGTCTCAGATTAAGTATAAGTGTCTTTATACTTTAGTAAAGGCTTAGGCTAGAATTAAGTCACATAATCACTGAGTAATATCTTCACACAATGTTTTCACATTACTAAATGAATACTTTCCTTAAATGTTAAAGGCAAGTAAAGACTATTTAAGACTATTGCTTTCTCGAAATAAGCAATAAAGTATAAACTGCAAATTACTTCCCTTTAATGGAAATCTCAATAGCACTTCACTAAAGTTAAGATATCTGGTAGTCAGAGCGTGACTGAAATAGTTTTCATACAACGATACACACTAGAGTATACATGTTAGTGGATTTCGTTTGTAAACTATCAAGTAATTAGACTTCATGATTACGTCAATAGACAATTCATTTCAAAGAAACTAAGTATTTCAGGGATATGAATCATTGTACAATATAAGTAAAGTAATGTGCAATCTTATGATTTCACAATACAAAACTATCTAAGTTTTGATATCACTAAATGGTGGTTAAGTTCTCATAGGGTAATATCAAACAAATATTCTAAGTATTAATGAAAATATCTAATGCATAAGTGTAATTAAGTATGCATTAAAAATAACTTTCTAATGTAATTAACAGTCTATAATAATAAACTATTAATTCAATCACCAAAATTCTAGAATCTGAAATAAGATTAAGTATTTTAAATTTACAAGTTCAACTATCACTAAATCACTGTAAGTTCAAAGTTCACTAAAGGTTGTGTAATTCAGAACAGGAAACACACTTTCACTTTTGAAAACCAATCACAAAGACCGGAATATAAATAAACAATTAGTCCATTTTGACAACAAAGTCCAATCACAAAATAGGAAGTCAAAAATAATTCAAAGTTCAAAGGTCATACAAAGAAATTTTCAAACTGGATATCCAATCAAATTTGAATATGCAAATAACCCAAGTTCACAAAAGGTTAAAGATGGAAAGCCGGGAACCAGCCATCAATCTCGAACAGGAAAGATGCGTAACAATGTAAAGCATTTCGAAAACTGGGAACCAAAAATCAAAATAACCAATAAAGATTTAGCACATAAGCAAGTGGGAACCAATCACAAATAAGTGAAATTATCCCGGGGAACCAGCTATCAAGCTACCAAAGAATGGGAACCAATCCTTGAGAACCAATCTAAGAAAGTGGAACCAATATATGGGAACCAATAAAGAACTCAATTGGAACCAACAGATGTGAACTAAATCTATGGGAACCAATGAAATTAAGACGGAATCACCAGGAGCCAATCAGCGATCAACAATTCAACAGGAAGTATAATCAACCAATCAAAATGACGGATTGAAAAGGTCAAAGGTGAACCAATCAAAAGAACCAAAAATACATCCAACCAAGCAATATTGATGGGCGGTGCTACGCTAGGTCAAAGGTCGGAAAGATAGACAGAAGAAAATATTGTTAGTGCGTTAGTGAACCATTGTTAGTGTGAAACTTGTGATACACTCAAACTGACATACCTCTCACCAAAAATACATGTCTTAAGTTTAATATTTTCAAGGTTTTATCTTTTGAAAGTTCTTAACTATATCATTTAGTTATTTAGGCTATACGGGTCCAAACAACGAGATGATAATCCGTTCAACAGAAACATCGTGGAAAGTGATTAATCGGACAAATTGCTTTATCAACAGTATTCAATTGAATGGACACCAAACAAAAAGTTTCGCAATATGATGGACACGAAACAAAAAGTACTTTACTAGTGCAGCAACGTGTGAAAAGGAATTTTGCTATTTTAAAGCTATAAAACTATACAAATAAAAATTCTACTCACAGATCCTTATCTTTATCCTAAATCCATAAATACACAATATACACTGTCCTAAAATAATGAACTCTGTGAAAACACAGTCCAGTTCACTATTGCACTAAACTTATCACAGTTCCAATTCGATTCTCAGTGTCCGATCGTCTCCAAAATGGTTGAATGGTCAAAATCGTCTAAATCGTCCTCATCTTGGCATAATCGTCTCTCCCCGCACGAAAAATGACTGTCCTCAGGTAAATCAAGGTAAAAGGGTAAAGGATAAAAGTCCAATAATAAACGGCTCATCTCCATGAAAAAATCACTGGTAAATCCATTGGTTAAATAAACATATGTGATCACTGTCCAGTTGGTTATCAATCCTTTTACTCCATAATTAGTCCATATACACGTTGGGCGCCAAAATATAACAGGGCTCTCTACCAAATAGATAGGGCTTACTGCTTATTTAAGTGGATTCTATTATGGACGGCTAGGAGTATATAGAGTCAGTGTTTTCAGTTTTCATTCTTTAATAATGTGACATCATTTCTACTACAGGTGTTTACAAACAAACCAACACTCAATTTAAGGAATTAAGTGTTTCACACACACCAAAACATCAACACATGTCTACAATCATCCCGTGACTGTCAGTAAAATGAAAGTGATCCATTTCCCGCTAATTTTCTAAACAAAGGATTTAAACATAGATGTTGCCTATTCAATCAATTCTGTCCAACTGAGGATTTCAAAAAGTCACATGACCAACTGACCACTTGTGGAGGGAAATGTGAAATCAAGCGAAACCGTGTTGCGCAATAGGAAAAGTATAGTACAACTTAATTGACCTGTCCAACCAAAAGTGACCCTACTACATAACCTTGTTTTCACATATCCTACGAAACATCTATTACAATAAAATTTATATCTGCATTATCCTTTTCTATAACTAGACTGTGGCCCACCACCTTCAGCTAGCCCATATGGTAGCATCGAATTCTCTTCAACAACAGTTGGAGCCTCTGTGAAATACATCTGTAAAGCCGGTTATGCCTTATTCGGCGATATGAATGTTATTTGTCGGGCGAACGCAACATGGAATGGAACAACACCAGAATGTATTCCATTAGGTAAGATATGATCTCTACCTTTTCCTCTATAATTTCGTATTTTTCGGCATTTGAATAGCTTCATTATGCATTATGTTTCAAGTATTTATAATTTAAAGAATAACATATATATTTGAATAGAAACTTGCAGTGGCAACCGAGACCTGGATATTGTTTTCTCGAATGATGCATCGGGAAGTATTGGCTCAAACAATTTTCAGACATCGCTGCACTTTATTACTGATATGGTTCGTCGATTCGATTCGTCAAGAACACGTTTTGGTTTTGTGACCTTCAGTAACATTCCTAGTCTACAATTTCATCTGGATAGATATATAAATGCTCCAAATGCTGTCATATCACAGATAATTTCCACGAGGTATTTTTTTCAAAGTACAGAAGTTCTTTTGTTTTCATTTTAGAATTGCGTATTTCTGTATATTTTATAATTTTATGAAAATATGTAAAGCAATAGGTCAGCGGAAGCATATATGACATCTATCAGTCATAATAGAATTATATATTTTTTAAAAACAACTATTGAAATGTTATTCCTAAATACACTACATTTTAAATTATTTTGTAGCCATACTCGACTTTTCCCTATTTGAAATTAGAGTGATTGATAAAATGCACAGAACACGATGCAAACAATCTTCAATATTTCTAGTTTATTTACAATTAACTTTTGCGATATGTAATCGATAACTTTATTCTGCTATAACTATTATTTGATTCAATAAACTAGAATTATTCTATACACAATAGGTATAATCATTTCAGTTATACAAGTGGTGGGACTTCAACACATCTTGCCTTAGAATATGCGAGAATAAATATGTTAGATATATCCAATGGAATGAGGCATAACGCCACAACAGTCGTGATAGTAATTACTGATGGTAATGTGTATCTACTTCTTATTCATTTTTTTTCTTGAAATTGTTTTTAGTGTAAACAATAACGAGTCGATAAGGAATATGATCTACTCCTGAATAGGCTATCTCTCGTAAGAAAATAAAAAGATATGTCTTGGCTCAAGAAAACGGTAATTCACAGGACCAAGATCTCTCTTTTTCATTTGCCACAGACTCACTTGTTATTTTTAGATGTTCAGTCTTAAATACATACACACTCATTCAAGTTGTAAGCACGATAAGCAATAGATTTTCAAGTAATTGTTTAGTTCTGAAATGTATTTTATAACCTCCTATCTACACCTTTTACTTTTCGCAATATATAAAACTGAAACAAAATTAAACAAAGAATTCAAGACGTAGGATATTTAGAGAGGCATATGTATTTTTGCGGCGTTTCAGTTTGCTACGGTTTCCCCTATTTAACTTCAGGCTACAGCAACGATGCCCTCTCTACTATAAACGAGGCACGTCTTCTCCATAGACAAGGGGTAGTCGTAATATCTATTTGTGTTGGAAATGCAGATGAATATGAACTCAAGCAGATGGCATCCGACTCAGAATATGTCTTTGAAGTACAAAATTATGATGACATTTTCTCTGTTTCTGGACCATTATTAAAGAGCACCTGTTCAGGTAATAAAAAAACTTAATATTCTTTTTTCAATATCAACATGTATGCAATACACTTTGTAATTAGTCAGTTGAATGTCATCTTGTGGAGCCAAGGGTTACGAACGTTTTACTTATCTTACCCTTGGCTGAATGAGTGGGCAATTTCTGTACGCGTGACGTCACAAGACGGAAAACGTGGCGGACCAATTAGTAACCTTCTTACAAAAAGCGGGAGGTATGTTAGGTCAATATGCCCCGCGGCTACTTGCCAGATGTGAATTTAACCCTTAGAATTGCGCTTCACCCCTTCATTTTTAAGTGACACTTAGTAAGACTGAAATACACAATCAAAAAAGCTGTGCGAAATTCCTATATCTATTCAAAAGACCACTAGTGTAACAATATATCTATTTTAATAATTTGATGGTTCATTGAATGGCCCTCAAATTCAGCTTTTTGGCCCGTGATGTATTACGGTTTCACAAAGTTTATTTGAAATTTTAAGTTATTTTATCCATCAATACTTGTTTAAGTTTGCATGGTTTTTAAACCTCATCGAAGGGAATATTCAATAAAATAGAATGTTTCTTTATTGAAGTTGCGCGAAATTTGTTATTTAGAATGAATTCAATAATTAAGCCGTCTTAAAGAAATAATTTATAGAACTTGAAGATTTAGTTGAACTTTAATATAAATTCTTTATTTCAGAAATTTTCCCCCGTCTTTTCCATCAGGTTTTTCTTTAAGCACATAAGATGACCTAAGTGAAAAAAATAGAATTTATTATATATGTATTTATTTTAATTTGAAAAATACCTGTGTTGTAGGTAGTCACAAGGTTTCGATCAATTTAAAATTTAAACTTGCTATGTAACAATTTATTCGCGGCGTTTTAAACGAAGAAAAACCATGCAATGTTCAATAAAAAAGGGATTATTTGAATTTCATTCCCTATACATTTGAAATATTCGTGTATTGTGTTTGGGCAGTAAAAAAATCTCGTGGCTACAGCTTATTTAATTTATGATTAAGTAGTTTTGGTCGTCCTTTGACTATATTCTATACATTATGGAAATTTATTTGCTTTCAATATAAAACAAAAATAACAAACTGGCCAATTTTTCCTCATAAATTTATGTTATTATTTATTTTTCTATGGAGGGGGTCAAACTTTTCTTCTACTTTGAACATTTTTTGAAAAAAAATTTTATATTGCTGAAATGTGTTACTTGTTACTTATTCAAAATTACTTCTTCAAATATCGTGATGATTTTTTTATTTTTTGGTTTTCTTACTCCCAAATATATTACGAAACTTGCTTTATGACGCGGCTTGGTGTTGGTAAGATTGTGGTGTTGGTGGTGGAAATAGATTAACTCAAAACCATTCCATGTTATTTTAAAGTCGACAAAAATAGTAAAGGGATTAATAAAACATCGCCTAAAATTTCTTGACTTGTTCTTTTGAAATTAGAATGTGTTTAAAGTTGAAACATTCTAATATTTTGTCATCTTGTAGTGCCTTGACTTGGCCGTTGGGTACGCACAAATGTTTTATTTAAGTTTTGATAATAATGCACGACATTGAGGACAGGGCGTAATTTAATAACAATACTTTCTTTTTTCATATATTGCAAATAGAATAATTTTAGTTTACATAGAAATATTTTAAGAATAAAGACAATGTCCAATAATTATGAAAACAAAAGCTTAGCATTCAAAATTATTATGATAAAAGGAATTGAATTATATTTTGTTGATTTTATAAATCAACCGGTCACCAAATAAAAACTTACAAAAAAGCGACACAATTTTCTTTAGACCAGGAATGAAAGATTTATCTACGCAGTCGTCGGTATACAAAAGGTTGCCATAGAGATTAAATGGTACAGATGCTGTTTGTAAGAAGCTCTCTGATTGGCAGTTACAGAAATCGCAGTTGACCGTTTGATTGGTCGGATAAAAATAAATCGTTCAGAATTTACCTATTCATTCAGTCAAGGGGTATTCGAGAAGAAGCTATCGATTTGATTCCCCTTGACTCGTGAAGATGGTTGAATGTTTGAGATATCAAACAATATTTTTCTTTTGTTCTTAAATATATTTTGATCTTAAACTGTAAAAGTAAGACTAAATACACAAATAATATATATCAAAGCACGATTGTAACGAAGAAAAGAATAATCTAAATTATAAACGCTAGATTATGAATTCGCCCTCCCTATAACGGAGTAATTTCTAGGAATTGGTGTAAATTTGATCTGATTATTTTGTTATATATTGCTAGCCTGTGCCGATCCAAGGCCTGTAAACGGTTTTTCTAATTCAAACTCTTTTGGATTAAATGAGACAATAACACTTGCATGCAATGATGGCTTCGACCTCATGGGTGATTCTGTGTTGAGTTGTGACAGTAATGGGCAATGGAACGGATCTGCTAGGTGTCTTCCAAAAGGTAATGTTCTTCAACTCTCCCCTATATTTCAATTTATTTATAAAAAGAGTAGCTTAATTTGGCAATGATGGCTGTCGCAATATATGCGCCTTTCATTCCTTACATTTCCAATAGTATGATGCCTGGCGTCCGGTATCCATCAGGTAGTGTTAATATGTTTAATGTAGACACACATGACGCAACTTCTTTGCTAAATCACTTAGGGGTTTTTCAGGATTGCCGAATTCATCACTTGTGTTGATAACATCTCAGACAATTTTTGAATGGGTCTTAATTAGGTAAAACCCAAATAAGTCATGTGGTGCAATAACTAAGCACTCTTAAACACTTAAACACAGAAGATGCCATTGTTTGGGGCTATACAAAATAAGATTTGGAGAGACTATTTTTCAATCAATTTCCAATCATCCAAACTTGTCAAAATGAACATCTTAATGAGACCTAGGAACAACTTCAAGAATTTGCTATTTAAGCTCAATGAATGAATCTTATGCTCAAACATTTTA
Organism: Fragum whitleyi; assembly: GCA_948146395.1. Lineage (NCBI taxonomy): Eukaryota > Metazoa > Mollusca > Bivalvia > Cardiida > Cardiidae > Fragum > Fragum whitleyi. The sequence goes on from OX411549.1 coordinate 2,909,356, forward strand.
ACTGTCTTGTTTTTATTAGAATGTGGTTTCCCTAATTCAATGCGAACCCATGGATCTATCAGCTTTACAAACACAACTTATGGTTCCTCAGTGGTCTACTCTTGTCCACCAAACTACGTATTGACGGGTAATCCTAGTGTTTATTGTAGTGCCAGCGGACATTGGAACGGAACAGCCCCTGAATGTATTCCTTTAGGTATATATAGAAAGATGAGTTTAATTGAAACCAATCGAAACGCAAAGAAAATACTGGAAAAACGATTCTTACCGTCCATCCGTCTGTCCTTTCGTCCGATTATAATTCTTTTCTTGTTGACACGCTAAAGTACACATATATTAAAGGATTCTCTTAAAACTGCCACAGAATGATTGATGAGTCGTAAGATTCGTTACTTCGAAAATTGGGATAATGCGTCATAAAACACGGGAAAAGGGGCCTTATGGAAGCTCACTAAAGAATTCCACTTAAGGTATTCCTAGTATGAAGGAAAGGTTAAAAGAATGCGAAAATTATAATTTAAATGAATACTACATGTTATATTATATTTCTATTTTTCTGAAATTTAGATGACATTCACCGTCCCGTCTAAAAAAAAGTCCGTTTTTCTTGAGTGGGAGGGAAAATCGGCCATAAGACAGGAAGGGATCTATTTTAAAATGATGATTGTGCACTTAATTGTGTATATATATGCGGCATATTTCATGTAATATATTTGGCAGATTTCTTTCAAATTACAAACAGATAGTTTTGAACAAATATTGTAATTAAATAATGCATAGCTAGCCAAATGTTCAATCAAATATCCCTTTTTAAGAAAAAAGGCTATTGCTTTTTTGAAAGTATTTTGGCATGGATTTTGCTTGAAATCATTGTTCACTCATTTACTGGAGTGTGAATGAAAACTCTTCGTAAGTATGAAATTGATCGTTGAACTGATTATGATACTTGTTTAGTAACTGGAATATTTTACAAATAGACATATTCGACACCTTTTTAGCACGCCGGATATCTGCACACGCCGAATATTTTGTTTTTTTAACCACAATTTGTTTAGTGCTTACAAAAATTTGTCTGTTGGTATAAACGTTTGATTGTTTAAAAAAATCTAACTGAAAAGGGACATAATTGTACAAATGTACATGGAGGCATATTCCTTGATAATATGGTCTGCTCTACTAATTTTTGAAATGTATGAACTGAAAGTTTCGTGTAAATGCCCCAAGTAAAAACAGAAAGAATGTTTTTCGGTTATAAGCATAAGAATTTTTGTTCTGAAATTTCTCCGGTAAATTGGCTTCCGGGGCTGTAGCTTCCTTGAGTCCTTTGGTCGGTTCGTTTAAAGAAATACAGCTCCTGCAAATGAGTTTGATGGGTTGAGGACATTTTTATGTAGATTATCATTTGGTAACAATACCAAAAACACAATCAGAACAATCAAAGTTCTAAAATTTATATTTTGATCGATTTAATCGAAATTCCATTGAGTTTATATTACTGAACGTCGTTTTTATCGGGAACGTCGATGATTATGACGTCATATAACCAACGTGCAAAACGATAGACGGAAAAGCCGAAATTAATCGATTTAATTCCAATCTTATCACTATGAATACCTTAAAACAATCTTGTTTACAAGTCTGCAAAAAATTATCCGTTTCTTTAGAGACTTTTTTCTTGGTGATTGTAGGAACATAATAAAAATAACTTTTGAAAATGGGGACAATCTGCCAGAAAACATTGAAAATGGAGTCTGAATTTCTTTTAAGAATTTCACGAGATGAAATCTTTTCCCCTTATATGATCATATTCTCATAAAACTTTCTCATGATGATTAAAGGGTCAATAAAGGACATTGTAAATTTCGAAATGGAGACATGCCATAAGGAAACACGGGAAACGAGTTCTTATGGAATTTCACTTAGTTCAATTTTGTTTACGTGATTAAGTCCACAAATATATATGAATTTTCTTGGAACTTTCAAAGGATGATTGTTGGTATATAGATATCATTGTTTAAAATTGAAATGATCCTCTGGAAACCATGGGAAAAGGTGTCAATTGGATTGAAATTAAATTAATGTAATCTTGTTTTTGTGATTAAGTCCATAAATTTTGACTAATTAACTCGGACCTTTCACAAGATGAAGGATATTACCTAAAAATCAGATTTTGCTATATAAATGAATCGCCTTGAGAAAGTCAAAGATAAGTTAATTTTTTACATGGTCAAACAACTGCCTCATACTATTAACTTTAAAATACCTGTCTCTTATTAAAGAAAAATCAATGCAATCAATAAAAATATGTTTGACAGTAAGAGGAGTGTTGCATGGAATAATTGGCATATCTTCTCCTTTTAAAAGATGGTAGTGTGTAAGATAAGTATGGCCAATGCGTAGGCGATTCAAAACCAGCTCTTCGCGACGGCTTGCCCTGTAACCAGGAATCCAATCGCCGAGGTCTGGTCGAACAGAAAATAACTTATTATTCTGGTTGGCTGGATCAGTCCAACAATTACTCCAGACATCATGAATAAAACTATGAATAAGGGGTTTAAAATCAGCAAAAGGTACTTCAAAGGGTAAAATGTCAAGTGATAATGAATCCTTGGCAGCTTTATCTGCCTCTTCATTTCCACGAATACCAATATGGCTTGGAAGCCAACAGAAAACGAGATCAACATCATTAAGCTTAGCTATTTTATCAAGTAGCCTTACAATAAGGGGATTGTCAGTTTTTTCGTGCTCAATCGCTTGCATGCTTGACATAGAGTCTGTAAAAATGATATAGCGAGAGAGACGTTCTGCGATCATATGATCGAGTGCGAGATCAATGGCCTTAGCTCGGCTGAAAAAATAGAAGAGTTATTGGGAAGGCGGAATTGATATTTTTCGCCATCTAAAATAGTGGCTGAAGCAACTTTTTCGCCATCTTTTGAACCGTCAGTGTATATTTCTTCATAAGATGTGTATTTTTCTTTGACTTCCAAGAATTTGGTTTTAAAAAAAGATGGATCTGTTGTATCCTTTTTGCTTGAAACAAGACCATAAAGAAACGTGGGACTCTTATATGTCCACAAAGGAACATCAGGAATAATATGTTCTGCCACGTCCTCTAGGTCAAAATCTAGAGAGCTTACATCGGCTTCACAGCGCAAACTAAAAGGAAGTATTGGGTTCTTTTTCTTTTCAAAAGCCTCTCTATATTTAGGTTCAAAAACAACTTTATGAGTAGGATTATCGGGATTTGATTTCAGTTTTAAATAATATTGCATGGAAAGCTTCTTCCTGCGTAAATTTAATGAAGGCTCATTTGCTTCTGTAAAAACACTGTTAATTGGTGATGTTCCAAATGCACCCAACGCCAAGCGCAATCCCTGATTATGAATAGTATCAAGTTTACGAAGGTATGAAGGGCGCGCAGAACCATAAACAACACAGCCATAGTCTAGATTTGATCTTACAAGAGCCCTATTGAGGCGCAATAGAACCTTTTTATCGGCTCCCCAATCCATACTGGATACAACACGTAAAAGATTAAGTGCCTTTTGGCATTTATTTTTTAAATTGTCATTATGTGGAATAAACGACAGTTTAGAATCAAAAAGAAGTCCTAAGAACTTCAATTCCTTGACAAATTCATTTGGCACCCCGTCCAACTTTAAATCTGGATCAAGGTGCATTTTTCTCGATTGGCAAAAATGCATACATTTAGTTTTAGTCTTAGAAAACTTGAAGCCGTTTTCATTTGACCATTTTGAAAGATTGTTCAAGACTTGTTGCAATTGTCTTTCAATTGTATGCATATGATTTGATCTGTAGCAGATACAAAAGTCGTCAACGTAGAGCAAAACATTCCACACCAGGGCAAACGGTTTTAACGATGTTGTTTATTTTGACACTAAACAGTGTCACCGATAAAATACTCCCCTGGGGAACACCAATTTTTTTGTTCATGGGGATCAGATAAAGTATCTCCAACACGGACTCTAAACTGACGTTCATCCAAAAAAGCTGAGATGAATAAGGCAAGGCGACCTCGTATACCGAAATCATAGAGGTCGTTCATAATTCCATACTTCCAAGTGGTATCATAAGCACTTTCGAGATCGAAAAAAACCAGAAACAACGTGTTCCTTCTTTATAAAGGCTTCTCGAATAAATGTCTCGAAGCAAACAAAATGATCAAGAGTGCTTCTCTGTTCACGAAAGCCACTTTGGACTTCCGTAATAAGGTGGTTCTTTTCAAGAAACCAAACAAGACGATCATTAACCATTCTTTCCATGGTTTTACAAATGCAACTAGTTAAAGCAATAGGGTAATTTGAAGGGTTTGTGGAATCTTTACCCGGTTTAGGTATTGGAATAACGATGGCTTCCCGCCAAGAGGCTGGAATGCTACCCGTCTTCCATACCTGATTATAAATTTCAAGTAAGCAATGAATGGAACGAGATAGCAAAGGTTTGATGAATTGATAATGAAAAGCATCTGATCCGACAGCAGTGTCGTGACACTTTTTTAAAGCTTTTATCAGTTTCTTAACGGAAAAGTCTCTATTATAGTGTCCCAGATTTCTGGAACTGAAATTAAGTTTAAACTTTTCTTTTTCACCTTGAAACTTCTGAAACGCAGGTGAATAATTAGTAGAGGAAGATTTCTTGCCAAACGTGTCTGCCAAGACATTAGCAATGTCATGTTTTGAAGAAACCGTGTTATCGTCATCCGTTTTAAGATGACCGACATTAAGTGATGTATTCCTCTCACTATTTTTACGTATCATGTCCCAAGTCTTTTTGACAGATGATCTAGAATTTAATCTAGAGACATACTGTCTCCATGACGAACGCTTACTTTGTTTAATAGTACGACTTGCTTTCGCGCGTGCAATTTTAAATTTGTAAAGATTCTCCTTTGAAGGCCTTAAGCCAAATGTTCTAAGAGCACGTTTTCTTTCAGCTACAGCCTTTTTGCAATCGTCATTGAACCATGGCTTGTTTGGATTTTTTGGGTCAGGCGATGTTTGTGGAATAGCTTTTTTCTGCAGCAGAATTAAGTAAAGTTGTAAACAGATCGGCAGAGTTTTCACAGTCATCAAAGGCTTCTGGATTTATCGACTGTTCACATGTGGTTCTAAAAAGTTCCCAATTAGCCTTATGGAGTTTCCAACGCATAGGGCGCTCCTGAACAGATGGACCTAATTCGGAGAACTGAATAGGGAAATGGTCACTACAATGAAGGTCGGAAAGAACTTTCCATGAAAAATCAGGAAAAATATCAGGACTGCAAATAGTCAAATCCAGTGAAGAATAATTTCCTGTTGCAGGATGAAGATAAGTTTTAGATTTATCATTCAATAAAACAAGATCATGTCTAGTTACAAAATCCTCCACAGTACGACCTTTGTCGTCTGTATTGGAGCATCCCCATAATTTATGGTGAGAATTGAAATCTCCCATAAGAATAAAAGGTCGTGGTAGCTGGTCAACAATATGATCCAGTTTTACGCCATCAACGGGGAAACTAGGAGGAAAATAGACAGAGCACAGTGTAATAGTTTTATTGAGGGATACACTCACAGTCACTGTTTGTAGAGAAGTATTTAAACTAACATGACGGTGAGGGATATTATTATTTACAAAAATTCCCACACCACCAGACGCTTTCTCGCGATCTGTAAAGTTAGTAAAATAGCACGAGTGATATTTCACAGAAAACTTATCTGTGTCTTTAAGAAACGTTTCCTGTATCCATACTGCAGCTGGATTTTGTTTGTTAACGAAAAGATTAAGTTCTTCAAAATTAGCCTAGATGCTGCGACAATGCTATTGTATAATGTTATTCACCATTATGGAGGTTAGAGTTAAAATAATACCACTTAATAATGGAAGTGAGAAACTACCCATTATTTAATTGCTGTTAGTTTGATATTGTTTGCACCTTGCCTTATTGCATCTGTTTGCTTTTGGTTTGAAATAATGGAGGTTGAAGGAGGAGGAGCAGGTTTCGAATCCGAAACCTGGTGTACGTCCATATCCTCTTCGTCATCTGAATCGCTTAACTGTTCGAAGCGATTACCTGTCGAAACTGGAGGAGGAGAGAACCTATCCAGATAAACGCGATTCCGTCTCTGTTGAACAGACTCTGAAGTGATCTTAATTGAAGTTTTATCTTTTGGAGACAGTTTATCTTTATTAACATTGACCTTAGAAGGACGAGCAACTGGCTTGTTCTATTCAGGATTGTTTGTATTAAATTCTACACTTTTATTACTTGATGCATTCACCTTAGGCTCTTCACCAGACATGATTTTGTTGATTTTATCTTTAACATCTGGGAACAATTCAGAAAGAATTTTCAACATGCTATCACATGAACTGCATTCCTTTCGCGCCTGATCAGAGTTAGGTTTAGCTTTACTAGCATAACTAGTTTTCCTAACCACTTTCCAGCATCTCCTCTCTGAACTCTACAATTTTCCTTGCCTCAAAGAACGAAAGTGATTGCCTGTACTTAATGCTTAAAATTTCTTTTTCTTTTTTAACCTTTGGGCATAATCTTGAGCTTGACGGATGGGCTTGTCCACAGTTAAACATTTGAAATCAGGTAGCTTCATCATGTTCGTCTATATCACCAGTGAAAGAGCATTTTCTACAAACTTTAGTAGTCCTACAGTTGTCCTCATGGTGTCCAAATCTCTGACAATGAAAACAGCGCAGAGGGTTTGGGACATAAACATCCACATTAACTATTTGAAATCCAATTTTAATTTCTTTTGGCAAAGTTGGTTCGTCAAAGGTCAAAATATAAGTATTTGTTCTAGTCGTTTTGCCATCTTTCTTAAACTCCGCTCTTCTAACTAGTTTGACACCTTGAGATCTTAAATTCTTTTCAATTTCATGTATCAAGCAATTATTTTATTCTCTGCATCTGATGACACCATTTGACTGATTCAATTTTTCATGAGTGATCTGTACACTCTGATTAAATAATTTTGATGTTTTAAGTTATCCGACTGTGCTCTTTTACTAACTTCGACAAGGATTGTTCCGTTTTTAGGTTTTTAACAGACTTCGGAGTACCAATAATTGCTCTTATTTGCTTCTCTATTACAAAGGAAGAGAGTTCTGCGACGGGACTGTCTTCACCAACACTTTCAATTATTATAAACTTTGGAAAAGAAGGCATGTTGATATTTTCATCTTCTGAGTCCGAGAGTATCGCTTGGTTTTCTTTTGTTAGGCCATAGTGTATTTTGAAGTTTCATCGGCGATGCTCCAAACCACCCGCCCTCGGAGTCCTACAAGGGGACACCTAACCTGGGAGTTCCATCTCAGGAGAGGTGCCGGGGATACTTCGCCGATATACTCGGTGTAAATGGGCTAGATCAAGCAAAAATACGCTGATGAATAATTCAACCAAGCATGAAATATACATCAGACAGTAAAATTGTAGATCGAACACCACGTTTACCCGATTGGCCCATGAGCCACCGCCTTCTAAGGCGTGAGTGAAAACATCATTTGATGAAAACGGTGGTTTAGGAAAAAACAATTAAACTGACTTTTGATTAAACGCCCTAGGGCAAGGCGTGACCAGCCGATTGATCGGATCGCGCCCGCCCGACCTCCCGTTTATCCCAACTCAGGGCCAAAGTGGTGTGTTGCAAAAACAGGGCCTAGCCAATCCCTGAGCTCACTCAACCACCAGGATCCCGTCATCAGGCATTACGGGTCGCAGCCCACGGCAAACAGGCCGGTCCATTTGTTTGGGGTCTTACCATGTACTACATGGACAGCAGCCGACTATTTCTATCCCCCCGCCCAGCTAGGGGCATTTTATAGATGACAGGCATAAACATTTAATAGAGAAAATGAGGACAATTTGTCAGAAAACACAAGAAATTTAGTATTATGGCTTTTTACTTAGTGCATTCTTGTTAAGGTTATAAAATCCAGAAATTTCATCAGATTTCCCCAAAAAGTTCACAGCATGATCAAAGGATCATACCAAGTTTTTTTTTGCATTTTAAAAGTCGGATCTCTGTCCAAAAATCCTTGATAAAGGTGTGTTTTAGAATTTCACTTAGTGAATAATCTTGTCTTCGTGATTAAGTCATCGAATATCAATGGATTCTCTTGAAACTTAAGAAATAAAGTTCCTAATAAATCAGATAACATTATGATAAATGATATGGTGTCCCACGCTTTCATTGGCCTCTTGATTATATCTTTATATCTTTACATGACTTTTAACGTAAGCAAATATATGACGCCTTAATGTAAGAAAACACAGCCGCGAAAAAGATTTCAAAGTTATTTTGATGCATGTCAACATTGCAGTTAAGAATTGATAATCTCTTTTCTTTTATATTTTTTCTGTTTTCTGACTCAAATTATAACATTGTTGAGAATAGTGAAGGAGCCAGCCTAGCAAACGCTTGAAAGAGGTAACCCCATCTGCTATATTTGGTTTGATGCCTTTTAAACCGCTGTCAATATTTATTGTCATTTAATATCATGATACATTTACTGAATGCCGAAAAAAAATACCTAGTGTTCCAACGAGAGTTAATTCTTTGAAATTAGGGAATCATCTTAAACAATATCGTTGATTTATTATGTTGAATTATTACCGTTGCCTTCTTTTTCATTTTGATCTTGTATTGAGAAGATAACACAAAATAGAACAAGTATAATCCAAGGTACGTAGATAATTACGTGTAGGCAGAGAAGTAAAATATATCTGTATGATGGGTAAACTTCCTATGTTTTACAGGGAAAATTTGACATAATATTAAGGTACAATCATTTTAAATGGTATCTCTATAGATAGTACTTTGTAGGTTGGTTTTGTAAAAAATACGAAATTCACAAACGCCTCACCAATCTTACACAATAAAGTTATCGGTATTGAATCGCCCGAGGCAGGTTTGTTGTACACTTTATCCCCGAAAACATTGTCGATGCGTTGTCTTTACATTTGATCTATCCTGTTAAAAAAGAAAGTAAGAGAAGAACAAAATGTGTCAATCTCAGTCTTTGTTGGTTTCACAGGATGGCTTATATTGAAACGTGTTTTCGCTGAGAATATTTTCTCAATCAGGAAATAATCATTTTCTTTTAATCATTCGGACAGGCCACTTTAAAGCTGACTTCTGCTGGAATCGGTCTCTTGTTCAAGTATTTGTTCGATATGCAAATATGTTTCCTAACGTTTTGAAATTTGTGCATAAGTGTATCTTCTCAAGGGATATATTCCTCAAACGTTTACATCATGTTATATTACGCTTTCTTAACATCATAAAATCATTGTACTTTATCGAAAAAAAATTGGAAAAAATCTATACATGCAATACAAAAACACTTTCACGTGCTTGTAATACAGAGGGTTACTTGTATATGTTGTTTATGTATTTTGAGTCAACCCTCTCTCATCAACGCTCAATCCCGCTGGCGCAAGACATGGCAACCTAAAAGGAAATGTATGTATCGATTAATACTAGCAGAAAGAAGAATTGAATGTCGAAAATTTTCACCATTCCTTAAATTAAAATGATTGTTAATATGCAGATCGAGTGTCATTTTGGTTGCTTTTATTAAAATGTTTCTTTCTATGTAATGAAAGATATTGTAGTTCATACTCCAATGAACGCAATCAAAAGGACACTTATCCCTACAATGACGAAAATCCGTCTAAAATAAAGTAAATTATAAGATTGTACAGTTTCGTCTTCATGTTATTCTCTAACAACATTCGGGCTCACGATTTTGTAGAGAGAGTTTTTCTTGTGACGTCATTGATTTTCTGATACTTCTGTATCATAATTGGTATGCTCTCATACAAAGAAGAAAAGGGATCGACAACATTAAATCTATGGTAATGCTTTACAGGTGAATCAGTTGAAATAGAGTTTTCAAATCAAATCATGAAAAATATTTCTTCTTTAAATGTTTTTCATTGTTCTCCCCGTACACTTGTCTTGCTTATTCATAATATTGTCTTTCACCCGAATAATTTAATTCAGCAGCCGTTTGTTGTGGTATAAAGTCAAATTAAGAAATTAGAAAAGTAAGTTAAGCTCTTGAAAGGTGCATTTGAATGGAACACCGTGCAATTCCAATTTGTTCTTTTTGTGTGAAGGGTATCCTGAATATAGGGTCCTTAGTAATATGTGACAGGAAAAATCAAAGAGTAGAACAATTTCTCCTAGCTCCTGAGATACAAAGCTTCACTTTTATACAATCAAATAAACAAACAATAGTAGAGGGTGTCACCTCCGACCATTTTTGCGAGAAAGAGCGTTTTGGGTTCTAGACGATATGGCTTAATCAAAAGAATCGACAATATCGGATTAATTCAGATGATTCTAAAACTTAAAAGCGGCGTCATCACTTTTTTTGTGTTTTTCCCAAACAGATGCATGTACCAGTACACGAGAGCTAGACATTGTATTCATCAACGATGCCTCTGCAAGTGTTGGTCCAACAAACTTCAATAAGTCCTTATTGTTTGTCAACGATATTATAGATCGATTTAGTGATGCTTCAACGCAATTTGGATTCGTGTCGTACAATTCATTTCCCTATCATTGGTTGCATCTTGATTCAAACAGGAGTCGGAGTGATATGAAGAATTTCGTTTTTTCAACAAGGTAATTTGACAGATAGATAAAATGATACATAAAATCTAGTATACTGAGTTCCACAAGAAAGAGTGCACTTTCGTTTTTTTTTTGCATTTATCTAGATTTTTACAAAGTTGGGGAAAATTTCTTGAGTTAATTTGATACCATACTTTAGTCAAGGTCTTTTGAAATTAAAAGTCACATCAGATTTGGATAAAGTATGACATGCTGCACACGCGCAGGCAGAACTAAAATTGTTGAGATTTGACCTCCTTACAACTGTTACTGTGGTATGAGTTATGTGTTGATGTTGCCCTATAGAGTTTGAGAAGCCATTCCAAGGCATTTCCAGTTTTTAATTTTTGTGCAGACGTTTCGTGTACGTCGACGTTAGACATTGCTACGTTGTTAGGCCAGTAACTTGTCGTTGAATGGTGCTTTGGCGTTCTATGACATCTCGATTTTCTTATTCAAGACCTTACAGAGTGATGACATCGATTTTTATTGGAACATGAATGCTCAATCAATTTTATTCAACAACGTTTATTGGTAGCCAAACTTGCTGTAGCATCATGTACAATTGTATAGAAGATGTGATTTTATGCTTAGGAAAGTCGCAAATATTGAAATGAATGCATTTTCACACTTATTTTTCGTCTCACGCGTGTTGCACTTGCAAAACATGTAAATTAAATGTCTCAATTTAGCTGAAAATTTTTGCTCATTGCGTGGTTTTTATTTTCAAATATCGTATGCACATACTCTTGAAGATAGTCATGCGACATTTCATGACGATAGATTGCATATTTTCATGATATTGCAAATTCAAAAGTGCAAACTTTCTTTTTGAACTAAGTATATTTCAAAAACCTTGCATGCTTATCAGGCAACAAAATCATTTGGATATTTATTCATAATACTTGCACATACACATAAAACTTTTTTCACTATGAATAGTTTGTTATTGATGTTATTTAGTCTATTTTTATTGTAAAATCGATAACATTTTTGCTAAAAGAAGACAATCGCCTTTTCGAGATAAAAAAAATATAATTTAAGATTGTAATAAAATTACAAGTTTCATGACCCATCATTTAGATTGATTGATTGATTGATTGAATGGAGTTTAACGCCGCTTTCAACATTATTTCAGTTATATCGCGGCGGCCGGAGCACCTAACAATGGATTCCTGGTATTTCTTTCACCCGTACTACCATTACATCCTTTCCTAGCCTCCGACTGCTATCTCACATAGGTTAACGAATATCTACCCATTGGTGAGAGACAAACCATCATTTAGAAGAAAAAATGCAATCCTATGGGGCTATCAGAAATTTGGGAATATTTATTGAAGATAATTTACTTTTGTTAATAGGAAACGATGAGAACAATTAAAGATGTCAAAAACATAATTTGATACATATTTCTAATATGCAGTTACACAGGTGGAGGTACTTTGACTGATAGGGCTTTGGAAGACTCAACATGTTTGCAGGCATCAATGGAGGGCGTGACATGGCAACACAAATTGCAATAGTCATAACAGATGGTATTTAAATACATTTTTCATCTTTTTCCTTGATTAATTTACTTATCTCTTTATTTAGCCTGTGTATGATTAAAATGATTCTTCGATTTTTTTAATAACTATTAATTACTATAAATTACTCTAAAAAGTAGATTTCTTTTGCTTAAATGATTTCGTATCTTTTTCATTAAAACGCTCAATTTCGAAGAAGGCATTTGGTTTCTAAATTAGTTATATTTAAGAATAGAAAAAATGTCTCGTCTCGTCCGATTTATCGTTATTGGTTTTCTCTATAGGCAAAAGCAATGATCCTCAGGCGACGAAATTTGAAGCAGAAATCCTTCGCCAGAACGGTGTTATTATATTTGCCATTGGTGTTGGAAATGCAGACAGTCAAGAATTGGAGGACATGGCATCAGATGACAATTACATTCATAACATATCTGATTATGATAGTCTCTTTACGGTATCCGGTCCTTTTGCAGAACAAATATGCTCAGGTCAGTTGATTAAGGATTATACTATATAAGTGAACCAATTTGTATCAACAATATTTGAATGCATCTTTTTATTGATCTTTCATGTTTTGTGACCGTTGATAGTTAAGTGCAACAAAACCGTGTCAGAGTAAAAGAATATTTCAAATGTTTGATTTTAGTCTGCACAGATCCTTGAAGTCTTCATACTTCAATAAATACTACGTCGTTCAAAACCAGTTCAACAATAACAGTCGAGTGTGAACCAGGCTATGCAATCGCTGGCGATAGCGTAATCCATTGTGATTCTGATGGTGTTTGGAATGGATCGGCAGCTTGCGAACCTATAGGTGAAGTATAAACCTCCATAGTAATTTAAGTTTCTGAAAAGTAGAGCTACACAAGTAATCTTATAATGTTTTGTGTGAATATATTAAAACAAAATCGTAGTCGTTTCTCATCTATAAGTGTTCATATGATATCATTTGAATATAGGTTTAGGTAATCGTTTGATCTAAATGTTTTATCAATTATTTATTAGCTTTCCACAACCAAATGTTTTATTACCCAAAATTAATTTCAACATTGATTAAAACAATGAGTGTAGTCAAGCCAGATTTCTGCAAAAAGTAGTAAGTAATATGAAAACTGCTCACCCAAAGAAGATGGTTTACTCACAAAGTGACTCTTATCTTCTATATCAAACAAATCAATTCTTAAACTGGGAATTGTTTCATGTACAATTTATGTTTCCGTTACATGGTATTGTTAATTGAAACAAGAGGACCATGATGGTCCTATATCGCTCACCTGAGTAAGTCAACTCATAACTTGTCAACCTTGTTATAAATACCAGAGATTGTCTGATGTACATTTAGGGTGGATTTAAAAGAAAAACTTTAATTTCCTCCTACTGCAATTTGATTTTCTTTTTAATTGCAAACAAAGTTATTGATGGAATTGAATTCTTTTAACAAGTTTAGTAGACCTAAAACCTTAAGAATATCCCTGCCATGTTTAAGATATACCCGATAGTTTAGGCAATGATTAACCTTCTCTGAGATTTTCGGCAATATTTGACATTTCCAATACCATGGCAACCAGAGATTTTGATTGAATAAAATTATTTTTACAATAATGGTCGAGCTTCACCCAAAGAACATCCCTACCAAGTTTCAGCTTAATCAGCCAAGCAGTTTAGGAAAAGAAGAAGTTTTGTCTAAAATTTCCAGCAATTTTCGGACATTTTTCAGCCTTTCTGTTACCATGCAATCCAGAGTTTTTGACGAAATTAAATTCTTTCAACAACTTTTGAAGAACTTCACCCAAGGAACATCCCTGCCAGGTTTCAGCTTGATTGGCCCAGTGATTTAGGAGGAGAAGATGTTTAAAGAAATTGTTGACGGACGGACGGACAGACGGACGGACGATGGACGGACGACGGACAGTGAGTGATCACAATAGCTCACCTTGAGCACTTCGTGCTCAGGTGAGCTAAAAAGACAATGCGCACATGGCCATGTGACAGCAATATACGCATGACAATATGATAATGAACAGTTTGTGAGTTTCATGGTTTTACAAAAAAAATAATACAGACTTCTTCTATGACACAAGAGAATATCAACAAATCCTGACAATGTTTGCAAAATCATGTGTCTAGAGACATTCTAAAAATGAGGACGTACAGGCATACGAAAACGTTGACATGAAGGCCCCTTTTTTCTCAGAGCAAAATTACACAAAACCCAGACAACATGCGCAAGGTCAGGTGAATGAGAACATTCTGCGAAAGTTTAATCCAAATTGGTCCATAATTGAAGGAGGAGAAGCGTTTCAAAGAAATTTGACATGAAGGCCCTTTTTACATGTCGCGACAAAATTTCACCAAACCGCGACAATATGTACAAGGTCAGATGTCTGGGAATATTTTAGGATAGGTTTTTCAAAATCAGTCCATAAATGGAGGAGGCCCTTATTATATGACGCGGCTTAGTTTCACCAAATTTCGACAAGATGCAGAAGGTGAGGTAACTAGGAATATTTTGTTAAATTTTCACCCCAACCGGTCCATAAATGAAGGATCAGTTGCATTCATAAATGTGTAAAAATAGGAACGGAAGGAAGTTCGTTCTGACATCTGGAAGAACAGAATGACGGACAGATGGAGAATATGATTCAAATTTACTTCCACCTTGGCAGCGTATGAAAGAAGAATTTCCTTTGAAAAAAAATTAAACTCAGTAGGAATGTAAATAGGATCATTAAAGTTCGTCTCTGCTGAATTCGATTCATAGAATTGTTGATTGAATAGTCTCGTATCACCATGCCTGCTCGTCGCAGGCACGTCTCTAGCAGAGTAGGAGGAATCAGGCTGTTGATCAGATAGTTCCAGTGTTTGAGGTTCACCTTTGGCTTGGACAGTCTCGCTGTTGGTCTCGACATCGAATAATTGATCATCATATCTACTTTAACCTCCGGAAAGATGCATAGATTGGGCCTGAGACTGGGTGCTAGTCGAGAGCACAAGATCAATACTTGCCGGCGGCTCAGATGCTTATTTTTTTACAGAATGATTTTTTTCTTTGTACTCTTCGTGTCAGATGTTTTGACTTTCTTATTGTAGTGTCGCCAAATGTGAGACATTTTCCTACGTCGGCTGCACGTGATTTACCGAAAGTGACACAAGTTGGTTGCCGGTTTCAAAAAAATCCGTTGGTTTTGAGTACGAAAACCGGAATCCGGTACGAACTGCATTAATTTGTCACTAACTCGGCAATCAGTGCAAGGAAAAGTCTGAGCGATGTTTCAAGTATTTTGTTATCGCCAAGTGTTCCCAATTGGGTGAACTTTGATACAGAAGAGGCCGGGTGGAGCCTAATGATGTCGGGGAAATTCCTGAATAATTTCATTTTTGCCGATTATGAAAGATGTCTGATGCTGTTTTACAAGTAAAAATGGAACCGTTATAAATTTTTTAGAGCAAATTATCCACTATCTTTCATTCATAACATAAACATTATCTGGTGAAACCTTGTTTGGGTGGGGAAATTCGTTCGGGAGGGGAAAAGGTCCATTTTGGGGAAAAAATCACCATGGGTAAGGGGCCGATATTCAGCCCCAGTTTCTTAGTGAAAAAAAACCTATCAAATGATAATTATTAGGAAACCTCGGCTAACAGTGTTAAAATTTATTGCCATGAAGTGTTTTGAGACTATTACGGGTCCACTACCTTCAAACCAATACTTATCTGGAAAAATATTGATCCTTGTCGGACTGTACACTCTGCATTGACTGAGCAAGACGGTTACATTTTTAGTGGATTTCTAAATACAGAAAAGCCATTTTACTATTCTTTAAAATTGAATTTCAATTCGGATTGACCTGAGGTGCGTTAGTTTAGAATGAAGAATTTTAAGATTTCTTTTCATTTTTTAATCGGGATATTTCTGACTGCTACGTAGAATTTCAACTGAATTGCTCGAGATAGTTTGATTAAAAATCTTAAGATATCTCCAAAATTTTAATCTACAAAACGCACCTCTTTGCTTTATCATTATTATTTTGTGATATGAAATGTGCATTTCTTCAACTATTGATGGAATCTATCATGGGACAAGTGACAAAATTAACAGTTTTAAGGGTACTTAGCCTCTGTTGTTTCACCCTGAATTTTATCTGTAACAAATTAATCAAATGAAAAAGATGAGGTTAGTGTAAACTTATAGACTCCACTTCCTGCTGTTCACAATTTGACTTTATAGTAGGGTATATGACTAATTGATGTGGAAAGGAAGGTGCTATTTAAGAGAATGAAGAATCAAATAGGCAGTTATTAAAAACAGTTTATGTATTAAGTGAACAGGTTATATTAACATTTTTGGGGGTATTTTTGTTTGGTATGTCTTCTTTATAGAATTAAATAAATGTAATTACACTCTTTTTATGCATTTTAAAAATATTTGGTCCAAGAGAAGGTTTGAATCCTTATGTTTTGAACATATCTACAACAAGAAATACATGTGCTGATCCTGAATTTTTAGTGAAGTAGTTGCTATAGCCTTGGTTGTCGTCTTGCTAAACAAAACCTTTGACTTTTTGTGATATCTACGGTATTCCTAAAGGTATTGAATTGGAATTTGGCTCATATTTTCTCTATCCAAAGAACCAACTCTACTGCCAAGATGTATAAATCTAGATGCATATTTTGTAATTTATGCCCCTGTTTAGACAGATTTTTTTTCACCAACAACCAAGCATAGGCACCCGCATGTGGTGCTTTTGTTTTCCATTAGAGCAGCAAAAACATAGTTGTCTATTAATCAAATTATCAGTTGGTTAAAAAATGTTTAAGCTAAACCTCAAATTAGGTAGCATTTTGGTCACCCACTGATAATATATTAGTTTATTTATTTCAATGTAATTTTTTGTCCTGATCCCTGACCCCCGGATCCGCACATGGGAAATAGCTCATCAATGTCAATGGAAATTTACCCTTCTTAGGCTAAGTATAAATCCTGGCTAAATAACACTAGCTCTTAGGCAAGTGCTGATACCTCTGAAAGAAAAATAATCCAACAAATTTTGTCTCAACACAGTTCTTGGTCCAACAGATGGTGTAGACTTAGATCAGACTGTACATATGTTCAAAATAATCCTTGTCTTTATCTCCTGCCAAAACGGAAATTTCCAGTTCCAGAACGAATTGGATTAAGGTAGTACACCTGTGATAGATACACAACATTTAGGGAGTAATGGATTTTAACAGTGTTAACTGAGGTTTCCTCATGTTTTTAATATGAAATCTCTGTAAACATTGTGAAAGATCATGAGTGGCGATATGTGGAGGAACTATTTAGGGTCCACTTCCTTTATACAAATCATGGTCGTATTTGTTGCAAGTGACTCAAGGATATGTGATATATATTGTCATCACAACTATACAGGCGGATGTATTTGGGTAACTTCTGTGGTAGCGCATCCGACTCCCATTCATTTGCTCTATGGGCCACTGTCCTTTCCTGCAAGTAGTTCCCCTGAATGGATAGGGTTTACCAGTCAATTGAATGCGCTTTCCTTAAGTAATATTTCATTAGGGTAACAATTTTCTTGCCTTTAATAAAACATAATGACCCCGGTAAAACCGACCACTGAGGAGAGACATTGTTTAAAGAAAGTAAGAAAAATCTATTGGCTGTTCATCCTTTCATTCTCTAATGGCGGTCAAGGTACGAACTGGCACTGAGGCGAAAACGGTATTTGGGTCGAACTGTAGTAGGAAACGAACACGCCCAAATACTCGCCGTCTCGCCTTTATTTTCCTGGATGTTTCCGAAATCGCTAGAGCTATTTATTTAGAGAAGATTCTGAATTTGCTTTTTTATTTTATCTATTCTATCAACAAAATAAATTTCTTTTTAATCAAAAAAATTATTTTCGTTGAAATTGATTGAATGGTTTCTTATCATGTAACTGATCGGAATGAGTGAACGGTTCTGATTGAACGCTTTGTAACGATTCTGATTGAACGCTTATTGAAAAATTGTGATTGAACACTGATTGAACGCTGAACGCTGATCGAACGTGATTGCCCGTGAATGATCGGATTTATGTTTGAAATGATTGTCAAATTCCCGATGTTCTGTAATGTAACGGTTGTACTGGTGTGTGTGAGAAGTACACGGAATCGATTGTAAGGTGCTCAAGCCGCCGTGATAGAACTGATGTATTGTTGAAAACGGCGTAAAACCCCGGTTGAACTAAATTAATGATGGGGCTATCCCACCCGTAGCATCCCCTTTCAGATTAAGGTAACTGCGGACAGAAAACATTGTCGAAATTTTGACATTCTTGAAATCTCAAAATAATTTTTCAGATCTATCTTTGAAGTGAGGGCATTAGCTTACACACAATAAAAAAGGTTTGAAGCTCATCTTTCGACATTGTGACGTCAATTAGAGACCAACCCCTTTCCGACCCGCCAAAATCAGAGTTTGCAAATATTTTCTAAATTAATAGACCGATTTTTACAAAAGAAATAAGTTTCTTTTAGAAAGTCCAAGAACTTGCACATTCAAACCGAACAACAGTCCCGAAACGAATTTTAATTCGCGAGTTTAAGATTTGACTTTCTTGCAACATCAATTTTTAGATAAATTTCTCAAAGATTTGTCCGGTGATCAATGCAGATTTTTTTTTTTCTTATTTTTCAGCAAAATGAATAAATTTTTCAAATATCCAATAAAAGTAAATCGTCAGCGGAATGGTTTGGCAAAAAAACTTGTCTTAATTATAACATAGATTTTATTTTCGAGAAATAAAAATAAAGACCTTAAAAAAACAAAAAGGTCAAACACGCAATCAAAGCGCATTATTATAACACACGTTGCATCTAAAGAGATATGTTTAAGAAATATTTACGTCATCGAAAGTTCTTCTTTGTTCAAATCTATCTCTTCATTACCTGAAATGAGAAATAATCCATATGCATATTTTCTGGCTTGAACAAAACAAAACCGGCATACACCACAAATGATCACCTTTGAGGTCAAGGATTGGTGACTTCATTATCTTTATCGACAGTTAGGGTTGAAACATTCAACTTGAATATATCAATACCTTGTTTTTTTTCTGGATATGGGACTTTATAAGGACTTTGATGAAGGTCTCCTTTCGCTTTCCCGAAGGTTTTGTCAGAGGATTGCGTCAGGAATCAAATCGCTGATTTATCCGGTTAAATAGAAAACTTTAGCCGTGTTCGTTCGATAAATCAAATTAATCATTTTCCATTCTAACTGTGCATATCTGACTTTTTCAGAATGTGGTCAACCACCGGATTTGTCACAAAACGGAAGCATGCGAATAAATGGTACTAATTATCTAGGTACCATCGTGTATTATTGTAACCCTGGGTACATTCTTAAGGGACCAACCAATATTGAGTGTCAGGCTAATGGCTTATGGAATGGAAGTGCTCCATACTGTCAACCAGAAGGTGTAATAGGTATTTAGCATTCTTTTAAAATCAACCTTTTTTTTAAATATAGGAACGGGAAAGGCGATTTGTTATTAATTGGTGTGTCATAATGAAATAATATGATCTATTTGAGGAGACCCTCTTTTAACTAATTTGGGTTTCAGAATAAAGTCTGATTTTTGTCTGAAACCAAATATTTTCATTTTAGATACAAATGTTTTCGCCACTAGCTATTGGAGTAAGTTTACACTGATTTCTATATTTAGCCTACCTATCTTTACAGATTGTGGACAGCCTCCAGCAGCAAGTCCATATGGAAGTATACAATATACGCATACCTACATAGGGTCTACTGCTGTGTACACGTGTAATGAAGGATATGAACTCGTTGGAGACCCGTACATTGTCTGTGAGGCGAATGGGCTTTGGAACGGATCTATGCCACTTTGTTATCCAAAAGGTAATGAATAAAAATAAACGGGTAAATGCCGATAACATTGATAGTGTTTAATAAAAACTATATAGGTCTTAATATCATATTATTTTTTTTCTTTTTCAGAAGTATGCAGACATCCAAGAGACTTAGACATAGTATTAATCAATGATGCTTCAGGTAGCATCGGTCTGAGTGACTTTCAGACATCTCTTAATTTCGTGAATGATATTACAAATCGATTTGATCCGACAACAACTCGATTTGGACTGGTGACTTTTGATAACTTGGCAAGACTTCAGTATAACTTAAACAGTTATATCAATCGACCAGTGGAACTTGTAGAGGCAACACTAAGAACAAGGTAACAAAATAATATTCATTCATTATACGATCGTAGGTTTGTGTATTTAATATGTCGAAGATTACTAGTATATTCTATTATTCCGAATAGAATGCACCATTCTAAAAGGGAAATAAAACAATATAATAATAATTGTGTGAATAATTTTTGTGTAGCATTTTCTTTTTCATTTCTATATTCATTCTTACAGTTATTATGCAGGAGGCACTTCAACTCACCTTGCTCTCGTTTATGCTAGGGAACACATGTTTAATACCAATAATGGGATGCGTTCAAATTCAACTAAAGTAGCGATCGTTGTGACAGATGGTATGTATATATTATAACTTATTTTTTTTAAATTTGTCACTCTAAATTAATATTGAAATAACTGTTATAAACATAAATGGCTTTGAAGGATATTTGAAATTTTCGAATTGAATTCACAAGAATTCTTTCTGTTTTCGCTATGTAGTTTCATACTGATTTTCGGTTTCAGATTGATAACGTAGAACTAAACATCATTGTTTCTGTTGCAGGCCATAGTTCCCGTCCACAATCGACATCAAGTGAAGCAGAAAGATTGCGTGAAGCTGGAGTTAACATCTTCTCTATAGGAATTGGAAATGTCAATACAAACGAAATAAGACGAATCGCTTCTTCATCAGAATACGTTTTTCAGATATCAAATTATAAACAACTTCTTTCAGTGTCGAGTCCGATCTCAAACAAAACGTGTAAAGGTAAATAACTATTGTAATCTCGCAAGAAGCATATCGAAATTTAAAATGAGTGGTTATATGAGAATGTATGGTTAAATATTAGCGTTTTCGAAAAACATCTAAGATTTAATTCGATTCTAAAACGTTCCCTTTTGAAACGTGTATCAAAATCTGTGTCGACATCATGACTACAGAATAATTTCAAAACATATAAGACGCGATTTACATGCGGTACAAAGTTCCCTTTTATGTTTCAACCATGTCTGAATTTAAGAGTTCTAGATAAACGAAGTCTAAACAATAACCAAAATACTTTTTGCCGCTTATAAAGCTATCAATCTTTACACGAAATACAAACATTGGTTTTTCACCTATTTGCGGAATAGACTTTTTTGCTTTAAAAACAATAAAAAATTGCGTATGAGCCTTATAGAAAATATCTAAGCTATGAAATAATTGTACAAAACAAATACTTTACTAAGTTTAAAAATCCATATTTTCTTTTCTTATTGACGAATAAATGCAGTACAGTCCGTCTTTTGATAATTCTATGTCGGCATGTGATTGATTTAAAGATCCTTTTCTAGAATATCTGTTGAAATTGCATATTTAGATACATTCTAAAGATTCTTTTTTCTTTCTTCTTGGTCACATGTCAGTAAAGAAGAAGGACTTCTTTTTAGTTCTTCTTCCAAAAGTTCAATGTCTGGCGGTAGAA
The DNA here is from genome assembly GCA_948146395.1 of Fragum whitleyi. Classification (NCBI taxonomy): domain Eukaryota; kingdom Metazoa; phylum Mollusca; class Bivalvia; order Cardiida; family Cardiidae; genus Fragum; species Fragum whitleyi. Next base: position 2,931,178 of record OX411549.1, read on the forward strand.
TGTTATCACGAGATATGTTATCTTGTTCTTTAAAAACCCAGAAAGCAACAAAAGAAATGAAGTTTGAGAAAATTTGTTAATTTGTAAAATAAGAGCATGATTCATTGATTTAATAAATAATACAAAGATAAACAATCGTATGTAAAACGACAGTCCGTAACCTTTTACTTTCAATAAATGCAGTTTGCAGTGACCCTAGATCACCATACACACTGTCCGACACCACCGACTTTACTTATGACACAACAATTACCTTAAGTTGCTTGGAAGGTTATGACCTAGTTGGAGATGCTCACATATTTTGTGACGACACCGGCACGTGGAATTCCTCAGGACATTGTGTACCAAAAGGTAATAGTGAAACACGGAAGTGCAATAAGCACTTCAGTCGTTTTTTTTTTGTTTGTTTTTTTTTTTGTTTTGTTTTTTTTGTTAAATCCTTTTAAGAAGTCGTCAGGTAATAACTTGTATGACAGTACTTTTTAAATGTTAGGATCTGTATTTATAATTTCCTATCATTGTTATGATAAAGCAATGGAAGGCCTATGAATATTAACTAAAGATAATATTGATAAGCAGAACCTGTAATGGAACCGTAGTAGAATGAATATTAAAAGAAGAAAATTGAATATGAGAAAAAAATAGGACTCTCATCGTCTAAATACGGCCGTAGCCTTTTGAAATGACAGATAGATATCATGTTATTTTGCCTGGTAATCTTTATTTTGACCTCCTTTCGACCCATATGCTCTCCCTAGTCCATTTAAAACGATATTCCGTTCCCTTTTGACATTGAAGCCCTATTGAAGAAACACTGGGTTCAGAAAATGATAAGATTATACTAAAAACCCCATTTCGTAACGTATCCCTCTATCTATCTTATAAATAAGATCTAGTTAAATTTTGTTTTATTTTTTCCTCAACTTGCCAAATGCAAGCGCTCTTTTGTAAGCGTTTTGTTCGTCCGAGCGTCCGTGCGTCCGTCCGTGCGTTTTTCTTTCTTTAAACATCTCATCTTAAACCAATGGACAGATTTTAGCTAAACTTGGTAGAAAGATTCTTTGAAGACCCTTTTCCTACATTTTTAAAAAAATCTTCAAAAATCTTCTCCTCAAAAACTATATGGCCAATTTCAAAGAAACTTGGAATGAATGTTTCTTGCGTGACCCTTAACATAAAGTGAAAAGAAATGTTGATTCACTCCCAAGAATATGCATGGCAGGGCGGGTTTTTTTCACATTTTTTCCATGACCATTTGGCCGATTTCAATAGGACTTAGCATTAGTGTTTCTTTGGTGCCCATTTACTTAATTTTTTAAAAGGTTTCGATTAAACCTAAAAATAAACGTTATTTCACGTTATTTTCACTCTAAATTCTTCGAAAATCATCTCCTCAAAACCAATGGGCTGATTTCAATGAAACTTGGCATGAGTTTTTTTTACCCTTTACCTAAATTGTTGATGAAATTTTGATTAACCCACCAAAATGGACGTTGCAGGGCGGGGATTACTTTCACTTAAATAACTTTTACAAATCTTCTTCTTCCATACCTTTATTTGTATTGTTAAAAATAATTTGATATGTGGGCTTGGAAGGACAAGGCTTATTTTCAATGAAAAGTATTCAAATATCTCATTATCCCCATTAATTTTTAGCTATTTCGATAATACCTTGAATTGATATTCCTGGGACATCTTCACTTCAATTGGGCAAACTTACTGATGGCCCCATAAATGTGGTGTTTGCAGGGCGGGGCTTATTTACCATTTGAAATCTAAATAAAATTTTCTCCCAATCAACTGGACTAATTTCATTTAATCTCTGTATGAATAGCCATTTACTTAAAATATTTCTTACAATGTGTATAGAATAGTCTAATTAATGCAAAAACCTTTATGTTGGTATTGAGATATGTAAAGAGTGTGCGAGCTAATGGTGGTTAAGTATTTTGGTGCAATGTGGGCCAGACCCAGTAAATCGTCACAAAATAGTTCTAAAGAGACTTCAAAGTGTTGTTTTCAGTCAAAGTCAGTTTTATCAAATGACAAGAGAGGTAGGACAAGCCAGTGGGGCGATAAATGCCGTCTTGTTATATCATTATATTAAAACTGCATTGATATTTCTTATTCCTAGAGCACGATAATTCTTAAATGGCTACTTGCTGAGTCTTTGATACTCTTTAATTTTATTGAATTTAGTACTTGTTTAAGACAGATGTAAGTGTTGAATCAAATCAAATCAAATCAGAAGAAATTATTTTAAAACGACTCTTTTACCGTTTCAAAAATTAAACATTCAATTCGAGTTTTTATTTATTCCTTGAGATAGATTGCGGATCGCCGCCTTTACTCAATGTAAACGGATCCACGCAGATCACGGGAACAACATTTGGACAAAGTGTAATATACGTTTGCGAAGTTGGCTACATACTGATAGGTTCAGAAGTAATAGAATGTCAGGCAAATGGAACATGGAATGGAAGCTCCCCTTCTTGTATTCCCACAGGCATACCAGGTATATCGATACTTATAATATAGGCGAGACTTTATTGCTTACTTTAGAAATAAGTGTGAGCTTTATCATTAGACTATGTATTACAGATGCACAAATCTGAGGTTAAATTTAGACAGGGGAAGATGTGATTTTGAAACCTCGTAACCTCTATAGTTTCGAGATTGCATTATTACCACGTTTTGCCATTATGCCATTTGCAAGTTTGGCATATACATCGGTAATAAAAGGCCATGTTTGTAAATTCTTTACAAAAGAAAGGTAAACCAACTCCCTATTTCACCATTGCTTTTCGTTTCTAATAAGGCGAAAAGGGGGGTTTGTGGCCGATGCTACCAAATATTTGTCGCATGATAGCCGCTAGTCATAGGATGTGGTTGCGGGGCGATCGGAACAAAGCCCTATAGAAGGTAAATTAAACAACAAGCCTTAAAGTAATTATAATAATCAAAATTTAATAATGCTCAGCCGTTTTCACATTGCTCTTCAGGAGGAAGACGTTGTTTCTATATAAAAAACGTAACGACGTCAAAATTAACGTCGCTTTGTTCTAACAAGGGACGCCACTCTTTATGACGTCAAAAAGGTCAATTCAATTTTAGTTTATAAAGCTGAATGAGTAGTTTTTCTTCTTGTCTTCTTGTGTTTATATTGTCCGTCATCATTTTACAAACTGGAAAGACTTTAAAATATGGTTCTGTTGAACAGTGTGCTAGATGTTCACTTACACGAAGCATGCGTACGTTTGGATCCCGGATTTGCTGCCGATGGATGGTCATACGTTTTCTTAAGTCTTTGGTCTCTCCTATATACTCTTCCTTGCATCCGTTGCATACCATGGCGTAAATGATAATTTTTGCATCACACGTAATATTTTCCTTCAATTTCAATGTTTTGCCACATTTTAAGGTAAAGGACTCTCCTTCGATCAGATGAATATATAGTCCACAGTTCGGTCGTCTGTACTTTTTTACAGTTGATGTTGTAGTAATCTCTGAAAATTTCGCTTTAGTAAGTATTCGTTTTAGACTGTGTGGTTGCCTTTTGCTTTCAATGATAGATAACTTATCGATGATTGGTCTCATATATTGATCTCGTTTTAATTGGTTTAAGTCCTTTTTAAGTTCATTAGAGGCTTCTGGGTTTCGCGGATTAAAGGTGCTTACATATGCGATATCCCCTGTACTTGTTTGTTCCGATTTTGGTTGTTGGTTAATGACATGTATACAGTTTAAGGATTAAGCTTTATCTAAGCCAGCTTGAATGAGTGTATCCGGGTATTTCTGATTCAGTAAGAACTGTTTAAGTATTATATACCTTTTCTATCAGAGACCCTAGTTCTATTCCTTTGGAAAATAATCGCCCGAAAGTATTCATTTAGAATCATAAGGCTATATACATCTATTGAATTGGAACCGTAAATTATTTACATTTCATGTTTATTTATTTTTTGTCCATGTTGTACACTGCTCTGTTCCTGGATGTTAATAAAGATATGCTCTTTTCTGAATATGTAACAAAACCTAAATCCTGTTTATTTGTTTGGATGTCTTAATAATAATAAAAAATTTAAACAGTCCATGGTAGTTCTAACGAAACATCAAAGCAATAAAAAAACAATTATGCAATATTCGATTTTATGGTCAGATTGTGGCCCACCACCTTCGACTAGCCCATATGGCAGCATCGAATACACTTCAACAACATCTGGCGCTTCTGTGAACTACACATGTAAAGACGGCTATATATTGTTCGGCAATAGGAATATTTATTGTCGGACAAACTCAACATGGAATGGAACAACACAAGAATGCATTCCAATAGGTATATCTTTAACTTTTCCTGTACAATATCGAGTGTTAAAAAGTTTTAGACAATGAGATATTTGTAAGGTACAGACGGAAAGGTCTTTGACTATATTTGCCTGTTGTGTATCTTTAAGGAAGCAAATGATATCAAATATAGTGGCAGGAAAATGTTTTATGTGAATCAATATGTTCTCTTATCACGTGATTTATAATAATTACTGCCCGTATCACTAAACGTAGCACTTTGCCGTTTTATAGACATTCCTTCCAAAACGTAACGTTAAGGTTCATAACCGATTATGCACCCTTGAAGTATTTTTCTTGAACTGTACAAACTGCAACCATTTTTCGCAGATTTTGTGTTTTGCACTATGAATACCATTTATATTGTATAACTCAAAACATCAAGACATTTTTTTGACCCTTTAATGAAAAATTTAAAGCTATCTTGCGACATCACAAAACGAATGGATTGATTGATTGAATGTGGTTTTACACCGCTTTCAACATTATTTCGGTTTTATCGCGGCAGCTGGAGCACATTACAATGGTTTCCAGGTATTTCTCTCACCGGTTTAACCTCCACATCCTTTCCTTGCCTCAAGCTGCTATCTCACATAGGTCTACGATTATTTGTACATATTTAACTTATCAAGAGTAAACCGACATTTTTTGTCTCTAATACATGCTTATTGCAGACAACGTATGCCTAATGCATTTTTTCTATATGTTAGGAGGAAAGTATGTTCGTAAAATGTTATTATGCAGTGTATATAATATGAAATACCTTTATATATTTTCATAGAGACTTGCAAAATCGACCGAGACTTCGATATCTTATTTGTGAATGACGCATCGGGAAGTATTGGCTCAAACAATTTTCAGACATCGCTTCATTTTATTACTGATATGGTTCGTCGATTTGATTCTTCAAGAACACGCTTTGGTTTTGTGACATTCAGTAACGTTCTTAGTCTACAATTTCATCTGGATAGATATATAAATGCTCCAAATGCTGTCATATCACAGATAATTTCCACAAGGTAAATTATATTTTTTCAAAGTACACAAGTTCTTTTGTTTTCATTTTAGAATTGAGTATTTCTGTATGTTTTATAATGTTATGGAAATATGTGAAGCAAAAGGTCAGCGGTACCTAAAACGACATCTATCAGTCAGAATAAATTTATGTTTTTTTTTAAAAAAACAACTATCGAAATATTATTCCTAAATGAGCAACAATTTAAATTATTTTGTAGCCATACACGACTTTTCCCTATTAAAATTAGAATGATCGATAAAAATTCACAGGGCACGATGCAAACAAACTTTAACCTTTCTAGTTTAAATACAATTAACTTATGCGGTATGTGATCGATGAATTTATTCTGCTATAACTAATATTTCATTCAATAAACTAGTTATATAGGTGGTGGGACTTCAACACATCTTGCCTTAGAATATGCGAGAATGAATATGTTAGATATATCCAATGGAATGAGGCATAATGCCACAACAGTCGTGATAGTAATTACTGATGGTAATGTATAATTACTTCTTTGTCAATTTTTTTCTTGAATTTGTTTTACTGTGAACAATAACGAGTCGATAAGGAATATGATCTACTCCTGAATATGCTATCTCTCGTAAGAAAAAAGATATGTCTTGGCTCAAGAAAAAGGTAATTCACATGACCAAGACCTCTCTTTTTCATTTGCCACAGACTCATTTGTTATTTTTAAGATGGTCAGTCTTAAAATACATACATACACATTCAAATTGTATCTTGCATTAGCAATAGATTTTCAAATAATTAAAACTGAGTTTAGTTCTGAAATATATTTTTCACGAATTTATAACCTCCTTTCTACACCTTTTTACTTTTCACAATATATAAAATTGAAACAAAAATTTAACCAATGTGGAACAAAGAATTCAACAGGTAGGATATTTTAGAGAGGCATTAATAGTTTCACTTTAACCGGCGTTTCAGTTTGCTACGGTTTCCTCTATTTAACTTCAGGCTACAGCAACGATGCCCTCTCGACTATAAACGAGGCTCATCTTCTCCATAGACAAGGGATAGTCGTAATATCTATTGGTGTTGGAAATGCAGATGAATATGAGCTAAAGCAGATGGCATCCGACTCAGAATATGTTTTTGAAGTACAAAATTATGATGATATTTTCTCCGTTTCTGGACCATTATTAAAGAGCACCTGTTCAGGTAATAAAAAAAACTAAGTACTCGTTTGTTCAATCTCAACATGTATGCAATACACTTTGTAATTAGTCAGTTGAATGTCTGAGATATTAAAAAGTAGTTTTCTTTTGTTCTTATATACATTTTGATCTTAAGTTCAAGTAAGAATTAATTCACAAATAATATATATCAAAGAAAGAGTGTAACGAAGAAAAGATTAATTAAAATTATAAACGCTAGGTTATGAATTCACTCTCCCTATAACGGAGTAATTTCTAGGAATTTGTGTAAATTGGATCTGATTACTTTGTTATATATTGCTAGCCTGTTTCGACCCAAGGCCTTTAAACGGTTTTTCTAATTCAAACTCATTTGGATTAAATGACACAATAACAATTGCATGTAATGATGGCTTCGACCTCATGGGTGATTCTGTGTTGAGATGCGACAGTAATGGACTATGGAACGGGTCTGCTAGGTGTCTTCCCAAAGGTATATATTCTTGAACTATCCCTTACATTTATATTTATTTACAAATAGAGTAGCTTAATTTGGCAATTATGGTTGTCGCAATATATACGCGTTTCATTCCTTACTTTTGCAATAGTATGATGCCTGGCGTCAAGCATCCATAAGGTATAGTTAAGATGTTTAATCTAGACATATTTGACGCAATTTTTTTGCTTAAACACTTGAGGATTTTCAAGGTTGCCGAACTGATCACTTGTGTTGATAACGTCTCAGACAAATTTTGAATGGGTCTTATTTGGGTAAAACACAAATAAGTCTTCTGATGCAATTACTTAGTAACCTTAAACACTTAAATACATAAGATGCATTTGTTTGGGGCTATACAAAATAAGAATTGGAGAGACCGTTTTTCAATTAATTTCTTATCAACTTAACTGGTCAAAATGAACATCTTTATGAGACCAAGGTACAACTTCGAAAATTTGCTATATAAGCTCAATAAATGAATATTTTGCTCAAACATTTTAACTGTCTTGTTTTTATTAGAATGTGGTTTCCCTAATTCAATGCGAACACATGGATCTATCAGCTTTACAAACACAACTTATGGTTCCTCAGTGGTCTACTCTTGTCCACCAAACTACGTATTGACGGGTAATTCAAGTGTTTATTGTAGTGCCAGCGGACATTGGAACGGAACAGCCCCAGAATGTATTCCTTTAGGTATATATAGAAAGATGATTTTAAATTGAAACTAATCGAAACGCAAAGAAAATACTGGAAAACGATTGCTTACCTCCCTACCGTCCATCCGTCTGTCTATGCGTCTGCCTTCTAACTTTTTCTTGTTTACAAGATAAAGTCCACATATATTTAAGGGTTCTCTTGAAACTGCCACGGGATGATTGATGAGTCGTAAGATTCTTTGCTTTCGAAAATTGGGATACTGTGTCATAAAGCACGGGAAAGGGGGCCTTATGGAAGCTCACTAAAGAATTCCACTTAGGTATTCTTAGTATGAAGGAAGGGTTATAAGAATATGAAAATTAAACTTAAACGAATACTACATGTTATTCCCCTTTTTTAACTGAAATTGAAATGACAATTACCGTCCCGTTTAAGAAATATTGAAAAAAGTTCGTTTTCTTGAGTTGATGGGAAAATCGGCCATAAGACAGGAAGGGGTCTATTTTAAAATGTTGACTGTGCAACTAACATATCCATGCGGAATATTTCGTGTAATATATTTGGCTTATATCTTTCAAAATACAAACAGATAGTTTTGAACAAATAATAGTGATCAAATGATGCATAGTGAGCTAAACGTTCAATCAAATATCCCTTTTTTAGAAAAAAAAGGCTATTGCTATTTACTAGTTTATACTCATTTATTTTAGTTCGATTGCGACGAAAGCTTAAGCTTATAAAATCGCTCTCGAACACTCAATCCTGATGTTTTCATGCCCCTGAGAGAGAGAGGCAGTGGTTTAAACCCACTGCTACCCAATTTTACAGCTGATGGAACTGGGACTGGCTATTAAGTTTTTTGACAGTGGGGCTCGAACCACGGACCTCCAGGTCACGTGTCAATTGCATTTGCCACCAGGTTACCAGGGCAGGCTATTGCTATTTGAAAGTACTTTTGGCGTGGATTTGCTTCAAATCATTATTCACTTATTTACTGGAGATGAATGAAAACTCTCCGTGTGTAGGAAATTGGTCGTTGAACTGATGATGATACTCGTTTAATAACGTGAATGCTTTGCAAATAGACATATTCGGCACCTTTTTAGCATGCCAGATGTCTGCATCACGCCGAATAATTTGTTTTTAACCAAAATTTATTTAATCCTAACAAAAATGTGTCTGTTGGTATAAACGTTCGATTGTTTAAAAAATCTAAATGAAAAGGGACATAATCTGTACTAAAATACATGAAGGCATCTTCCTTGATGATATAGGCTGCTCTGTTAATGGCTTAAATGTATGAATTGAAAGTTTCGTGTAAAAGCCTTTAGTAAAAACAGAGAGACTGTGTTTCGGCTATAAGCGTAAAAGATTTTTGTTCTATAATTCTCCCGGTAAAATGGCTTTCTTGGGTGTGGCCTCTGGCAACCCTTTGGTCAATTTCTGCAAATGATTTTGATGGGTTGAGGAAACTTTTGTAAAGATCGCCATTTAGTTATAGGACCAAAAACACGACCAGAACATTCAAAGTTCTAAAATTTATATTTTGATAGATTTAAACAAACCTCAGTTGAGTTATGTAACTGAACGTCGTTTTTAGCGGGAACGTTGATGATTCTGACGTCATCTAACCTACATGCAAAACGAAGCGCTTTGATAGATGGAAATAGCCGAAAATAACCGATTTAAGTAGCGATATGTGTAAGAATCAGGCAGATGGTGGAAAGTGACATGTCTCAGATTTTGATAAAACTTCATGTATAGTAAGATATTGATGCAAAAGTAACTTTTGCAAAATAGTTCGCTTATCTGCCTCACCGTTGCCATGGTTACAGAAGAAACATGATTTCTGCCAAAATCAATACTCTAAGAGCCAAAAAGTTGTTTTTTTCTTGGTTTTCTTTCCTCTTATTGCATTTCTATTTTAAAACTTTAAGCTCAACTATTTATTGCCTATTTAACATGATAATATAAAGTTATAATTAATGTAAAAATATATATCTTAAACTAGTATTACTAAAAGTAATGGCAAATTTAATCATTGAGGGGTCAGCCATTTTGTCAAAATGTCAAAAAGGGCCAATTTTAGCATTTTTCAATTTAATAAAAAGCCCTTCAGCAACACACGTCATGATAACTGCTATCATATTACAAAAGTTGGTTATCCCATAAGTGAAGTTATGCTTTCAACTTTCTGTGACTTTGAAACAGCCTTGAAAAAATTATCTTAAAAAATGATGCACCGTTGCTGCTTTTGTAAAACAAGACATTTTGAACAAATTACAATTGTTCACAAATAATTCAATGAAAACAGCCCCTATAAATGCTAGAGAGTTCTGATGGAGAAACTCATATATAAATAACACATCTTTTGCATTTTGCACCATATACTAATCACCAACATCAGTTATTGTTGTATCTAATTACCCCACCCACTTGCTTATCATTGAAGTTTTGTCTATGAAGCTGTTCATAAAAAATGTGAAAAAACTATAACACAATGATGGTATCTATCAAATACCATCAGAAAGAAAACTTCAGCACTATCTTAATATTCTGAGCTGATGGTTTATAAATTTGATGATTTTACCGTTGTCCCTCAGTCCATCTGTCTGTCTGTCCGTCCGTCTGTCTTTCTGTCTGCAGAAGTTAACCAAAAAAGTTTAACATTGATAATATCTTCAAGCCTATTCAAAATACATGGCTCATATTTGGCATGATGATAGATCTCAATTACCCACATCTGCTGATACCAAAGTCAAGGTCATGAGACAAGGTCAAGGTCATCTGTCAAGGTCAAATATCTTAAAAACTTAACCAAAAAACTTAACATTGCCAATATCTTCAAGCCCGTTCAAGATACAAGATTAATTTTTGGTATGATGATAGATCTCAATGATCTGCATCTGCTGGTTATCTCAGTCAAGGTCATGTGACAAGGTCAAGGTCGTCTGTCAAGGTCAAATAACTCAAAACCTTAACCAAAAAACTTAACATTGCCAAAATCTTCAAGCCTTTTCAAGATACAATGTTCATATTTGAAATGATGATAGATCTCAATGATACGCATCTCCTGGTCATCAAAGTCAAGGTCATGTGATAAGGTCAAGGTCATCTGTCAAGGTCAAACTTCTTTAAAAAACATTACCAAAAAACTTTCATTGTTCAGTTTATTCAAGCATATTTTAGAAACCATGTCTCATAATTGGCAAGTTGAAAGATCTCAGCGATGTACATCTGTAAGTATCAAAGTCAATGTCATGGTAAAAGGTTTTTTGGCAGTGCCTTAAAAAAGGTTGAAAGTTAGTCACATGCAATAAATATTTTTGTGTCAAAGTTTTCTTAGATATGCATTATGCACAGCTAAGTTGCTGCATCAAAGTTGTGACCCGATTAACTGCAGACAGCTAGCTAAAATGATAAATGACGTCATAAGAACAGGTTCATAGAAGAATGGCGACCCAAGATTTTTGAGTAGGGAGAGTTTAAAATTTAATTGGATTCTCATCAATTGAATGAGTTTACTAAATAAAAGTGTTATGCCCAGATGGAATAATGATTTTTCTACACACACTTGTACAAAAATAGTAAGTTTAATCTGATTTTTAACTATCTGATTTTGATTACTTATTAAGAAGAACGGAGATACAGGAAAAGGGTATATGTTGCGGACCTATTACGGGTCCACTACCTTAAGCTTAAAGAATGCAAACACAATACCTGGTCCAATTAGCTGCAAGTTATTCATCAAGTATGAAGAACTGTTCCCTCTGCTGGGGCCCTAAACGTGTATCTTTACTTCTTTAAGTTGATCCTCAAAAACGATAAAGAATAACAATTCCCACTCATCTCTGTCAAACGTGAACAATCCCGATATGGTAAAATATCAGCTTCATTTCCTTTATGTGCCTTGATTCATTTAATTTCAGGTTTTTCAATCGATGAGCAATATCATTCTAACGTTTATTTAACGCAAACTTTCAGGAATACACCTGTTAATAACATGTAATTGATGAAAGGTCAGATAATCATGAGCACTCTGACAGTTATTATGATGGAAGCAGCCAATTTGGAAGAAAGGCTACCTAAATCGTGGGTAAAGGTTTCCACTTAAAATTATATGAAAGGGAGGTAACTACTGCTTTTAGGGTAGGTCCGCAAAAAACGAAATATCTCTTTATTTTTAAATTTGCACAGAGATTTGAAAACATATTCTTTTAGTCAAGGTATTTGACTATTTCTGATACTACCTTATTGAGATTTTTGCTGTTGCTGAAGGCTAATTTTTTACCTTAAAAATCGATCTTTTAACATGGATTTGAATGGAAAAAGTTAGAGCAACGCAAAAAATATAAATCATCTAATTTCCTTCGTATGCTGAAGGCTAATTTTTTACCTTAAAAATCGATCTTTTAACATGGATTTGAATGGGAAAAGTAAGAGCAACGCGAAAAATATAAATCATCTAATTTCCTTCGTACGAAATAATATTTGATTTTTAACTTAGAATTTTTTATTTTTGCATAGAAATGTATCAGAAAATAAATTAAAAGTGCGATTTTGTGATATACCACTTTCCAGCATTTAACTTACATCTGCCTGATCCTTTTACAGATCACTACTAAATAACGATCTTATCACTAATAATACATTAGTACAATCTCGTTTGCGCGATGAAGACTACAAAAAATTATCGGATTTTAGGACATGTTTCCTGGATGATTGTAGGAACATAAGAATAATCGCTTTCGAAAATGGGGACAATCTGTCAGAAAACTTTGAAAAGAAGTCTAAATTTCATTTAAGAATTTCACTTCATGAAACTTTCGCCCTTGTATGATAATATTCACATGAAACTTTCTCTAGATGATCAAAGTCCACAAATATAAATGAATTTTTTTGAACTTTCACAGGATGATTGTAGATATATAGATATCATTGTTTCAAAAATTGAAATAATCCTTATGGATTGAAAAAAGCTAAATGTAATCTTGTTATTGTGATTAAGTCCATAAATTTTGACTAATTTCCTTGAAACTTTCACAAAATTATTGTACGGTATTAACAGCGGTCGCTTTCGAAAAAAGGGTCGACCCGTCAGAAACCAAAGGAATGGTGGCATTATGGAATTTCAGGTTATGTGCAATCTTGTACATGCGATAAAATTAAAAGTACTTTTGGATTCTTTTAAATAGTTCAAAGCGGAATTTTAGGGTCATAGTGATTGGCACTTTCGTAAATGGGAACACTCTGTCAGAAACATAGAAAATGCAAACTTTCTATGTCAAATAGTATCTACTTCTTTTGTTGTTGTTTTTTTTTTTTTTTTTTTTTGCTAAAATGATTGATCATGGCGATGGTAGTCTTAGAAAGTGAAGAAAACACGCGATAATGAGTATTATGGCTTTGCACTAAGTGCATTCTTGTTAACATGATATTGTCCAGCAATTTTATTAGATTCCCCTGAAACGTTGACAGCATGATGAAAGATATTATACCAACTTTTTGCATTTTGAAAGTGGGATATCTGTCCAAAAATCCGAGATAAGTGGGTTTTGTTAAATTTCATTTAGTGAATAATATTGTCGTTGTGATAAAGACAATGAAATATGATTTTCTTGAAAAAAAGCTCCTGATATCAGATAACCCTGTGATAAAATGATACTACATAGAGCGTCTCAGGTCTCAATGGCCCTCTTGATGATATCTTTAAATGACTTCTAAAGAAAGCATCTTTTGGCAAATATATAACGCCTGAAGTAAAGAAAACACAGCCGCAAAAAAGGTGTGCATATCAAAATTTCTGTTAAGAATTTATAATTTCCTTTCTTTTATATATTTCTGCTTTCCGACCCTAATTTAAACATTGTAGCTATTAGTCAAGGAGCCAGTCCAGCAAAAAATTAAAAGAGGTGACCCCATCTGCTATAGTTGGTTTGGTGGCATCAAAGTGAAGCTATTGGCCGAGGAGCTAGGAAAAAATGTTCTGCTATTTCTTTTGTCACAGACCTTTTATTTGAGGATGACCATGATGTATGTACAGGTTGAAATAAGGTCAATGGTTTGGAAGAAGAATTTTTTTTAAAGAATTTAACGTGAAAAATGCCCCGCCCTGCCACGCATATATTTTGGGGCAATCAAAATTTCTTCAACAAATTGAGTTAAAGTTAACCCAAGGAACATCCATGCAAAGTTTCATTGAAATAGGGTCATAGTGGTTTGGGAGGTGAAGATTTTTAATATTTTTAACGTGGAAAAAGCCCCGCTCTGTCACGTCCTTATTTTGGAGGGTCTTTCAAAATTTTTGAACAATTAATCAGATTTTAATCGGCTTTTAGGTTTTTGAAGAGAAGATTTTTAAAGATTTTACGTGAAAAAATGCCCCGCCATGACACGCCCATATTTGGAGGTCAATCAAAATGCCTTAAAAAATCTTACTTTAGGGGCACCCAGGGAACATCCATGCAAAGTTTTATTGAAATCATCTCAATTGTTTAGGAGGAGAAGCTTTGTAAAGATTTTAACATGTCAAAAAGCCCCGCCTTTCCACACCCATTTTTAGGAGTCAATCAGAAATGCTTTAACAATTTACGAAAAGGGTCACCCAATGATTATTTCTACTAAGTTTCGTTTACATTCACCCATTTCGGCCGGTAGAGCTAAAAAAGACAGCGGTTTATAATTTCAGGAATTCAATTCCTCCGTTCAAGCAATGAGTTTTGTGTACTGACACAAATACTGTGAGCCGAGAAAAACAAACCGAGTGTTCACATGTGAGTTAATTTCTTGAAATTAGGGAAGCAGCGTTTACACCACCGCTAATTCGTTCTATATAATTATTACTGTTGCCCTTTGTTTTATTAGATCTTATATTGAGAAGATAAACACAAACTTAAGACAAGTTACATCCAGTGTACGTAGAGAATTACGTGTAAGCAGAGAAGTAAAATATATATGTATGATGGGTTAGCTTTCTATGTTTTGCAAGAACAAATTGACAAAATTATCAAGGTACAAGCACTTAAATGGTATATCTTTAACTAGTAACAGTTCGTCATTGTTATTTCCTAGTTATACCCCCGCAAAACGAATGTTTTCGGGGGTATACTGGAATCAGCCTGTCTGTCCGTGCGTCTGTCCGTCTGTCCGTCCGTCTGTGGACACATATAGTAGTAAATTTGTGTCGCGAACTCCTCCTTCAGTTTTCCATCAAAAGCTTTGAAACTTTATAGAAACATTCATCACATGTTAAAGTTTTACAAGACGCAAATTTAGGTCCCAACTTCCCCTGGTTCATGAATTATCTCCCCTTGAACTTAGACATTTTTTCCTATTTGTTACCATGTACTTATAATTTTGTGTCGCATACTCCTCCTTCAATTTTCATTCAATTGTAATGAAACATTTTCCAAATATTGATCACAAGTTGAAGTTTTGCAAGACGCAAATTTCAAGTGTCAACTCTCCCAGGTTCATGAATTATCTCCCCTTGAACTTTAGGTCCCAACTTCCCCTGGTTCATGAATTATCTCCCCTTGAACTTAGACATTTTTTCCTATTTGTTACCATGTACTTATAATTTTGTGTCGCAAACTCCTCCTTCAATTTTCATTCAATGGTTTTGAAACATTATACAAACATTTATCACATGTTGAAGTTTTGCAAGACGCAAATTTCAAGTGTCAACTCCCCCAGGTTTATGTGTTATCTCCCCTTGAACTTTGACATTTTTTCCTATTTGTTACCATGTACTTATAATTTTGTGTCGCAAACTCCTCCTTCAATTTTCATTCAATAGTTATGAAACATTATACAAACATTTATCACATGTTGAAGTTTTGCAATACACAAATTTCAAGTTTCAAATCCCCCTGGTAAATAAATTATTTCCCTTTGAACTTAGACAATTTTTCCTATTTGTAACCATGTACTTATAATTTTGTGTCGCAAACTCCTCTTTCAATATTCATTCAATTGTAATGAAACATAATGGAAATATTGATCACATGTTGAAGTTTTGCAAGACGCAAATTTCAAGTCTCAAACCCTCCTGGTTCATGAATTATCTCCCCTTGAACTTAGACATTTTTCCTATTTGTTGCCATGTACTTATAATTTTGTGTCGCAAACTCCTCCTTCAATTTTCATTCAATGGTTTTGAAACATTATACAAACATTTATCACATGTTGAAGTTTTGCAAGACGCAAATTTCAAGTGTCAACTCCCCCAGGTTTATGTGTTATCTCCCCTTGAACTTTGACATTTTTTCCTATTTGTTACCATGTACTTATAATTTTGTGTCGCAAACTGCTCCTTCAATGTTCATTCAAAAGTAATGAAACAGTATACAAACATTTATCACATGTTGAAGTTTTGCAAGACTCAAATTTCAAGTGTCAACTCCCACAGGTTTTTGAATTATCTCCCCTTGAACTTAAGACAATTTTTCTTTGTGAACACGTATACTTGTAATTTTGTTTCCCAAATTCCTCCTTCAGTTTTCCTTTAATCAGTTTTCTTGTAATATCTTTGAAATTTTATACAAATATTTACCACATGAAGTTTTGCAAGACACAATTATGAGGTCCCAACTCGTCCTGGTTTAAGAATTATCTGCCTTTACACTAACTTCATTTTTTTCTTTTTCGTTCACATATACTAGTAATTTTGTGTTACAAACTCCTCCTTCAGTTTTCCTTCAATAGCATGAAAACATTTATCACATGTTTAAGTTTTGCAAGACGCAATTTAGAGGTCTCAAATCCAAGAGTTAACTTTATATTTGAAGCATTTTTTGCCGCTTCTGTCAAAGTATCTCATTTTCTGAAAGCACTTGCGGGGGTATTAAGTCACATTCAGTGACAAGCTCTAGTTCCTTTTGATGTATTGTAATTGTTCCTTCTTTCTATTACATGTTATCATTTGTTTGCTTGTTAAAACGGGGGTTTACGCCACTTTTCGTGGGAGAAAATGTTAGGAAAGGTAAGAACCAGGAAATATAAGAAACAATACTTGGGATCGAGCTGTACGAGCATTTTTTATTTAGTCTCTGCTTCGGGTATGCCCGATGCTAGGCTAGTGCTAAGATATGCCTTACCGCACATAGTGTATACATGTACCTATTGCCTCGTTATGATTTAATTTCATTTTCGTTTACTTCTTATATTTTCATAATACATTAAACTACAAGGAGTTTATAAAGGAGTGTATTGGTAAAACCATTTCATACCTTCGGACCAACCTATGCAATTTAAAATGATTTGATAACAAAATGTTATCTCAATTTTCTATTAAGTAGAATTCACAAGTCTTCCTGCTATAAGCCTTTCCCCAGAATTCGTGTCGGTATCTTTTGATTGCGAAACAGGCACTGTTCTACACGAACATCAGCTCAAAAATATTATCACATGTAGCATGTAACATGAAAAGATTAACCGAAAAAGGTTTACAATACAATGACGAAGGTTGTACCCCGATTAGGATGGTAATAAAATAATGCTTAAATGTTTGGATTCACGAACTTTAAGAAACTTTAGTTCATTAATTAAGAATCAATGAAACAAATATCTGATAGTTTGATAAAACAATTCCAAAAGATTTTTTTATAAACAAACATTCGTATTCCTTCTTAGCCGCGCATAAAAGTAGATCCGGGTATCGATCAATACTAGTATGAAGTAGAATTGCATCTTTATTATACATTTCAACATTTTCACCATTACTTAAATTTCGAGAATTGTTTATATGCAGATCGAGTATCCTTTTGGTTGCTTTTATTGACATGTTACTTTCTATGTACTGAAAGCAATTGTGGTTCATACTTTAATTACCGCAATCAAAGAGACAATTATCCCTACAATGACGAAAATCTATTTATTGAATAAAATAATCAGATTTTACAGTTCACTACATAACCTCTATCCTTTTACAATATACACATGTAAAACTAGCATACTCAAAAAAGCGAGGAAATGATACACAACCTTAGGGTAGATCCGGGTATCGGTCAGAAAGTAAAATTTCATCTTTATAATATATTTCAGCATTTTATCTTTCCTTGAATTTCAAGGATTGTAAATATGCAGATTGGGTGTCCTTTTGGTTGCTTTAAGCTCACCTGAGCACAACGTGCTCAAGGTGAGCTATTATGATCACCTTTTGTCAGTCGTGCGTCGTCCGTCGTCCAACTTGCGGATTTCAACCAAACTTGGCAGGAATGTTCCTTGGTCGACCCTCCTCAAAACTTGTTCGTAAATTTTTGATTGACCCCCAAATATGGGCGTGACAGGGCAGGGCAGTTTTTACCCTGAAATCTTTTAACATCTTCTCCTTCTCCTCCTTTACCATTGGGCAAATTTCAACCAAACTTGGCGGAAATGTTCCTGGGGGGACCCTTCTTATAATTTGTTCGTGAAATTTTGATTGACCCCCAAATAAAGATGTGGCAGGGCAGGGCAGGGCATTTTTTGACCTTGAAATCTTTAAACATATTCTCCTCGATTACTATTGGGCCGATTTCAACCAAACTTGGCAGAAATGTTCCTTAGGTGACCCTCCTCAGAACTTGTTCGTAAAATTTTAATTGACTCTCAAATATGGGCGTAGCAGGGCGGGGCAGTCTTTGAGCCTAAAATCTTTTAATTCATCTTCCTCAGTAACTATTGGGCCGATTTCAACCAAACTTGGCAGAATTGTTCTCTGGGTGACCCTCCTCAGAACTTATTCACGAAATTCTGATTGACCCCCAAAATATGGGCGTGACAGGACGGGGCTTATTTTGAGCCTGAAATCTTTGACTGACATCTCCTTCTTAACCAGTGGGCTGATTTCAATTAAACTTTACAAAAATGTTCCTCGGATCAACCTCTTTAAAAATCGATCACAAAATTTTGATTGATTGCAAAATTTGGGCTAGGCAGGGAGGGCCTTATTTTGAGTTCCTTTGCCAGAACGTTTCTTGGGTGAGATCCACTACAACACTATAAATCAGGTGAGCGGTTTAATGCCATTCCGGTCCTCTTGTATTGATATGTTACTTTCTATGAACTGAAAGCAATTGTAGTTCACACTTCAATGAAAGCAATCAAAAGGACACTTATCCCTACAATGACGAAATCTATTTATTGAATTAATTTATAAGATTTTACATTTCATTTTGTCTTTATGTGAATCGCACTCTCAAATAACATTCGGTCTCAAGATTTTGTAAAGAAAGCTTTTCTTGTGACGTTCATTGATGTTGTAATACTTCGGTATCAGATGTTATGCTTCACTTTGATAATTCAAACCAACTATAACAGAGGGTGTCACCATCGCCATTTTTGTGAGCGTTTTGGGTTCTACACTATATGGCTGAATCAAAAGCTTCGAAAATATCGGATTAACTTAGTTGATTCTAATATTGAAATGTATTCACTGGATTGTTTTTCCAAACAGATAAATGCATCAGTACACGATGGCTAGACATTGTTTTCATCAACGATGCCTCTACGAGTGTGGGTTCAACAAACTTCAATAAGTCATTATTGTTTGTCAACGATATTATAGACCGTTTTGGTGATGCTTCAACGCAATTTGGATGCGTATCGTACAATTCATTTCCATATCACTGGTTGTATCTTAACTCGAACAGGAGTCGGAGTGATATGAAGAATCTCGTTCTTTCAACAAGGTAATTTGCACTGTCGAAAATATGATAAATGAAATGTAGTATTTCAATGACCTTACAGGATAATTAGGCTATATGTACATTTAAATACTTATTCTAAATACTTGTGCAAACACATGAAGTTCTTTACAACAGAGATTTTTTTTATTTATTTAGTCCATGATTTTATATAGATAGTCTTTTTGAAACTAATCAACTTTTTTGTAATATGAAATATTTTTCCTACTAAGATTTAAATGAAAATACAACAGTTTTCTGGCCAATTATTTAAACGGAAATGTATTAGTCATCTAGGGCTATCAGCAACTGTGGAAGATTAATTGATGTTTCCTTTCCTTTGTTGTTAAAGAGCTTTAAGAAAAGCTATAGATATCAAAAACGCAATTTGATATATATCTTATAACTATACAAATATCCCTGTGATAACATTCCGTATGATATTTTTTATGATATCACATAGTTATTTTTAGAACAAAAATATTATGCGTTTATTTTTTGAAACATGCATTTCTGTTGAAAACGTCTAAAAAACAAGGCGAATAGAGGTTATAAGATAAATATAATACGTATTCAGTGCATTATATGAAAAAATATTTAACTCGATTGTTAGAATTGATATATGTCTCGACAGAGCCTCGACAATGATCAATTCTCCCAACCTCGTTATATATTTTTTTCTCATACAAAACACTAAATATGTTTTATATATATATATATGTATCACTCAGTTATACAGGAGGAGGTACCTCGACTCATAGGGCTTTGGAATACGCACGAATCAACATGTTTGCGAGCATCAATGGAAGGCGTGATATGGCAACACAAATTGCTATAGTCATAACAGACGGTATTTAAAATTAGTTTTGGCATTTGTCCTTAATTAATTTCATAAACCCTTTGTGTAGCCTATATATGATACCACATTTGAAAAAAATAATGCTTATCTGATTTTGTACCGGTTGTTTTAGTTCTCCTCAGCTAAAGCGGTAAGGTGGGTTTTCGTCGTTCGTCGGACGTTTACCGTCGTCGTCATTTACCTTGTACTCTAGAGGCCACATTTGTATCCTATCACATTGAAAATTATTCAGAATTATTATTTTGATAAAATCTTGGACAAGCTTAGAAAAAACCTTGTATGCACCCTTAAGGCCACAGTTTTACAGATCAGCCTAGGGTAAAAAAATAGGTCACTAGGTCGAATATTAGAAAAGCCTGGTATTCATTCTAGAGGTAATGGTGTTTTGCTTTATTAAAACTATATGTGGCCAGAATGATTATTATGATAAAATCTTTGATAATATAGCACAGATCATCATTCTTATTATACTTTCAAAACCTGCTTGAAACAAGTTATAGACAGTCACCCAGGGTAAGGGTACTACGGTCATTTTGATTAAATAAACGCTTTTTTGTGCATTGATTTCAAAATTATTGATATTTCAGAATATAAAAGAATTCATAAGAACACCCAAGTAATTTACGGCAATTTATTTTAAGAAAATTCTTCGCCTGATTTATCGTAAATGTTTTCTTTATAGGCAAGAGCAATGATCCCCAAGCGACGATATTTGAAGCAAAAAACCTTCGCCAAAACGGTGTAATTATATTTACAATTGGTGTTGGAAACGCAGACAGCAAAGAATTGGAGGACATGGCATCAGATAAAAAATACATTTATAATATATCTGATTATGACAGTATCTTCACGGTATCCGGTCCTTTAACAGACCAAATATGTTCAGGTCAGTTGATAAAATACCATTTAAGTGAACCAACATTTATCAACAATATTCGAATTAACCTTTTAATTTATCTTTCAATTTTGTCCCCATTGATATAAACGTGCAACAAGTACATGTCATAGTAAATGCATTATTTAAATATTTGATTTTAGTCTGCACAGATCCCAGAAGTCTTCATACTTCAATAAACACGACTTTGTTCAAAACCAGTTCAACAATAACAGTCGAGTGTGAACCAGGCTATGCGATCGCTGGTGATAGCGTAATCCATTGTGATTCTGATGGTGTTTGGAACGGATCGGCAGCTTGCGAACCTATAGGTGAAGTATAAACCCCCATTCTGATTTAAGTTTCGGAAAAGTAAAGCTACACAAGAAATCTTATACTGAAATGTGAGAATATATTAAAACAAAATTGCAGTCGTTTCTCATTTATAAATGTTCAAATATTATATGAATATAGGTTTAGGTTATCGTTTGATCTAAATGTGGGTAGGTGGATGTCCGGCGTCCGTCGTGCGGTGTAAGTCGTGCGTGGTCCGTCTGGACGTCCGTCAACATTTGCCTTGTATGCACTCTAGAGGCCACTTTTTTGCCAGATCAACCTGAAAGTTGGTCAGAATGATTGTCTTGATCAAATTTTGAACGAGTTCGAAATTGGGTCAAGTGGGGTCAAAAATTAGGTCACAGGGTCAAATCTAAGAAAACCTTGTATGTACCCCGAAAGTCACATTTTTTGCGAAATCAATTGAAAATTTGGTCAGAATTATTGTCTTGATTAACTCTTAGACCAGATCAAAATTGGGTCAAGTTGGGTCAAAAAGTAGATCAAGAGTTCAAATCTTAGAAAAATCTTGAATGTACTCTAGCGGTCACATTTTTTGCCAATCAACCTGAAATTTGATCAGAATGATTATTCTGCTTAAATCTCAGATAAGTTCAAAATTCAAACAATTGGGGTCAAAAACTAGGCCATATGGTCAAATCATAGAAAAACCTTGTATGCACTCTGGAGGTCCCATTTCTTGCCTGATCAATCTTTAAATTTTTCAGAAAGATTGTTTTGATAAAACTTCGGACAAGTTGAAAATTGGGTCAAGTGGAGTCAAAAACTAGGTCACATGGTCAAATCATAGAAAAAATGATTTACGCTCTGGAAGTCAGACTTTTTGCCTGAATATTAGCCAAAAAACTTTTCAAAACCTGCTTTAAATGTGTTTTGGATAGTTCACTCAGGTGAGCGATTAAGGGCAACTATGGCCCTCTTGTCAATTGTTAATAAGCTTTCCACAACCCAATGTTTTATTACCAAAAATTAATTTCAACATGAGTGTAGTCAAGCCAGATTTCTGCAAAAAGTAGTAAGTAATATGAAAACTACACACCCAAAGAAGATGAATTACTCTCAGTGTGACTCTTATCTTCTATATCAACCAAATCAATTCTTAAACTGAGAATTGTTGCATGTACAATTTATGTTATGAGAAAATTTACAATGGTATTGTAAACTTAAAAAATGACAATGTGCACATGGCCATGTGACAGCAAGTACGCATGACAATATGATAATGAACAGTTTCTGAGTTTCATGGTTGTACAAGAAAAAATAATACATACTCTTTCTGTGACAAGAGAGAATATCAACAAATCCTGACAATGTTTACAAAACCAGGTGACTAGAGACATTCCAAAGATGAGGACGTACAGACATACGAAAACGTTGATATCAGGGCACCTATTTTCTCAGAGCAAAATTACACAAAACCCTGATAACATGCGCAAGGTCAGGTGAATGAGAACATTCTGCGAAAGTTTAATCCAAATTAGTCCGTAATTGAAGGAGATGCGTTCCCAAGAAATTTGACACGAAGGCTCCTTTTCCATGTCGCGACTAAATTCCACCAAACCGCGACAATATTTACAAGGTCAGATGTCATTTTGTGATAGTTTCATCCAAATCAGTCCATAAATGGAGGAGGCCCTTAATCTATTACGCGGCTTAATTTCACCAAACTTCGACAAGATGCGGAAGGTCAGGTAACTAGGAATATTTTGTGAAATTTTCACCCAAACCGGTCCATAAATGAAGGATCAGTTGCATTCACAAATGTGTACATTAAAAACGGAAGGAAGTTCGTTCTGACATCTGGAAGAACAGACGGACGGACAGATGATTCAAATTTACTTCCACCTTGGCAGCGGATAAAAGAAGAATTTCCTTTGAAACAATATTTAAACTCAGTAGGAAAATGTAAATAAGATCATTAAAGTTCCTCTCTGCTGGGAATTGAAGTCAGCTCTCTCACTGCTTAAGTGAATGTTAAGTCACTCCAAGAGTGATGATCTAAAAGTGCATTTACACAGTCACATTAAACAAAAGCAGAGACTGTTGTCAAATGTCAAGCAAAAAATAGTCTGGCTAGGGATCAGACCCTTAATTCAATGATTGCGGGCCCAACACAGTACGGACTTGGCTTACTTGTGATGAATAAACTTTTTTTGATAAATGACCCTGTACTAAAGTAATAAAGATACTGATCTAAATATTTGTTTGATTTTATTGACAGAATATTCTAGATAACTTTGATGGGTTGATATTCGTAGACCATATTAGGATAGTAGCTAGGGAGAGAAAAGGATGTAATGGTTGCACTGGTGTGTGTGTGAGAAATACACGGAATCTATTGTAAGGTGCTCAATCCGCCGTGATAGAACTGAAAGATTGTTGAAAGGGGAGTTAAACCCCAGTCGAACAAAATTAATGATGGGGCTATCCCACCCTAAGCACCCCCTTTCAGATTTAGGTAACTGCGGACAGAAAACATTGTCGATTTTTTTACTTTCTTGAAGTTTCATAATATTTTTTAGATTTATCTTTGAGGTGCGGGCATTAGCTTACACGCAATAAAAAGGATTTGATCCTCATTCGTTCGACATTGGACTTTCTTTAAACATTTTTTAGATAAATATAAATTTCTCTAAGATTTGTCCGGAGACCCATGCAGATTGTGTGGGTTTTTCTTTAGCAAAATGAAAAAAGTTTTCAACTATCAAATGAAAGTAATCGTCAGAGGAATGGTTTGGCAAAACCTTGTCTAAATTATTACATAGATCATCAAATTTATTTTCGAGAAATAAAGATAAAAACCTTAAAAACCAAAATGGTCAAACACTCAATCAAAGTGCAGTATTATTACACACGATACATCTAAAGAGACATGTTTATGAAATATATACTTCATCGAAAGTTCTTCTTATATATGAAATAATCCATAGGCACTTTCTCTGGCTTGAACAAAACAAAAACTGGCATACCCAACAAATGATCACCTGAGGTCAAGGATTGGTGACTTCATTATCTTTATCGACAGTTTGGGTTGAAACCTTCAACTTGAATAGATCAATACCTTGATTTTCTTTTCGAATATGAGACTTTATAAGGACAAGATGAAGGTCTCCTTTAGCTTTCCCGAAAGTTTTGTCAAAAGTTGACAGAGGATTTCGTCGGGAATCAAATCGCTGTTTTATCCGGTTAAATAGAAAACTTTAGTCGTGTTCGTTCGATAAATCAAATTAAGCATATTCCATTCTAACTGAGCATATCTGACTATTTCAGAATGTAGTCAACCTCCGGATTTGTCACAAAACGGAAGCATGCGGGTAAATGGTACGAATTATCTAGGTACCATCGTGTATTATTGTAACCCTGGGTACATTCTCAAGGGACCAACCAATATTGAGTGTCAGGCTAATGGCTTATGGAATGGAAGTGCCCCATACTGTCAACCAGAAGGTGTAATAGGTATTTAGCATTCTTTTTAAATCAACCTATTTTTAAATATAGGAACGGGAAAGACGACTGGTTTTTAAGTTGGAATGCGGAGCAATTCCAACTTAGATTTAACAAAACCGCAAAATGAACACAAGATAATTTCATTTCGGGTTTTCTGATAACACATATCACGTGAACAGGATGTGAATACACATCGGCCTATTTTGTGTATCTCAACTTGACATAGGCGTACAGTTTATTTCATCAAAAAGCAATAATTCTGTACAATAACACAACTATCACTTCATGTATATTATTAACACGCTATTTTATGTTTTAAAACGATATTTATTGAAAGTTGCGTACGAATTTACTAGTATCACATGTTTGCATTACTTTATTTGGGAATCATGTGATAAGTCAAGTCCAATAAAGTCAGCTATTGACAAGCGCACTATCCAATCACGTGATCTGCTTATTTGGTAATGTCGCGACCTGTTTTTTGTAGAATTACGTTACAGCTTCTTTTAGAGGTCTAGTTTCTCTTTCTGAACAACCTAATGACACATTTAACTTTTGACAAATTGTTATTAATTGTACATTTCTGCCTACAGTAACGAAATAAAAAATCTTTGGTTTTAGTTCATTTGATCACAACGTGCTCAAGGGGGGCCTTTGGGATCGCTCTGATTCTGTCGTCCGTCGTGCTTCATTCTCCTGAACCAATGGGCCGAATTCAATTAACTTTACCAGAATGTTCCTTTGGTGACCCTTTTCAAAAAATGTTCGCGAAATTTTGATGGGCGTGTCTCGGCGTGGCATTTTTCACTTTGAAATTTTCGTTCGACTTTTTTTCCTGAACCACTAGACTGATTTCAATGAAACTTAGTCAGATTGTTTTCTGTTTTCAAAAAATTGTTCGCGAAATGTTGATTGGCTCATAAATATGCACGGGGTAGGGCGGGGTTTATTTTGGGCCTGAAATCTTTGAACGACATCTCCTCCTGAACCAGCGGGGTGATTAATGAAACTTTACAAAACAGTGCCTTGGATTACCCTTTTCTTTCGCGAAACTTTGATTGGCCCATAAATATGGGCGTGGAAGGTCAGGGCTTATTTTGAGCCCGAAATCTTTGATCGACATCTCCTCCTGATCCACGGGGCTGATTTCAAAGAAACTTTATCAGCATGTTTATTGATGACCCTTATCAAAAATTGTTGATTGGTCGATAAATATGTGCGTGGCAGGGCGGGGCTTATTTTGCATCTCCTCAGTTATGAATGGTAAAGTAGGGTCTATTTACACTTTAAATGCTTAGATCACCTTTTCCTGTTACTATGCGAACATCTCCTCTTCAACAATTAAGCAATTATGAATGAAACATTGCCAAAAAGTTACTTGGATGAGATCCACTAGACCAGTAAAGTTCAGGTGAACGGTTTAGGGCCATTTGCTCTTCTTGATGTCATTTTTCATTCATTAATCTCAGGCCTGTATAGCGCTCAGGGGTTTAAACGTCTCTCGTTGTTGAAATACATTGATTTGTATACGCCCTCCAAAAGACGAGACGTATTAAGTGATCAATGTGGAGGGCGGGAGGCGTCAGTGTAAGGGGCTTGAGGTCACTGTTTCTTGAACGCATTCCAACTTATCAGTACTTTCAGTACTTTGATTATTTGGTGTGTTATAATGAAATAATATGATCTATTTGGGGAGACCCTCTTTTAATTAATTCGAGTTTCAGAATAAAGTCTGATTTTTGTCTGAAACCAGAACTTTTCCTTTTAGATAGAAATATTTTTGCCACTAGCTATTAATGTAATTTTTCAATAATTTCTATATATAGCCTACCTATCTTTACAGATTGTGGACAACCTCCAGCAGCAAGTCCGTATGGAAGTATACAGTATACCCGTACCTACTTAGGGTCTACTGCTATGTTTACATGTAATGAAGGATATGAACTCGTTGGAGACCCGTACATTGTCTGTGAAGCGAATGGGCTTTGGAACGGATCTATGCCACTTTGTTATCCAAAAGGTAATAATTAAAAAAAACGGGTAAATACCAATAACTTTGATAGTGTTTAATAAAAACTATAAAGCTCTTAATATCATATTATTTTTTTTTTCTTTTTCAGAAGTATGCCGACATCCAAGAGACTTAGACATAGTATTCATCAATGATGCCTCAGGAAGCATCGGTCTGAGTGACTTTCAGACATCTCTTAATTTCGTGAATGATATTACAAATCGATTTGATCCGACAACAACACGATTTGGACTGGTGACTTTTGATAACTTGCCAAGACTTCAGTATAATTTAAACAGTTATATCAATCGACCAGTGGAACTTGTAGAGGCAACACTAAGAACAAGGTAATAAAATAATATTCATTCATTATACGGTCGTAGGTTTGTGTATTTTATATGTCGAAGAATATTTCGAATAGAATGCACCATTCTTAAAGGGAAAAAAACAATATACCAGCATATCGAAAAGGCAAAGAGTGTGTGAATAATTTTTGTCTAGCAATTTCTTTTTCATTTCTATTTTCATTCTTACAGTTATTATGGAGGAGGCACTTCAACTCACCTTGCTCTCGTTTATGCTAGGGAACACATGTTTAATACAAATAATGGGATGCGTTCAAATTCAACTAAAGTTGCGATCGTTGTGACAGATGGTATGTATTTATTATAACTTATTTTTTTTTAAATTTGCCACTCTAAATTAATATTGAAATAAATGTCGTAAACTTTATAAAATACAAATGGCTTTGAGGGATATTTGAAATTTTCGAATTTAATTCACAAGAATTCTTTCTGTATTCGCTATGTAGTTTCATACTGATTTTCGGTTTCAGATTGATAACGTAGAACTAAACATCATTCTTACTGTTGCAGGCCATAGTTCCCGTCCACAATCGACATCAAGTGAAGCAGAAAGATTACGTGAAGCTGGAGTTAACATCTTCTCAATAGGAATTGGAAATGTCAATACAAACGAACTAAGACGGATCGCTTCTTCACCAGAATACGTTTTTCAGATATCAAATTATAAACAACTTCTTTCAGTGTCGAGTCCGATCTCAAACAAAACGTGTAAAGGTAAATAACTATTGGAATCTCGTAAGAAGCATATCGAAATTAAAAATGAGTGCTTATATGAGAATGTATGGTTAAATTTTTGCGTTTTCGAAAAACATCTAAGATATAATTCGATTCTAAAACGTTCCCTTTTGAAACGTGTATCAAAATCTGTTCGTCCGATATCATGACCATCAGAATAATTTCAAAACATATTAGACGCGATTTACATGCGGTACAAAGTTCCCTTTATGTTTCAACCATGTCTGAATTTAAGAGTTCTAGATCAACGAAGTCTAAACAATAACCAAAACTCTTTTTGCCGCTTATAAAGCTATCATTCTGTAGATGAAATACAAATATTGATTTTTCACCTATTTGCGGAATAGACTTTTTTGCTTTAAAAACAATAAAAAATTGCGTATGAGCCTCATAGCAAATATCTAAGCTATGAACTAATTGTACAAAACAAATACTTTACTCAGTTTAAAAATCCGTATTTTCTTTTCTTATTGACGAATAAATGCAGTACAGTCCGTCTTTTGATAATTCTATGTCGGCATGTTATTGATTTAAAGATCCTATTCTAGAATATCTGTTGAAATTGCATATTTAGATACATTCTAATGATTCCTTTTTAGCTCACCTGAGCACAAGTGGGGTCAAAAATGGGGTAGAGGGGTCAAATCTTAGAAAAACCTTGTGTGCACTCTAGAGGCCACATTTTTGGTCCAATTGTCTTGAAACTTTGTCAGAATGTTTGTCTCCATCAAATCTCGATTAAGATCGAAAATGGGTCAATTGGGGTCAAAATTGGGGTCAAGGGGTCCAATCTTATAAAAACCTGTGTGCACTCTAGAAACCACATTTTTGGCCCAAATGTCTTGAAACTTGGTCACAATGTTTGTCTCAATCAAATCTCAGTTAAGTTAGAAATTAGGTCAAGTGGGGTCAAAAATGGGGTCGAGGGGTCAAATCTTAGAAAAACCTTGTGTGCACTCTAGAGGCCACATTTTTGGCCCAATTGTCTTGAAACTTGGTCAGAATGTTTGTCTCCATCGAATCTCAGCCAAGTTTGAAATTGGGTCAAGTGGGGTCAAAAATGGGGTCAAGGGGTCAAATCTTAGAAAAACCTTGTTTACTCAAATATCTTGAAGCTTCGTCAGAATGTTTGAATGAAACTTAGGTTAAGTTTTAAATTGGGTCAAGTTGGGTCCAACATGAGGTCAATGGGTAGAATTTATTAAAATCCTTGTGTGCACTCTTTGATTGAAAATTATGTATTTTGGTCAGAATGTTTGTCTTGAAATCTTACATGAGTTTGATAGAGGGTCAAATACTTTTTTTAGTACTTTAGAGGCAACATATTTGCCTGAAATGTTAACTTCTTGATATCTTTGACTTTTGTTAAGCCATGCATCAGGTGAGCGTTTAAGGGCCAATGGCCCTCTTGTTTTCTTTTTTCTTGGTCACATGTCAGTAAAGAAGAAGGACTTCTTTTTAGTTTTTCTTCCTAAAGTTCAATCTCTGGCAGTAGAATGTTATCACGAGATATGTTATCTCGTTCTTTAAAAGCCCACAAAGCAACTAAAGAAATGAAGCTTGAGAAAATTTGTTAATTTGTAAAATAAGAGCATGATTCATTGATTTAATAAATAATACAAAGATAAACAATCGTATGTAAAACGACAGTCCATAACCTTTTACTTTCAATAAATGCAGTTTGCAGTGACCCTAGATCACAATTTACACTGTCCGACACCACCGACTTTACTTATGACACATCAATTACCTTAAGTTGCTTGGATGGTTATGACCTAGTTGGAGATGCTCACATATTTTGTGACGACACCGGCACGTGGAATTCCTCAGGAAATTGTGTACCAAAAGGTAATAGTGAAACACGGAAGTGCAATAAGCACTTCAGTCGGGGTTTTTTTTTATCCTTTTAAGAAGTCGTCAGGTAATAACTTGTATAACAGTACTTTTAAATGTTAGGATCTTTATTTATAATTTCCTATCATTGTTATGATAAAGCAATGGAATGCCTATGAATATTAACTAAAGATAATATTGATAAGCAAAGCCTGTAATGGAACCGTAGTAGAATGAATATTAAAAGAAGAAAATTGAATATGAGAAAGACAAAATAGGACTCTCATCATCTAAATACGGCCATAGCCTTTTGGAATGACATGTAGATATCATTTGCCTGGTACATCTTTATTTTGACCTCCTTTCGACCCATATGCTCTCCCTAGTCCATTTAAAATGATATTCTCTTCCCTTTTGACATTGAAGCCCTATTGAAGAAACACTGGGTTCAGAAAGTGATAAGATTATACTAAAACACCCCATTTCGTAACTTATCCCTCTATCTCTCTTATAAATAAGAATTAGTTAAATTTTGTTTTATTTTTACCTCAACTTGCCGAAGGCAAGCGCTCTATTGTAATAGCGTTTTGTCCGTCTGAGCGTCCGTCCGTGCGTTCTTTTTTTCTTTAAACATCTTCTCCTCTTAAACCAATGGGCAGATTTGAGCTAAACTTGGTAGAAAGATTCTTTGAAGACCCTTTTCCTACATTATTTAAGAAATCTTCAAAAATCTTCTCCTCAAAAACTATATGGCCAATTTCAAAGAAACTTGGAACGAATGTTTCTTGCGTGACCCTTAACATAAAGTGTAAAGAAATTTTGACTCACTCCCAAGAATATGCATGGCAGGGCGGGTTTTTTTTCTCACTTTTTTCTACAACCATTTGGCCGATTTCAATAGGCCTTAGCATTAATGTTTCTTTGGTGCCCTTTTACTTAATGTTTTAAAAGGTTTCGATTTAACCTAGAAATTAACGTTATTTCACGTTATTTTCACTTTAAATTCTTTGAAAATCATCTCCTCAAAACCATTGGGCTGATTTCAATGAAACTTGGCATAAGTAATCCTGTTTTTTTTTTTTACCCTTTACCTAAATTGTTTAAGAAATTTTGATTAACCCACCAAAATGGGCGTTGCAGGGCGGGGCTTACTTTAACTTTTACAAATCTTCTTCTTCCAAACCTTTATTTGTATTGTTAAAAATAATTTGATATGTGGGCTTGGCAGGGCAGGGCTTATTTTCAGTGAAAAGTATTCAAATATCTTATTATCCCCATTAATTGTGGCTATTTCGATAATACCTTGAATGGATATTCCTAGTACATCTTCACTTCAAGCCCCCAGCTGGGCGGGGGGATAGAAATAGTCGGCTGCTGTCCATGTAGTACATGGTATGACCCCAAACAAATGGACCTGCCTGTTTGCCGTGGGCTGCGACCCGTAATGCCTGATGACGGGATCCTGGTGGTTGAGTGAACTCAGGGATTGGCTAGGCCCTGTTTTTGCAACACACCACTTTGGCCCTGAGTTGGGATAAACGGGAGGTCGGGCGGGCCCGACCCGATCAATCGGCTGGTCATGTCTTGCCCTAGGGCGTTTTAATTAACCCTTTATCAACAAACCGTCGTCTTCATTTGAATATGTTATTTTTTCACATGCCTTAGAAGGCGGTGGCTCATGGGCCAATCGGGTAAACATGGTGTTTGATCGACAATTATGCTTTCCGTTATTTCTTCATGCTTGGGTGAATTAATTATCGGATGTATATATTGCTTGATCTAGCCATTTTGCACCGAGTATATCGGCGATGTATCCCCGGCACCTCTCCTGAGATGGAATTCCCCAGGTTAGGTGTCCCCATTAGTAGGACTCCGAGGGCGGGTGGTTGGAGCATCGCCGCTGAAATAAACTCAAATTATTATGGCATCAACCAAAAAAACCAAGAGGGTTCTTTCAGACTCAGAGGATGAGAATATTAATCAACCGCCTTTTCCAAAGTTCATAGTGGTCGAAAGTGATGACCCAGATATGGAAATAGCAGACCTTTCACCCTTTATAATAGAAAAGCAGATAAGGGCAATAATTGGAACGCCAAAATCAGTGAAAAATTGCAAAAATGGAAATTTATTAATTGAAGTTACCAAAAGGGCTCAGGCTGACAATCTTCTTAAAATGACTAAATTTTTCAATCATAAAGTTAAAGTATATGCACATGGAAAGTTAAACAGTTCTAAGGGTGTCATTCGGTGCAGGGAACTGTCGTCATGTCTGATCTACGAAATTGAGACAAACTTAAAATCGCAGGGTGTAACAGCAGTTAAAAGGGTTGAATTTATGAAGGATGGCAAGAAAACAAAAACAAACACCTATATTCTTACTTTTAATGAGCCCTCTCTACCAAAGGAAATTAAAGTGGGTTTTCAAATTGTTAAAGTAGATGTGTTTGTTCCCAACCCTCTTCGCTGTTTCAACTGCCAGAAGTTTGGGCATCACGAGGATCACTGTAGAAGGACTAAAATCTGTAGAAAATGTGGCTTTGAAGGGGATATTGATGAGCATGACGAAGAGGAATGTGAAAATGATTTTAACTGCATCAATTGTGGAATGGCACACCCTGCTAACTCAAGATCATGCCCTAAATTCCAAAAAGAAAAAGAAATATTAAATGTAAAATTTGGGCAATCTGTTTCCTTTTTTGAGGCAAGGAAAATAGTTGAAACCAGAGATGATGCCAAAAGTTATGCAAGTAAAGCAAAAGCTGTCCCTTCACCGACCCCAACTCCAAAATCAAAAGAATGTACAACCTGTGAACGAATGCTAAAAATTCTCACTGAAATGTTTCCTGAAGTGCGTAGTAAGCTTGACCAAGTATTAGCTGGGGAAACGCCCTTGAATAGCACAGAACCTCCAAAGACCGATGATAAAAAAGCCCCTGAGTCTGAAAAGATAGCACATGCTCCTACACAAAATAAAGTTATTGTCAACAAAAGTACTAGTAAACCGTCACAGAAAGAGAAATCTAAATCAGTCTCAGAGTCCGTCAGTCAGAGACGGACTCGCATTAATCTGGAGAAGGTTTCCCCTCCTCCAGTTCCAACAGAAAATCGCTTCACTGAATTAAGCGAATCAGATGAAGAGGAAGAGATGGATGTACCCGCTCCTCCCCCTTCAAACCCCACACCATCAAATCAAAAAGCTGATGCAATAAGGCAAGGTGTGAACAAAATCAATTTAACAGCAGTAAAATAATGGGTAATTTCTCACTTCCATTGATAAGTGGTATTATTTTTACATTAACCACCATAATGGCGAATAACATTATACAATGGAATTGTCGCAGCATCAAAGCCAATTTTGAAGAACTTAATCTTCTAGTATCGAAACAAAAACCAGTTGCAGTTTGTTTGCAAGAAACGTTTTTAAAAGATACAGATAAGTTTTCTTTGAAAAATCATTCTTGCTATCTGACTAATTATACAGAACGTGAGAGAGCATCTGGTGGTGTGGGAATTATTGTAAATAATAATGTTCCTCACCGTCAAGTTACTTTAAATACCTCTCTACAAGCAGTAGCAGTAAGTGTCTCTCTAAATAAAACAATTACATTGTGTTCTGTTTATCTTCCTCCAAGTGCCCCTGTCGATGGCAGAAAACTTGATCATCTAGTCGATCAGCTACCACAACCTTTTATACTTATGGGGGATTTCAATTCTCACCATAGGTTATGGGGATGCTCCAATACAGACGACAAAGGTCGTATTGTTGAGGATTTCGTAACACGGCATGATCTTGTTTTATTGAATGATAAATCTAAAACTTATCTTCATCCTGCAACTGGAAATTACTCTTCACTTGATTTGACTATTTGTAGTCCTGATATTTTCCCTGAATTTTCATGGAAAGTAGTTTCTGACCTTCATGGTAGTGACCATTTCCCTATTCAGATTTCCGAATTAGGACCATCTGTTCAGGAGCGCCCTAGGCGTTGGAAACTCCATAAAGCCAATTGGGAACTTTATAGAACTACCTGTGAACAATCGATCAATCCAGAAGGCTTTGATGAATGTGAAAACTCTGCAGAACTCTTTACATTTTTACTTTATTCTGCTGCAGAAAAAGCTATTCCACAAACATCGCCTGACCCAAAAACTCCAAATAAGGCATGGTTTAATGAAGATTGCAAAGAGGCTATAGCTGAGCGAAAACGTGCTATTGGAGCATTTGCCTTAAGGCCTTCAAAGGAGAATCTTTACAAATTTAAAATTGCACGTGCAAAAGCACGTCGTACAATTAAACAAAGTAAGCGTTCCTCTTGGAGACAGTATGTATCTAGACTAAATTCTAGATCATCTGTCAAAAAGACTTGGGACATGATACGTAAAATTAGTGGGAAGAATACATCACTTAATGTCGGTCATCTTAAAACGGATGACGATAACACAGTTTCTTCAAAACATGACATTGCTAATGTCTTGGCAGACACGTTTGCCAAGAAATCTTCCTCTACTAATTATTCACCTGCGTTTCAAAAGTTTCAAGGTGAAAAAGAAAAGTCTAAACTTAATTTCAGTTCCAGAAATCTGGAACACTATAATAGAGACTTTTCCGTTAAGGAATTGAAAAAAGCTTTAAAAAAAGTGTCACGACACTGCTGTCGGATCAGATGCTATTCATTATCAATTCCTCAAACGTTTGCCATCTCGTTCCCTTCATTGCTTACTTCAAAATTATAATCAGGTATGGAAGACGGGAAGCATTCCAGCCTCTTGGCGGGAAGCCATCGTTATTCCAATACCTAAACCAGGTAAAGATTCCACAAACCCTTCAAATTACCGCCCTATTGCTTTAACTAGTTGCATCTGTAAAACCATGGAAAGAATGGTCAATGATCGTCTTGTTTGGTTTCTTGAAAAGAACCACCTTATTACGCAAGTCCAAAGTGGCTTTCGTAAACAGAGAAGCACTCTTGATCATCTTGTTCGCTTCGAGACATTTATTCGAGAAGCCTTCATAAAGAAGGAACACGTTGTTTCTGTCTTTTTTGATCTCGAAAGTGCTTATGACACCACTTGGAAGTATGGAATTATGAACGACCTCTATGATTTCGGTATTCGAGGTCGCCTTGCCTTTTTCATCTCAGCTTTTTTGGATGAACGTCAGTTTAGAGTCCGTGTTGGAGATACTTTATCTGATCCCCATGAACAAGAAATGGGTGTTCCCCAGGGGAGTATTTTATCGGTGACACTATTTAGTGTCAAAATAAACAACATTGTTAAAACCGTTTGCCCTGGTGTGGAATGTTTTCTCTACGTTGACGACTTTTGTATCTGCTACAGATCAAAACAAATGCATACAATTGAAAGACAATTGCAACAAGTCTTGAACAATCTTTCAAAGTGGTCCAATGAAAACGGTTTCAAGTTTTCAAAGACAAAAACTAAATGTAGATCCTTGATCCAGATTTAAAGTTGGATGGAGTACCGATTGAAGTTGTCAAAGAATTTAAGTTCTTAGGACTCCTTTTTGATTCTAAACTGTCGTTTATTCCACATATTGATAATTTGAAAAATAAATGCCTAAAGGCACTTAATCTTTTACGTGTTGTATCCAGTATGGATTGGGGAGCCGATAAAAAGGTTCTATTGCGCCTTTATAGGGCACTTGTTAGATCAAAGCTAGACTATGGCTGTGTTGTTTATGGTTCTGCACGCCCTTCATACCTTCGCAAACTTGATACTATTCATAATCAAGGATTGCGTTTGGCGTTGGGCGCATTTAGAACATCACCAATTAACAGTGTTTATACAGAAGCAAATGAGCCTTCCTTAAATTTACGAAGGAAAAAGCTTTCTTTACAATATTATTTAAAACTTAAATCCAATCCCGATAATCCTACTCATAAAGTTGTTTTTGAACCTAAATATAGAGAGGCTTTTGAAAAGAAAAAGAACCCAATACTTCCTTTCAGTTTGCGCTGTGAAGCCGATGTAAACTCTCTAGATTTTGACCTAGAGGACGTGGCAGAACATATTATTCCTGATGTTCCTTTGTGGACATATAAAAGTCCCACGTTTCTTTATGATCTTGCTTCGAGCAACAAGGATACAACAGATCCAATTATTTTTAAAACCAAATTCTTGGAAGTCAAAGAAAAATACACATCTTACGAAGAAATATACACTGACGGTTCAAAAGATGGCGAAAAAGTTGCTTCAGCCACTATTTTAGATGGCGAGAAATATCAATTCCGCCTTCCCAATAACTCTTCTATTTTTTCAGCTGAGCTTAAGGCCATTGATCTCGCACTCGATCATATGATCGCAGAACGTCTCTCTCGCTATATCATTTTTACTGACTCTATGTCAAGCATGCAAGCGATTGAGCATGAGAAAACTGACAATCCCCTTATTGTAAGATTACTCGATAAAATAGCTCAGCTAAATGATGTTGATCTGGTTTTCTGCTGGCTTCCAAGCCATATTGGTATTCGTGGTAATGAGGAGGCAGATAAAGCTGCCAAGGATGCATTATCACTTGAAATTTTACCTTTCGAAGTACCTGTTACCGATTTCAAACCCTTAATTCATAGTTTTATTCATGATGTCTGGAAGAACTGTTGGTTAGATCCAGCTAACCAGAATAATAAATTATTTTCTGTTCGACAAGACCTCGGCGATTGGTTACCTGGTTACAGGTCATGCCGTCGCGAAGAGCTAATTCTAACTCGATTACGCATTGGTCATTCTCACTTAACACATTCCTACCTTTTAAAAGGAGAAGAGATGCCAATGTGCATTCCATGCAACGCTCCTCTTACTATCAAACATATTTTTATAGATTGTATTGATTTCTCTTTTATCAGAGACAAATATTTTAAAATTGATAGTATGAGGCAGCTGTTTGAATATGTCAAATTGGAGTTGATTTTTGACTTTCTTAAGGCAATTCACTTATATAATAAAATCTGATTTTAGGTTCTATTGACCGTTTCTTCTATTTTTAAAATGTTCTATACAATTTTACCGTTTTCAATAGCTTTTTGGGTTATTATTTCTTTTATAATTGGAACATTCTTTTGGATTTATTAGTTTACATTGATTTGTTGTATAACGTTGTTAATTTGAATTTAGTTTAGCCTGAATGATCACTTTTTTTGAATTTTCCGGTCGGGTGGACTCTCACATGGGCCGTTCTCCTGATCTGGGGAGAGTCCGTGTGCTTTCGTGCTCACGTCGGATTATTCCAGTTTTATACATGAGTGTTTGCGCCCAACATGACCTTAGAAGTCGACGGGCCGTAAAGCAATATTCATTCATTCATTCATACATCTTCACTTCAATTGGATAAAATACTGATGGCCCCATAAATGTGGTGTTTGCAGGGCGGGGCTTATTTTCACTTTGAAATCTGAATAAATTTTTCTCCCAATCAACTGGACTAATTTCATTTAATCTTTGTATGAATAGTCATTTACTTAAAATATTTCTTACAATGTGTATAGAATAGTCTAATTAATGCAAAAACCTTTATGTTGGTAATAAGGTTGGTAAAGCGTGTGCGAGCTAATGGTGGTTAAGTATTTTGGTGCAATGTGGGCCAGACCCAGTAAATCGTCACAAAATAGTTCTAAAGAGACTTCAAAGTGTTGTTTTCAGTCAAAGTCAGCTTTATCAAATGACAAGAGAGGTAGGACAAGCCGTCTTGTTATATCATTATATTAAAACTGCATTGATATTTCTTATTCCTAGAGCACGATAATTCTTAAATGGCTAATTACTAGGTCTTTGATACTCTTTAAACTTATTGAATCTAGTACTTGTTTAAGACAGATGCAAATGTTGATTAAAAAATCAAATCAGAAGAAATTATTTTAAAACGACTCTTCTACCGTTTCATAAATTAAACATTCAATTCGAGTTTTTTCTTTATTCCTTGAGATAGATTGCGGATCGCCGCCTTTACTCAATGTAAACGGATCCACGCAGATCACGGGAACAACATTTGGACAAAGGGTAATATACGTTTGCGAAGTTGGATACATACTGATAGGTTCAGAAGTAATAGAATGTCAGGCAAATGGAACATGGAATGGAAGCTCCCCTTCTTGTATTCCCACAGGCATACCAGGTATATCGATACTTATGATATAGGCGAGACTTTATTGCTTACTTTAGAAAAAAGTGTGAGCTTTATCATTAGACTATGTAACACAGATACACAAATCTGAGGTTAAATTTAGACAGGGGAAGATGTGATTTTGAAACCTCGTAACCTCTATAGTTTCGAGATTGTATTATTACCCGTTTTGCCATAATGCCCTTTGCAAGTTTGGCATATACATCGGTAACTATAGGCCATGTTTGTAAGTTCTTTACAAAAGAAAGGTAACCAATCTCCCTATTTCGCCATTGGTTTTCGTTTCTTATAAGGCGAAAAGGGGGGTTTGTGGCCGATGCTATCAAATATTTGTCGCATGATAGCAGCTAGTCATAAGATGTGGTTGCGGGGCGATCGGAACAAAGCCCTATAGAAGGTAAATTAAACAACAAGCCTTAAAGTAATTATAATAATCAAAATTTAATAATGCTCAACCGGTTTCACAATGCTCTTCAGGAGGAAGACGTTGTTTCTATGTAAATAACATAACGACGTCAAAATTAACGTCGCTTTGTTCTAACAAAGTTCGCCACTCCTTGTGACGTTAGAAAAGTCAATTCTATTTTGGGTTATAAAGCTCAATGAGTAGTTTTTCTTCTTGTCTTCTTGTGTTTATATTGTCCGTCATCATTTTAAAAACTGGAAAGACTTTAAAATATGGTTCTGTTGAACAGTGTGCTAGATGTTCACTTACTCGAAGCATGCGTACGTTTGGATCCCGGATTTGCTGCCGATGGATGGTCATACGTTTTCTTAAGTCTTTGGTCTCTCCTATATACTCTTCCTTGCATCCGTTGCATACCATGGCGTAAATGATAATTTTTGCATCACACGTAATATTTTCCTTCAATTTCAATGTTTTGCCACATTTTAAGGTATAGGACTCTCCTTCGATCAGATGAATACATAGTCCACAGTTCGGTCGTCTGCACTTTTTTACAGTTGATGTTGTAGTAATCTCTGAAAATTTCGCTTTAGTTAGTATTTGTTTTAGATTGTGTGATTGCTTTTTGCTTTCAATGAGAGATAACTTATCGATGATTTTTCTCATATGTTGATCTCGTTTGAATAGGTTTAAGTCCTTTTTAAGCTCATTAGAGGCTTCTGAGTTTCGCGGATTAAAGGTGCTTATATATGCGATATCTCCTGTACTTGTTTGTTCCGATATTGGTTGTTGGTTAATGAGATGTATAAAGTTTAAGGATTAAGCTTTGTCTAAGACAGCTTGAATGAGTGTTTCCGGGTATTTCTGTTTCAGTAAGAACTGTTTAAGTATTATATACCTTTTCTATCAGAGACCCTAGTTCTATTCCTTTGGAAAATAATCGCCCGAAAGTATTCATTTAGAATCGTAAGGCTATATACATCTATTGAATCGGAACCGTAAACTATTCACATTTCATGTTTATTTAATTTGTGTCCATATTGTACACTGCTCTGTTCCTGGATGTTAATAAAGATATGCTCTTTTCTGAATATGTTACAAACCCTAAATCCTGTTTATTCGTTTGGATGTCTTAATAATAATAAAACGTATTTAAATAGTCCATGGTAGTTCTAATCAAACATCAAAGCAATAAAAAAAACAATTATGCAATATTCGATTTTATGGTCAGATTGTGGCCCACCACCTTCGACTAGCCCATATGGCAGCATTGAATACACTTCAACAACATCTGGCGCTTCTGTGAACTACACATGTAAAGACGGCTATATATTGTTCGGCAATAGGAATATTTATTGTCGGGCAAACTCAACATGGGATGGAACAACACCAGAATGCATTCCAATAGGTATATCTTTAACGTTTCCTGTACAATATCGAGTGTTAAAAAGTTTTAGAAAATGAGATATTTGTAAGGTACAGACGGAAAGGTCTTTGACTATATTTGTCTGTTGTATATCTTTAAGGAAGCAATATTATATTTAACATGGTGGCAGGAAAATGTTTTTTTATGAATCAATATGTTCTTTTATCACGTGATTTATAATAATTACTGCCCGTATCACTAAACGTCGCACTTTGCCGTTTAATAGACATTTTTTCCGAAACGTAACGTTAATATTCATAACCGATTATGCATCCTTGAAGTATTTTTCTTTAATTGTACAAATTGCAACCATTTTTCGCAGATTTTGTGTTTTGCACTTTGAATACCTTTTATATTGTGTAACTCAAACTTCAGACATTTTTTTGGTCCTTTAATGAAAATTCTAAATCTATCTTGCGACATTACGAAATGAAAGGATTGATTGATTGAATGTGGTTTTACGCCGCTTCTAACATTATTTCGGTTTTATCGCGGCAGCTGAAACACATTACAAAGGTTTCCTGGTATTTCTGTCACCAGTTTAACCTCCACATCCTTTCCTTGCCTCAAGCTGCTATCTCACATAGATCTACGATTATTTATACATATTTAACTTATCAAGCATTTTTTCTTTATGTTAGGAGGAAAGTATGTTCGTAAATTGTTATTATGCAGTGTATATAATATGAAATACCTTTATATATTTTCATAGAGACTTGCAAAATCGACCGAGACCTCGATATCTTATTTGTGAATGATGCATCGGGAAGTATTGGCTCAAACAATTTTCAGACATCGCTTCATTTCATTTCTGATATGGTTCGTCGATTTGATTCTTCAAGAACACGCTTTGGTTTTGTGACATTTAGTAACGTTCCTAGTCTACAATTTCATCTTGATAGATATATCAATGCTCCAAATGCTGTCATATCACGGATTATTTCCACAGGGTAAATTATACTTATAAGTAAATATATTCTTTTGTCTCAGTCTTAGAGTTGAGTGTTTCTGCATAATTTATACTTTAATGAAAATATGTAAAATGATCATAATTAGATGGCCATCAGTAGCAAAAACGACATTTATCAGTCAATTTACTTTCATACCATTTTTCATAGAAAAAAATATATATCAAAATGTTATTCATAAATCCACGATATTTCAATCCTTTCATAGACATAAATTTACTCGACAATTCCCAATTTGAAAAAAAGAGTTATTGATTACAATTTACAAATGCAAAATTATGTACAACCTTACTTTCAAATGTATAATAGACTTTA
This sequence comes from Fragum whitleyi, assembly GCA_948146395.1. Classification (NCBI taxonomy): domain Eukaryota; kingdom Metazoa; phylum Mollusca; class Bivalvia; order Cardiida; family Cardiidae; genus Fragum; species Fragum whitleyi. The sequence goes on from OX411549.1 coordinate 2,972,258, forward strand.
ACGACATTTAATCAATCCTTTTTAAAAATAGTATTTTTTTAATAAACTAGAAGAATTTTATACGCAATATGTATAATCATTTCAGTTACGCAAGTGGTGGGACCTCAACACATCTTGCCTTGGAATATGCGAGAATAAATATGTTAGATAAATTTAATGGAAAGAGACAAAATGCCACATCAGTCGTGATAGTTATTACTGACGGTAATGTACGGTTATTTTTTTTTTTTTCGAATTCTGGTCTTGAAAGTCATTTCCCTTTCAAATATTAAGAAATCGAGAGAAATATGACTTACCATTGAATTGTCTACCTCCTATTTGAAAATTAAAGATATGTCTTGGCTCAATCAAACGATGTTTCACTTAACCCCGACAACTGTATTTAATTTTGCCACAAACTCATTTATTATTTTTCAGTGGTCAGCCATGAGAACCATACACATACATTTAAATTGAAATCTTCCGTGAATAAAAGATTTTTAGCGTCTGAGCACATCGTGCTCAAGGTGAGCTTTTGTGATCATTGAATGTCCGTCGTGCGTCGTCAGACGTCAACAATTTAAGTGTGTACACTCTAGAGGCCACAAATATAGCCAATTCATCATGGAACTTTGTCAGAATGTTCCCCAGGTCACAAGGATGAACCCTATTGAAAATGGGAAGGACCCGTGCCATATCATCGGAAAAGGGTCCTAAAAGTCAAATTTCTTGTTTACACTCTAGAGGCTACAAGTATGGTCCAATCATAATGAAACTTTGTCAGAATGTTCTCCAGGTTTCAAGGATGGACCTCATTGAGAATGGGAAGGATCCGTGCCATATCACGGGAAAAGGGGTCTAAATGACAATTAACTTGTTTACACTCTAGAGGACACAAGTATGGTCCAATCATCATAAAACTTTGTAATAATGTTCTCCAGGTTACAAGGATGAACCTTATTGAAAATGGGAATGATCCATGCCCTTTCACAGGAAAAGGAACCTTAACGATATTTTTCTTGTTTACACTCTACAGGCCACAAATATGGTCAAATCTTCATGAAACTTGGTCAAAAAATTTGTCAGGTCAAAAGGATGAACCTTATTGAAAATGGGAAGGATCCCTCCCATATCATGGGAAAGGGGGCCTTAATCACAATTTTCTTGTTTACACTTTAACAAATCATAAATTATGTCTTTTACTGGAAATTTGATAATTATCAATTATGACAAAGAAACGAAGGTGAGCGATTAAGGACCATCATGGTCCTCTTGTTAAATATAAACAAGAGCTGTCAGAGACGAATTATGCTCCTCGAATAAGGCATTGTCACAAAATAAATGTATGCAAAAAATGGAAAAGTTTGCTGTTGATTGCTTCTATAGGTTTTGTTTGGGATTACAAATGGGAATTGTGGCCAATCAGGAGAAATTTTCAAAGAGTTTATGGTCAAGGGCATCTGATTTGCTACTCAAATTTTATTAAAATTCTGAACATAAGACCAGGAGAAATGAAAGAAAAAAGGTACAAACATATAGTCCGCCCCCTTTTAAATGATGTATTTTTGTACGAAAATTTCAAGTTGTTTATATGAAAGGCATCTGATGTGCTACTGAAATATGAAAGTTTACTTAATTCTGACCATAAGACTATGAGAAATAAGAGAAAAAATGCATTTTACCCTAAGTCCCGTTTTCCCGTGACGTTACCACAAATCTAAAAACCGGGAAAGACACATCATTATTTAATCATAGGAAGTTCATTTGGTAAGTTCCATTTGATAAGGCCAAAAAGATCTTTTGAAATGAACTGTCATATGAGACACAGAGAGCTTACATTAATGTAACAAACATTGAACCCTTTTTTGCATGACATACTTTTAGACACAAATTTCAAATAGTGTATGGTAAAGGAGCATCTGATTTGCTACTCAAATGTAAAATATCATCAAATTCTTAGCATAAGACTAGGATAAATGAAAGAATAACTGTATTTTGCAAGCTAAGGTAAAGGTAACAAACATTTAGCCCCTTTTTTCCAGGATATATTTTTTGTACGAAAATTTCAAATTGTTTATAGGAAAGGGCATCTGATTTGCGACTCAAATATAAAATTTCATCAAATTATGACCATAAGACTAGGAGGAATTTGAGAAAAACTGTTATTTACACTAAGTCCCCTTTTCCCGTGACGAGGCCTCAAATCCAAAAACCGAGAGAGATGCATCAACAATACGTTAAAGGAAATTCACATGGGAAGTTTCATTTGATTTGGCCACAGGTTTATGGAGAAATCGCTGGGGACGGAGGGAAGGACGGACACGATGACGGACCACTTCGGGAAGCATAAAAATACTGTATCGCTCTGCAATATATTTTTTTCTGATTACACAGTAATACTCGCTAATTACACTCTTTACTTTTAAAGATATAAAATTGAAGCAAAGATTAAATCAGCTTTAAATAAAGAATTGAAGAGGGATCATAAATAGGAAAAGTGTTGATAGTTTCGCTTCAACTCCTGTTTCAGCTCGTCTTGGTTTTCCTATTTACCTTCAGGATACAGCAACGATGCTTTATCGACTATAAACGAGGCACACGTTCTACAAAAACAAGGTGTGGTCGTTATATCTATTGGTGTTGGAAATGCAGATGAATATGAGCTAACGCAGATGGCATCCGACCCAAAATATGTTTTTGAAGTGAACAATTATGATGATATTTTCTCTGTTTCTGGACCATTATTAAATACCGCGTGTTCAGGTAATCATAATCTCGTTAATGTTTTCTCAACCACCATTTATGCATTACACTTTGTCACTAGTCAATTGAATTACTGAAAAATTAAAAACAATTTCCTTTTGTTTTTGTTACTTCTATCCCAATCATAAACAAGTTGAATTTTTCTGACGTGTTTCCTGTTCAGCTTCTAAAATAACATTTCATCTTAAACTATGAAAGCATCATTAAAAATAAAGAAATTTATTTCGTTTTTATTCATAAAACTTATGTACAGACAAGACGGAAAAAATGCTTTTTTATAAATTAACACTCCCTTGACGGGATAATTTCTTGGAATTTTGTGTTGATAGTTTCCTACAAATTTGATCTTTCACACTTTTATTTATATTTTGGTTAACACCTTAATCGGTATATTTTTTCTTTGCCACTGATTGTTTTGTTATATTTTGCTAGCTTGTGCAGATCCAAGGCCTGTTAATGGTTTCTCTATTTCGACGAATTTTACATTAAATTACACAATAATAATTGCATGCAATGATGGCTACGACCTCGTGGGTGATTCTAAGTTGAGTTGCGACAGTAATGGACAATGGAACGGATCTGCTAAGTGTCTACCAAAAGGTAATCTTTCTAGAAATATCATTTTTCCAGCAAGTGTAGGTTAAGCTGATTGTACTGTTTTCAAACTCTAAGCGCATCTCATTCCTTACTTTTATAATTGTACGATGTATGGCGGCCAATGTCGGTTAGGTATCGTACACATTTCTCATTTCGACATGTATGAAACCATTTCTTTGCCCAATTATTTTAGAATTTTTCAGGTTTGTCGAATTCACCAATTTTATTGATTAAATTCGAAAAGTTTCAAATTGGTCTTATTTTGGTAAAAAAACCAAGTCATGTGGTCTGATCTGCAAGAACTACTTACATGCTGAAGACGTCATTTTTTGGGTCATGTCGAAATAAACATTTTGAGGAATAATTTTCGATGAAGTTTCAATCATCCTAACTTGTCAAAATGAAGATCTAAATGAGATATAGATACAACTTTAATTTCGTTTATCTTAGTTCAATATATGAATCACTAGAAACAGATTTACAAACAAAGCTTTATCAACTTTGACAAATTTCGAATAATCAATCCAAAATAGGACGAAAATGTGCAGTATGTTCAAGGTCACCTGAACTTCTTTGGCATGGATTGAATACAAAAGCAATGCTTAATCTTTGTTATTATGTTCATTGCCTTCTCAAATAAATCGCATTTAAGACTTTCAGCTAAGGAGGGGGATTCGGGTTTCGTATAAAACTCTTGATATCATCTTTGACACTCTTGCGACGAAATAATTTTAGTTAGTCCTGCACAAAGGGCTATTGTAAACCATACTTTGTCTGTCGGTTGTCAGACGTCGTCCGGCCTCAGTCAACAATTCATTTTACACCTATCCTGAACCACTGGGATAATTTAAACTTAATTTCACAGAATTGTCCATAGAGGTACCCTTCAAGAAACGTAAATGAATTGATATCGGTTGAAAACTCTGGTTGCCATGGCATGGTTTTTAAACTTTCGCCATACATACCATGATATAATTTGCGTCTACTGAAAAAATATTGACATCTCGAACTTCTTGGTTCTAACTGTGCCCTGTGTTAAAAGAGGGTGGGGTTTTTTAGTACGAAGTTCGATTTCATTTTAAAGTCTTAATATCACCCAAATAAATTGATTCTGAGTTTGAGGCTGCCACACAATACATCAATGAACTATTCCTTAGTTTATATCCGGAATCTGTTTTGACACATCAGATTTGCCATTGTGATTATCTTCCCTTTTTGGAATTTCTTTGTTTTTTTTTTTTTTTTTTTTTTCTACCACTTTCTCGGGTTTACACAAGACGTTTACAAATAGGCTTGAATGTCAAATTTCTTTTATTGTTTGTGAAAAGAAATACCAAACCATTGCCCCAAGTATTTTTCGCTTAAAAAAGTTCATTAATTTAAGAGTTATATGCCCCTGAATATGAGATGTTGACAAAATTCCGCTTTAAACTGGCCATTTCAAGACAAAACAAGATAGATTTCACTGATAATTGTCATTTTTGTTTCAACGAATGAACTTATTTGTGATTAAAACTTATTTTTGTAAAAGGTCAAATTGCAAGGTCATGCACCAAGGTCAAGGGTCAAAATCAGCACAAATTCAGCTTGTTAAGTGTATTACTAAGTCTTAATTATCAGATTTTAAAGATATTTGGCACAGTTGTTGTTCTTGACAAGCTAAAACATATTTTAAAATGAATTTTGTGACCAACTTTTATAGTAGATCCAAAATTGATTTGATATAAGGGATTCCAATCAGTGTAAAAGTGTTATACAAAAAATGTGTTATATGTCTAGGTTCAATGTCACACATCAAGGTAAAAATAAGAACAAGTTAAGCTTGAGAGGTGCACTATTCATTAATTTATTGACAAATTTTAACAAAATATTTGGCACAGCTATTACCAGCCACAAGCACAAAAATTTGTTAAAATGAATTTAGTAATACGTTGACTTTCAAGGTCACACATCAAGGTCAAATGTCAATGATAGCGCACACTCAGCTTGGCAAGTGCATTATTCATTAATGAATTGACAGATTTAAACAATATTTGGCATAGTTATTACTCACCACAAGCAAGAACATATTTTGAAATGAATTTAGTGATAAATCTAGGTTAAAGGTGAAAATCTCAAGGTCAAATGTCGAAATAAGCATAAATTCAGTTTGACAATTGTATGACTCATTCATATATTGATAAATTTTAACAATATTTGACACAGCTGAAACCCGTCACCAGGGGTAGATCAAAATAGATATCCTCAAAAGTCCTCTTATTTTAAACCTGGTCCGAACCAGCATTTTTTGCATGATTCATCAATTCAATTTACCAATATAGCTTATATCATTAGTGTTTGGCGACGAGGAGCAAAGCGTAATTGGGAGGGGAGAGGACAAAGGAGTGTATCTAAAAGTTTTACTTCTTATCCTGAACAAGATGGTTACCAGCCTTTATATTTGGTATGGATCATCAGTTAATAAAATTTGATGTAGGAAGCTTAAATCATATGTTCTGTGCCATTAGGGGCAGAACAGCAGCGGGGAAGTATTATTCGGGTGTCAATTTAAAAAACTTAACAAAATATAAATATTTTCTTCTAAACCAGCCTTAAATATTTGGCATAGAATATGAGATAATCTTTATCAAAATAGATTAAATCATAACTTTAAGGCAGTCAGAGGAAGAGCAAAGTGGTAGGGGACCAGAAACCATTATTGCTTAAAGTAAGTTAAAGACCTCTACGGAGCCATTATGTTTTGTACATCTAGCAATTGGTAGATCTTTATGATTATTACTGAAATTACTAGACCAAGGGAGGAGTAAGGGATTTTCGGAAAATATACAGGGTTTCAAATGTTTTTATCTGAACGACTTATTCATTTTAGAGCTATTTTTTCAGTGATACTCATTGGATAGTTAAAAGTTAGCTTGTCAACTTTATTGCAATTTCAAATGGAATTTGGGAGGAATAATTCCAAAGACGTCAATCATTTATTATGATTGAATATAAAGTTTTCTTACATTGACAACCCTAATACAGCTATTTTCTCAATTGACGAACCTAGGGAATCGACCTTCTTCATTTAATTTAGTCCCAGTTTGAGACTTTAATTAACTACACTTTGGAATTCTGTAAGAACATTTCTACTGTCTTTTTAGAATGCGGGCTCCCTAATGCAATGCGAACGCATGGATCTATCATCTTTACAAACACAACCTTTGGCTCATCAGCGGTCTACAATTGTCCTGCAAACTACGTATTACAGGGTAATCCCAGTGTGTATTGTGGTGCAAGCGGACATTGGAATGGAACAGCCCCAGAATGTATTCCTTTAGGTATGTAAAGGAAGTCGGGTAAAAATTAAAACCACTCGAAACGCAAAAATATACTGGAAAAAATCAGGCTAGCAAGGAAATACCAAAACACTCAGCTCTACTGACCGAATGTTTTATGAGCTACAGCGAGTGCGTTCTTTCCTACCGTCCTTCTTTTTGTCTGTCTGTCAGTGCGTCCGGTTATTGACTCTGTTTTGTTATGGTGAGAAAAGCCACAAATATTTTCGAAATTTGATGCGATAAGGATTTTCGCTTTTATAAATTTATACAATCTGATAATATGGCAAAGGGTGCCTCGTGTAATTTCATTAAGAATTTTATGAATTTCACCTTATGCAATCTTGCAGATCTTTTCATAACTTTCACGGGATAATAGTAGTTTCATGCGAAAAGTTGCTTTGCAAAACAAAGATAATCCCTCTGAAAACACAGAAAATAGAGAACTGTGGCATTTTAAATAAATATTTCACTTAGAATGTCATTTTTTAACGCAACAAAGTCCTCTTATATGATCGAAGTCCTCATGAATTTTTCACAGAATGATTATGGGGTCGAAGGTTCTGTTCCTTTCGAAAAAGAAAAAAATCTCATCAGAAATCCCTGGAAAAGGGGCCTAAGGGAATTTCACTCAGAATTATATTTTTTACTAAGTAAAGTCCACAAATATTACTCTCGGCATGTTCACAGGATTATTGAAGGAACAATGGAATGATCCATTGGCAAACACGGGAAATGGGGTCTTTTTATGATAATGTCTGCAGTCTTTATAAGAATCTTATACTTCCTCAAGATGATTACAGGGTTATAATTGTAGTCGCATTAAAATGACGATGAAAAACATGTGGGATCATGACCGTTTTGCTTTTAGAAAGAAGGCTGTCCGTTCGAAAGCACGGACGTTTAATTACTGCATCATCCTGTTTTTGTTATAAATAAATCAATTGAAATTGGATTCTCTCGGAGCCAAAGTAATCGAGTTCCCGAATTATCATTTAACTGCAGGAACAAGAGGCACAAAAGAGTCTTTATCGCGTCACTAATGCTCATGATTTGAAAGAGAAATATTCAAAATAGAAGTTAATTATGGAAGTCGCCAGCAATTAGAAAAATTCTGACTTGTTCCAAATTGATACTTTTTACATGCTATCAGAAGTGAATATTTATAAGCAATATGTAATATTACATGGGAGAAGACTATTTCTGTGTCACTAAAAATGTAGCACACTTATTTATTTTTAAATTGTTATTGCATCTTTTACCTGACGATCTTAGCTTACTAAAAATGTTTGTGCCAGATAATGTAGAAAGTTCAAAGAAAATGAGAAATTTCAAATAGAATCAATTCTGGCTACAATGTGTTAGCTGTATTGGAAAGTCATATAATGGAAGAAATAAGTTATCATTTTATTACTTAATAAGATGCATTGACCTCTAGTTGATCAATTTTCTACAAAATGTACCTATTCAGGTATTCCTACACATTTAAACTTACACAATATTTACATCTCTTTGCATTGACTTGTATAAATGTAAAACATTAATACTTTCATTAAACAAACCTTACTTTGACTGAAAACAACACTTTGAAGTTTATTAAGAATATCCTGTAATGATTTAACATTGCACCGAAATTCTCCATCACCAATAGCCTGCATACCCTTTATTCATCTTTTTACAAACACGAAGGTGATAGCAATAAGTAGACTATTCATAGCATATTTTCAGGTACAATTCAAGTAAATTGACATTCGTGAAAAATCAATACCAAGATTCATTGAATTTAGTCCGTTTGATAAGGAGAAGATGATTTTTTGAGTTTACAGAGGGAAATTAGGCCCCACCCTGACACCCCCAAATTATACGCCCATAACTTGCATATATATTTTTTCAAAACTTTAAGAGATTTTAAAGTAAAAAATTCCCCGCCCTGTCACGTTAATTTGGGGACAATGAAAATACCTTTTGCAATCTAAGAAGAGTTTCGCCCTAGGAACATTTCTACCAAGTTTCGTTAAAGTCCGCTTAGTTGTTTAGGTGGAGAAGATGTTTGAAGAAAAATTTGTGCACCATGGACGCATGACGGACACACCGCCATGACAATTGATCCATGCCCTTCGGCCAGTGAAGCTTAAAACTAATAGTCAGTAGAGCGTCTCAACCCCTTTCGTGCCCCTTATTTTTATATTTGTATGACTTTTAAAGAAAACATATTTTGGCAAATGAATAACGCGAGATGAAAGAAAACACATCCAAATAACGAAGATATCAAAGTAATGTCTCTGCATATGAACTTATCCGTAATCTATTGATGGCCCCTCATCTATCATTTTTTCTGCTTTCCGATTCTTATTATAATAAACATATAACCGGCAAAATCGACATTTATTTCGAAAATTGAAAATGAAATGTAGGATTAATCAAGATGATTATAATATCTAAATGCGGCGTATCTTAACTGGTTTGTTTTTCCCAAACAGATGCATGTACCAGCACACGAGAGCTAGACATTGTATTCATCAACGATGCCTCTGGGAGTGTGGGTCCAACAAACTTCAATAAGTCCTTATTGTTTGTTAACGATATTATAGATCGTTTTAGTGATGCTTCAACGCAATTTGGATTCGTATCGTATAATTCGTTTCCCTATCATTGGTTGTATCTTAACTCAAACAGGAGTCGGAGTGATATGAAGAATTTTGTTCTTTCAACAAGGTAATTTGCATAGTAGTTAATATGATAAATGAAATCTAGTATTTCAAAAACCATGCATGCTAATCATTCAATAAAATCATTTAGAATTTTATTCATAATTCTTGCACATACACACAAAACTTTTTCGCAATGAATTGTTTGTTATTTATGTTATTTATTTAGTCCATCTTTATTGTGAAATCGGTTACATTTTTGCCAAAAGAAAACAATCGCCTGTTCGAGATAAAAAAATAATATTCTAAGATTTTAATGAGATTATAACTTTCATGGCCCATCATTCAGAAGAAATTATTGCAATTCTATAGCACTTTCAGAAATTTCGGAAATGTGCTTTTGTTCATGGGGAACTATGAGAGAAAAAATTAAGATGTCAAAAACATAATTTGAAACATATCCATAATATGCAGTTACACAGGTGGAGGTACTTTGACTGATAGAGCTTTGGAATTCGCAAGACTCAACATGTTTGCAGGCATCAATGGAGGGCGTGACATGGCAACACAAATTGCTATAGTCATAACAGACGGTATTTAGATACAGTTTTCATCTTTGTCCTTGATTAATTTACTCATCCCTTTATGTAGCCTGTATATGATTGAAAATAAATTCGATTTTTTTAAATATGATTAATTATCATAAATTACTCTAAGAAGTAGTCTTGTTTGGCTTAAATGATTTTCTATCGTTTTCATTCAAACGCTCATTTTCGAAGTAGGCGTTTGGTTTCTAATTTAGTTATATTTTTGAAAAAAAAATGTCTTGTCTCGTCTGATTTATTGTTAATGGTTTTCTCTATAGGCAAAAGCAATGATCCCCAGGCGACAAAATTCGAAGCAAAAAACCTTCGCCAGAACGGTGTTATTATATTTACCATTGGTGTTGGAAAGGCAGACAGCCAAGAATTGGAGGACATGTCATCAGATGATAATTACATTTATAACATATCTGATTATGATAGTATCTTCACGATATCCAGTCCTTTATCAGAACAAATATGCTCAGGTCAGTTGATTAAGGATTATACTATATAAGTGAACCAATTAGTATAAACAATATTTGAATGCATCTTTTAATTGATCTCTCCTGTTTTGTGACAGTTGTAAATAGTTGCAACAAAACCATGTCAGAGTAAAAATGATATTTTTAAATATTTGATTTTAGTCTGCACAGATCCCAGAAATCTTCATACTTCAATAAACACTACATCGTTCAAAACCAGTTCAACAATAACAGTCGAGTGTGAACCAGGCTATGCGATCGCTGGTGATAGCGTTATCCATTGTGATTCTGATGGCGTTTGGAATGGATCGGCAGCTTGCGAACCTATAGGTGAAGTATAAACCTCCATTGTGATTCTAAGTTTCGAAAATGTAGAGCTACTTAAGCAATCTTATAATGTATTGTGAGAATATATTATAAAAAATCGCAGTCGTTTCTCATCTATAAGTAATAATATGATATCATTTGAATATAGGTTTAGGTTATCGTTTGATCTAAATGTTTTATCACTTGTTAATTAGCTTTCCACAGCCAAATGTTTTAGTACCTAAAATTAATTTCAACATTGATTTAAAAAATGAGTCCAGCCAGATTTCTGCAAACAGTAGTGATACGAAAACTGCTCACCCAAAGAAGATGATTTACTCACAAAGCGGCTTTTATCTTCTATATCAACCAAATCAATTTTGAAACTGAGAGTTGTTTCATGTACAGTTTATGTTAAAAGAAAATTTACAATAAAGCCACTTTTCCATTACAAGGTAGCCGGGGCAATAGCGCAGTTGGTAGCGCGCCGGTCTTCTAATCCAGGGGTCTATATTCGCATGGGTTCGATCCCCGGCCGCGGCACTTATCCTTTCCAACATTTGTCTTCCACCAATGGGTAGGTAATCGTAAACCTATGTGGAATAGCAACTGGAGGCTAGGAAAGGGATGTGGTGGTAGTACTGGTGTGAGAAATACCAGGAATCCATCGTTAGGTGCTCCAGTCGTCGCGATATAACTGTAAGATTGTTGAAAGCGACGTAAAACCCCAATTCAAATCAAATCAAATCCATTTCAAGGTATTGTAAACTAAAAAATGACAATGTGCACATGGCCATGTGATAGCAATATACGCATGACCATATGATAATTAACGCATTGTGAGTTTCATGGTTGTACAAAATAAATAATACAGACTCCTTCTATGACAAAAGAGTATATCAACAAATCCTGACATTGTTTGCAAAATCAGTTGTCTAGAGACATTCTTAAGATGAGGACGTACAGACAAACGAACACGTTGACATGAAGGCACCTATTTTCTCAGAGCAGAATTACACAAAACCGTGACAACATGCGCAAGGTCAGGTCAATGAGAACATTCTGCGAAAGTTTTTTCCAAATAAGTCCATAATTGAAGGAGGAGAAGCGTTTCAAAGAAAATTGACATGAAGGCTCCTTTTCCGTGTCGCGACTAAATTTCACAAACCCACGACAATGTGTACAAGGTCAGATGTCTAGGAACATTTTGCAAAAGTTTCTTTTTCAAATCGGTCCATAAATGGAGGAGGCCCTCTTTCTATGAAGCGGCTTATTTTCACCAAACTTCGACAAGATGCAGCGGTCAGGTAATTAGGAATATTTTGTGAAATGTTAACCCAAACCGGTCCATAAATGAACGATCAGTTGCATTCACAAATTTGTAACATTGGAACGGAAGGAAGTTCGTTCTGACAGCTGGAAGAACAGACGGACGGAAAGATGATTCAAATTTACTTCCACCTTGGCAGCGTACAAAAGAAGAATTTCCTTTGAAACAAAATTTAAACTCAGTAGGAATGTAAAGGAGATCATTAATGTTCCTTTCTGCTGGAAATTGATTTCCGCCTTGGCAGCGTATAAAAGAAGAATTTCCTTTGAAACAAAATTCAAAGTCAGTAGGAATGTAAATAAGATCATTAAAGTTCCTATCTGCTGGGAATTGAAGTCAGCTCTCTCACTGCTTGAGTGAATGTTAATTCACTGCAAGAGTGATGATCTAAAATGCTATTACACAGTCACATTAAACAAAAGCAGAGACTCTTGTCAAATTTCAAGCAAAAATAGTCTGGCTAGGGATCAGACCTTTAATCCAATAATTGTGGACCCAACACAGTACGGACTTGGCGTACTTGTGATGAATAAACTTTTTTGATAATTGACCCTGTATTAAAGTAATAAAGATACTGATCTATATATTTGCTTGATTTTATTGACAGAATATTCAAGATAACTTTGATGGGTTGATAATCCTAGAACATTTTAGGATAGTAGCTAGGGAGAGAAAAGGATGTAATGGTTGTACTGGTGTGTGTGAGAAATACACGGAATCTGTTGTTAGGTGCTCTAGCCGCCATGCTAGAACTGAAAGATTGTTGAAAGCGGCGTAAAACCCCAGTCGTACTAGATAAATGATGGGGCTATCCACCCAAAGCATCCCCTTTCAGATTAAGACAGAAAACAATGTCGAATTTTTTACTTTCTTGAAATCTCACAATTTTTTTTTTTTTTTTTAGATTTATCTTTGCAGTGCGGGCATTAGCTTACACGCAATAAAAAGGGTTTGAAGATTATTCATTCGACATCGCGACGTCATTTAGGGACCATCCCCTTTTCGACCCGCCAAAATCAGAGTTTTCTAAATTTATAGGCCGATTTTTACAAAAGAAAAAAGATTCTTTTAGAAAATCCAAGAGCGTGCATATTCAAACAGAACAACAATCCCGAAACGATTTTTATTGCGCGTTTTTAAGATTTGACTTTCTCTATACATTTTTTAGGTAAATAGAAAATTCTAAAAGATTTGACCGGTGACCTATGCAATTTGTTTTTGTTATTTCTTTAGGAAAATGAATAAAGTTTTAAATTATCAAATAAAAGTAAATCGTCAGCGGAATGGTTTGGAAAAAAACTTGTCGAGAAATAAAAATAAAGAATGGTCAAACACGAAATCAAAGTGCAATATTATAACACCAATACATCTAAAGAGAAATGTTTAAGAAATATTTACTTCATCGAAACTTTTTCTTTGTTCAAATCTATCTCTTCATTACCTTAAATGAGAAATAATCCATATGCACATTTTCTGGCTTGAACAAAACAAAAACCGGCATGCACAACAAATGATCACCTTTGGGGTCAAGGATTGGTAATTTCATTATCTTTATCGACAGTTTGGGTTGAAACTTTCAACTTTCAACTTGAATAGATCAATACCTTGGTTTTTCCCGGATATGTGACTTTATAAGAACTTAGATGAAGTTCTCCTTTAGCTTTCCCAAAAGTTTTGTCAAAAGTTGACAGAGGATTTCGCCGAGAATCAAATCTCTGTTTTATCCGGTTAAATAGAAAGCTTTAGCCGTGTTCGTTCGACGAATCAAAATAATCATTTTCCTTTCTAACTTTGTATCTCACTATTTCAGAATGTAGTCAACCACCGGATTTGTCACAAAACGGAAACATGCGGGTAAATGGTACAAAGTATCGAGGTACCATCGTGTATTATTGTAACCCTGGGTACATTCTCAAGGGACCAACCATTATTGAATGTCAGGCTAATGGCTTATGGAATGGAAGTGCTCCATACTGTCAACCAGAAGGTGTAATAGGTATTTAGCATTCTTTTAAAATCAACCTTTTTTAAAATATAGGAACGGGAAAGGCGACTGGTTTTTATTTGGTGTGTCATAATGAAATAATATGATCTATTTGGGGAGACTCTCTTTTAATTAATTTGAGTTTCAGAATAAAGTCTGATTTTTGTCTGAAACCAAATATTTTCATTTTAGATACAAATGTTTTCGCCACTAGCTATTGGAGTAAGTTTACACTGATTTCTATGTATAGCCTACCTATCTTTTCAGATTGTGGACAACCTCCAGTGGCAAGTCCGTATGGAAGTATTCAATATACGCGTACCTACATAGGGTCTACTGCTGTGTACACGTGTAATGAAGGATATAAACTCGTTGGAGACCCGCACATTGTCTGTGAGGCGAATGGGCTTTGGAACGGATCTATGCCACTTTGTTATCCAAAAGGTAATGAATGAAAAAAAAGTAAATGCCGATAACATTTATAGTGTTTAATAAAACTAAATAGCTCTTAATATCATATTATTTTCTTTCCTTTTTCAGAAGTATGCAGACATCCAAGAGATTTAGACATAGTATTTATCAATGATGCCTCAGGTAGCATCGGTCTGAGTGATTTTCAGACATCTCTCAATTTCGTGAATGATATTACAAATCGATTTGATCCGACCGCAACTCGATTTGGACTGGTGACTTTTGATTACTTGCCAAGACTTCAGTATAACTTAAACAGTTATATCAATCGACCAGTGGAACTTAAAGAGGCAACACTAAGAACAAGGAAACAAAATAATATTCATTCATTATACGATGGTAGGTTTGTGTATTAGAATACAATATAATATTATATTATTCTGGATAGAATGCACAATGATTCTTAAAGGAAAATACAACAATATAATAGGGAATAAAAAAGGCAAAGATTGCGTAAATAATTTTATATCTATCTTATTTCTATCTTTTTTCTGAATCATTTCTATTTTCATTCTTACAGCTATTATGGAGGAGGCACTTCAAATCACCTTGCTCTCGTTTATGCTAGGGAACACATGTTCAATCCAATTAATGGGATGCGTTCAAATTCAACTAAAGTTGCGATCGTTGTGACAGATGGTATGTATATATTATAACTTAATTTTTTAATTTGTCACTCAAAA
Organism: Fragum whitleyi; assembly: GCA_948146395.1. NCBI lineage: Eukaryota > Metazoa > Mollusca > Bivalvia > Cardiida > Cardiidae > Fragum > Fragum whitleyi. The sequence goes on from OX411549.1 coordinate 2,987,402, forward strand.
CTAACATCGAAATAACTGTCGTAAATTTTAATAACTATAAATGGCATTGAATGATATTTGAAATTTTCGATTGAAATTAGACAGAATTCTATCTGTTTTCGATATCTAGTTTCACACTGATTTTCGGTTTCAGATTGATAGCGTAGAATTAAACATCATTGTTTCTGTTGCAGGGCATAGTTCCCGTCCACAATCGACATCAAGTGAAGCGGACAAATTACGCGAAGCTGGAGTTAATATCTTCTCAATAGGAATTGGAAATGTCAATACAAACGAACTAAGGCGATTCGCTTCTTCACCAGAATACATTTTTCAGAAATCAAATTATAAACAACTTCTTTCAATGTCAAGTCCGCTGTCAAACAAAACGTGTAAAGGTAAATAACTATAGTAATCTCGTATGGAAGCATATCGAAATTTAAAATGAGTGGTTATATGAGAATGTATGGTTTTATTTCTGCGTTTTCGAAAAACATCTAAGATATAATTCGATTCTTAAACGCCCCCCTTTTGAAACGTGTATCAAAATATGTGTCGACATCATGACCATCAGAATAATTTCAATTCATATTGGACGCGATTTACGTGCGGTATAAGTTCCTTTAATGTTTCATTTATATCTGAATTTAAGAGATAAAGTAAAAAATAAGTAAGTCTTAACAATAAGGAAAATATTTTTTACCGCTTATAATTTTATTCTGTACACGAAATACATACATTTTCCCCCTCTTTGTGGAAAAGACTTAGGCAAATCTTTTTGCTTTTAGACCATATAAAATTACGTATGAGCTTTATAGCATATATCTATGGTATGACCTAATTTTACAAAACAAATACTGTTCTTAGTTTAAAAATCGGTATGTTCTTTTCTTATCGACAAATGATTTGATTTGATTTGAATTGGGGTTTTACGTCGCTTTCAACAATCTCTCAGTTATATCGCGACGACTGGAGCACCTAACGATGGATTCCTGGTATTTCTAACACCAGTACTACCACCACATCCCTTTCCTAGCCTCCAGTTGCTATTCCACATAGGTTTACCCATTGGTGGAAGACAAATGTCGGAAAGGATAAGTGCCGCGGCCGGGGATCGAACCCGTGCGAATATAGACCCCTGGATTAGAAGTCCGGCGCGCTACCAACTGCGCTATTGCCGCGGCTTTATCGACAAATGAACGCACTACGGTCCGTCTTCTGATAATTCTATGTGCTCAAATAATTGATTTAAATACCCTTTTCTAGAATATCTGTTGAAATTGTATATTTACATACATTCTAGTGATTTCTTTTTTCCTTCATGTTGACAGTTGTGATTCATTTATATTGATTGTTAAAACATTTCTTCTTGGTCAAATGTCAGTAATTAAGTAAGACTTATTGGTTCTCTCCCAAAAGTTGAATGTCTGGCGGTAGGATATTTTCATTAAATATGTTTCCTTGTCCTTTTTCAAACACACATATAAACAAAAGAAATGAAGTTTGAGCGATTTGTTAATTTGTAAAATTACAGCTTGACTCATTGACTCATTGATTTAATAAATAATACATCGATAAGCAATCGTACATTAAACGACCGTCCGTAACTTTTAAATTTCAATAATTTAAGTTTGTAGTGACCCTAGAACACCATATACGATTTCCGACACCACCGACTTTACTTATGACACAACAATTACCTTAGATTGTTTGGAAGGTTATGACCTAGTTGGAGATGCTCACATATTTTGTGATGACACCGGCACGTGGAATGCTTCAGGACATTGTGTACCGAAAGGTAAAAATTAAATACGGAAGGGCAATAAGCACTGCCACCGATTGTTTAAAAATTAATTCTTTTAAGAAGTCGTCAGGTATTATCTAGTATAACAAATCTTTATTCACAATTTTCACATCATTGTTATGAAAATAATAGAACAGTGGAATGCCTATAAAAATCAACTGAAGATAGATTTGATGAACAAAGCATGTTATGAAACCTTGATTATTTAGTACTATTTAGAACGAATATTGAAATAAGAAAATTGAACCTGAGAAATACACAATATGACTCTCATCTTCTCAAAATGGTTCTAGCCTTTTGGAATTACATAACATGTAATTTTGACTGTAACAGCTTTATTTTGACCTTGATATTAATGTTTTTTTCGACCCGTATGCTTCCTCTAGCTCATTTTGAATGAAATATGTTCCCTTTTGACAATATAGCCCTAATGAAATACCGGGTTAAGAAAGTGATAAAATTATACTAAAAACTCGCCATGTCGTTGCTTATCCCTCTATCTCGCTTATCCATGAGAATTTTTTAAGATCAACTGGCCGAAGGCTAGCGACCAATTGTAATGTTGCTTTGTCCGTCGTGCGTCCGTCTGGCCGCCAGTGCATGCGACCGTGTGTAAATTTTCTCCTTCTAGACCAATTGACGAATTTAACCAAATTTGGTAGAAATATTCTTAGGAGACCCTTTTTCTAGATTGTTTACAAAACTTGACTAACCCCCGAATATGGTCGTGGCAGGGCTGGGCTTATTTTCACTTTAATAACTCAAAAAATCTTCTCCATCAAACTATATTGCTAATTACAATGAAACTTGTAATGGCCGATTACAATGAAACTTAGTATGAATGTTTCTTGCGTGACCCTATACCTAAATTATTAAAGAAATTTTGTTCACTCCCAAGAATAGGCATGGCAGGGCGGGGCTTATTTTCCCTTTTTACTCCACAAGCATTTTGTCATTTGAATAAAACTACAACCATTTGACCAATTTCAATAAAACTTAGCTTATTTCTTTGGTGACCATTTACTTAAATTTTCAAAAGTTTTGATTAAACCCAAAATGGGCGTGGCAGGGCGGAGCTTAAGTTCATGTTATTTTAACTTTCAATTCTTTGAAAATCATCTCCTCAAACTATTCGGCTGATTTCAAAGTAATTTGGCATTGATGTTTTTTATCGACCCTTTACCTTAATTGTTGAAAAAAAATTGTTTAACGAGGCGGGGCTTATTTTCACTTTGACATCTTTACAAATCTCCTCCTCCCAAACTTTTGGGGTTGAATTCAATGAAACTATACATAGACGTTCCTGTAGTTCCTGTTCCTGTAATTGTATTGTAAAAAATTAATATGTTGGCTTGCACGACAGGGCTAATTTGCATTTTAAAGAATTCATGACAAAATAGTTCTTAAGTGAGATCAAAGTGTTATATTCAGTCAAAGTAAGCTTTGTTTAACGACAATCAGGAGATCTTTAAGTCAGTAGCCAAATAAAGACCCTTTAGGCATCTTGTTATATTACTATATTAAAACTGTATTGATATAATTTATTATCATAGAGCACAGATATTCTTAAATGGCTACCTGCTGAGTCTTTGATAATCTTTAAAATATGTCATTTATTGAATCCAGTACATGTTTAAGCCTGATGCAATAGTTGATTAAAAATCAAATAAGAAAAAAGAGATATTTCAAAACGACTCTTCTACCGATGTAAGAATTTAAATTTCAATTCAACGGGGTTTTTTTATCTTGAGATAGATTGCGGATCGCCGCCATTACTCAATGTAAACGGATCCACGCAGATCACGGGAACAACATTTGGACAGAGAGTAATATACGTATGCGACGTTGGCTACATGCTTATAGGTTCAGAAGTAATAGAATGTCAGGCAAATGGAACATGGAATGGAAGCTCCCCTTCTTGTATTCCCACAAGCATACCAGGTATACCGAATACTAGTAAAAAAAGGCGAGACTTTATTGCTCGCTATATAAATGAAAATGCTTAGGTATGACATTCAACATTAGACTTCGTAACAAATCCTTAATCAGGCTTATTTTTTTCAAATCTCTTAATATATTAAAACATTAAAATAGTCCATGGTAGTTCTAACGAAACATCAAAGCAACAAAAAAGCCAAAATGAATTATTCTATTTGTTGTCAGATTGTGGCCCACCACCTCCAGCTAGCCCATATGGCAGCATTGAATATAATTCAACAACAGCTGGAGCTTCTGTGAACTACACATGTAAAGCAGGCTATATATTGTTGGGCGAAAGGAGTATTTATTGTCAGACAAACTCAACATGGAATGGAACAACAACAGAGTGTATTCCAATAGGTAAGAACTATCTTTAACTTTTCAAGTACAATATCGAGTTTTAATTGAAAAGTTTAGGGAATGATGTGATAAATGTAGGGTACAGACGGGAAGGTCCTTGACTTGTCATTTGTATATTTTCAATGAAGCAATGTATTATTCAGCGTGGTGGCAGGAATATGATTTGTGAATCATCTTTGTGAATAAAGATTTTCGGGATTAACTGCGAATATTTGAGTATAATCGGGCGTTGTGTTTAAGCCATATGCTTAGACAAATGCACTCCAATAAACGCAGTAAAAAATTCACTCGGCCCTTATAATTGTTATCCTTTAGAACTAAGAAACTATTTAGATTCTCGAATAAACAATAAAGTTCCATGTCTACTTTCTGTACGTATTTATAAATATTACACAATCTATTTTAAGATCGTGTATAAATTATCCCGATACAGAATTTTTACAGCATAAAGTTATAAATGGTGCACAAATAAACGACAACATAAGGATTTGTAGAAGGAAATATGATCCAAAATTTATTTCTGCCAAGTAATTCTGCATAACCGACGTGATCGCTGTAAACGTCGACTCAGAATCAGGACTGTGTACTTAAAATAAAAAAAAATCTGTTGAAAACATCTTGAAATCAAAAAGATTATATAGAAACGTTAGGATGTGGAAGGGTTACAAGGGTTGTAGTTCCTACAACACTTGACTCGCAGATCTAAGATCGGGGGTTTCCCGAAAGACCCATTGTACTTTATACAAAAACAAGTTTAGTGACGGAAACTCGGAATGATGGAACGACGAAATGACGGAAATGACCGACGGAGACCATTACTATATCTCTTCGCACGAAAACGGCGGGGGATAGTAAAGAGCAATTGATTTCCCAACGTGATGCGATTCATACCAATCAAAATTCATCATGTTTTTGGATTGCAATTATTTCTTCCTCATGAGTTTTATGTAAAACTTACTTCCAATATCACCACACGTAGCACTTTGGTGTTTTATAGAAGTTGTCTCCAAGACGTAACGTTAAAGTTTATTACCGAATATGTGCCCATCAAGTATTTTTCTTGAACTGTACAAATTGCAACCATTTAATAGAGAACTGAGCATTGCAGCAGGGATTCTTTTAACAAACGATTACATTACAAATATCATTCTACTCTCACTATTAATTCTTCTCAGTGTAGCTCCAAACTTCTTTTTTGTTCACTGATGTCCCCAATGAAATGTTTGAATCTTCAATGTCTGTTATAGTCCTCGATACTTTCTTTTAACTTTCCTAAGGATTAATAATTTCTCAGCGAAAGATGGAGTCATTCCAACTTGAACACAAAACGGTACCATTGCTTGCTGCTCTGAAGACGTCGTCAAAATTCCAGACCGATATTCTGTCATATGTTTTTTAAATACCTGGCTTAAATAAACTTTCTTACCAATCGCGAAAATATTGTGTTTTTCACTTTGAATAACAGTGATATTATTTAACTAAACAAGAGATAAAGATGGTCCTAGATATCTTGGTTCTAGATCGCTCACCTGAGTCTTCTTGACCCCTTGGACATCACATTAATTAAATAGGCAGATGCCATAAAGGATATAACTTCTACACAAAACCAATTTCTATGGAGTTTTGGCCAAAATTGAAATCTCTAGTATTATAACAAGAAAATTATCATTAAGATCCCTTTTCACATGACATGGCATGTATCTTCCCTATTTTCAATAGGGTTCATTTTTGTGACCTGGCCAACATTCTGACCAAATTTATTGAAGATTTAGCCATATTTATGGTCTCTAGAGTGTAAAGTTTCATGAAGATTTGGTCATATATGTGGCCTCTAGAGCGTAAACAAGAAAATTGTAATTAAGGCCCTTTTTAGTGATATAGCATGGATCCCTTCCATTTTCAAAAGGGTTCATCCTTGTGACCTGACGACATTCTGACCAATTTTCATGAAGACTTTGCCATATTTGTGGTCGCTAGATTGTAAACAAAAAATGTCAATTAGGCCCCTTTTCCCGTGATTTGGCATGGATCCTTCCCATTTTCGATAGGGTTCACTCCTGTGACCTGACCAATATTTTGACCAACTTTCATGAAGATTGGATCATGCTTGTGGCCTCTAGCGTGTAAACACTTGAATTATTGTCGCCGGACGACAGACGACACAAGACGCACGACGGACGACAGACGACGGACATTCAATGATCACAAAAGCTCACATTGAACACGATTAGCTCAGGTGAGCTAAAAAAATAAGACGTTTTTGAATTCTTTAATGAAAATTTGAATCTATTTGTGATATCAAGAACGAACCGAAAATGACTTTCGAATTCATTTTTACACTTAAACTTATCCTATGTAAACCGGATTTTTTGAGTTTCAAATTTACTGATATTACAAAAAATGTATGTCAAATATTTTAACAGTATTTTTTTACTTTAGGAGGAAAATTATGTTCGTAATTTGACCAATCCGGGAACTTTCCTATTGTATCTTGTGATGACTATATTTTCATTATATAGTTTAATTTATGTTATGGAATACCGTTTTGTATTTACACAGAGACTTGCAAAATCAACCGAGACTTCGATATCGTATTTGTGAATGACGCATCCGGAAGTATTGGCTCAAATAATTTTCAGACATCGCTTCATTTCCTGACTGATATGGTTCGTCGATTTGATTCTTCAAGAACACGGTTTGGTTTGGTGACATTCAGTAACATTCCTAGTCTACAATTTCATCTGGATAGATATATAAATGCTCCAAATGCTGTCATATCACAGATAATTTCCACGAGGTAAATTATACTTTATAAGCAAACAGGTTATTTTGTTTGCAGTAAATCATTGTAAACTAGATTTTTTCTACAGATCATTTACTTACATTAACATATGTTGAACGAAACGTTTTAACCCTTTGCTGTTTAATCCCTGCTTTTTTACTTGCCTAAGAATTTATGATTGAGAAAACATTGTGAAAAAAGAAGAAATTGCTTCTGACAAGCAATTTCTACTTTATCCACACTGTTTTCCACCCTACTGCATGGTTATTTTTCAAATTAAATCCACTTTAAATTTTCGTCTGCAAAACCTTTGAATTTGGACAGGTATAACAGGAAAGGGTTAAGCAGCGTAGATGACTATAACAATCATACTACTACCATAGACAGATCCATGGATTTTTTTCCGCGTTTAAATAATCTATTCGACTAGACTTATTACTATTTGTCTTAGAAGTGAACGATAACAATTTACAGAAAACGAGACAAATATAGAAAATAAACTTTACTTCACATTGTACTTTTGCGACCTGTAATCGATATCTTTAATCAACTTGAATCTAGTGCATGATTCTACCTTACATGCAATATGTAATTTTTCAGTTATACAATGGGTGGGACCTCAACACATCTTGCCTTAGAATATGTGAGAACGAAAATGCTAGATAAAGCCAATGGAATGAGGCAAAATGCCACATCAGTCGTGATAGTTATTTCTGACGGTAATGTATAGTTATTTCATTCCAATTTTGGTCTTGAATTAGATTGAACTATGATAAAAAAAAGAAACCATTAGGAAAATGACCTGGTTTTGATTAGTTTACCCTACATACGAAAGGAAAGTATATGCCTTGTCTAAATAAAAAGATTCTTATCTAGCGTAAATATTATATTTTTCAAAAAAAATAAGAATACTGTTTCGCTCTAAAATATTTTTGTGGAACAAATAATTTCAGTGGTAGAATTTTTTAGAGAGTGATGGATAGTTTCGCTTTAACCCGAGTTATAATTTCCCCGGTTGTCCTATTTAACTTCAGGTTATAGCAACGATGCATTTTCGACTATAAACGAGGCACACCTTCTCCATAGACAAGGGGCAGTCGTAATATCTATTGGTGTTGGAAATACAGATGAATATGAGCTAAAGCAGATGGTATCCGACTCAGAGTATGTTTTTGAAGTACAAAATTATGATGATATTTTCTCTGTTTCTGGACCATTATTAAAGAGAACCTGTTCAGGTAATAAAACAAGATTTAGTATTCTTTTGTTCAACCTCACCATTTATGCATTACCCTTGTCAGTTGAATATCTGATATGTTAAAAATGATTAGCCTATTGTTTGTATTACTTTTATCACTATAATAAATATATATCCTGTGTTTGATCGTGTTTCCTGAACATCTTCTTAAATACATTTAGATCTGTGGGGGCAAGACATAAAATCAAAGAAATAATATATCAAAGAACAAGTTTAACGGACAAGAAATTAAATAAGATAATAATTGCTTTGATCTTTCTGAAATCATTTTGTTGCGAAAACGCATTGTCTGTTTACTTTTTATTCTTATTGTTATTCTGATTATTTTGTTATGTTTTACTAGCCTGTGCCGATCCAAGACCTGTCAACGGTTTTTCTAGTTCGACAATCTTTGAATTAAATGACACTATAACGCTTGCTTGCAATGATGGCTTCGATCTGATTGGTGATATTATTTTGAGTTGCGACAGTTATGGGCAATGGAACGGATCTGCTAAGTGTCTTCCAAAAGGTAAATGTTATTGAATTATCCTTTTAACAGAAAGGGAAGATTAATTTGAGTTTGCAGTTTTCGCCTAATATTCGTATTTAATCATATCTTGACCCCATGGGAAGCTATGGTCGGTATGATTTTTCAATACAACAATATAAACTACAAAATAAGAAATGTTATGATTCTGAAAGGGAGTAACATCAAAATAACATACATATGTTACCCTACATTCATTTAAAATCTCTTTTTAACGATTAGAAAGAATTTATAGAAACAACAACAATAATATAAGTTTTTTAATGAGGTCAGTTCAATGGTGGGAGGTAATTCACGTATCACGTAAAAATAATCATTAAATCATGATAATATGTGTATATACCTTACCAAGTTCTTAAAAATGTAATTTAGTCAACTTTAGGAAGCATTCTTCATACTTTCGAGTCTAAATTGTCATGATTAATAAAACGTTCCACTCTTTCTACATCTTTAAAGTATTGCAGTATTACTAGCTATCCTTATACATTTGTTATAGCAAATGTAAAAGTAATGGTATGGTGCAAAGCATGATGATCATTAAGTGTATTTATTTTACTTATCATATTTAACTGTATCAACTACAGTGTAACTTCTGGGTATCTATTACCAAGTACAAAAACTTTGACATTTGTCAGAAATATCGTCAAAAAGGCAACTAGTATTAAGACATATGAAATATAACAACCGAAAAGTTGGATTGTCACAAGTTACCATCTGAAGATTTTGACATAATTAATTCGCAATACAACCAGTTCGATGCTTTTTTGTTTTTAATGGCCTGACACAAAAAGAACTGTTTACTGATAATAAATTCTGTAATACACTTAAAAAGATTTTGCTCAACTTTAAAATAAAACATCAATTTTAAATTCCAAGCACCACAATAAATTCCATCCTTCTGTTGCTGTCCTATGGAACAGGGTCAAAACTGGCAACTGTCCAATATTATCTTTATATCGATTGCTTTAGTTACTGTTCACAAATAGGTAAATCGTCAAATGAAGTTAAACACTTTGATGGCCTAGTAGTTTGGTGCTTGACTAGTGATCTTAAGGTCACAGGTTCAAGCCACACCACTTTGGTATGTTTATTGTCAAAATTCTGGTTAGCAGAGTATTTTAGTCACTGCCTCTCATTCAGTGACATGTGAAAACATCTGAATTGAGTTTGCGAGAGCAACTTTTTTAGCTTTGACACAATCCTACTTAAAACTAGTAAAAACTAAATGTACTTAATACCTTGTTCTTATTTAGCTACATCATTTTATAACATGTTATTTTAGATTTATTTAATTATTTTAGTTCAATACAATTTTCACTCAAAAGTTTGTAGACATAATTGACTTACGGCATTACTTACTATTATTATTATTATTATTTACTATTTCTTACTATTGACTGTTACAAACATTACTTTCGCTAACATGATTTAGTTTTGCTACATCCATTACAATTATTGAATTTGTCTATTATTATCTATTAACTTATATAACTATATTAACCTATTGTTCAAGACATATAAAAAGAACATGGAAATTTCTCGTTTTTTCCTTCAAATATCACAAATTTTCATTCCTCTTTACTTAAGACTGTGGGAGCCCAGACCGTATGGATACACACGGTTTTATCAATATTACAACAACAACTTATGGATCATTGGCGCATTACTATTGCCCACCAAAGTATAAGATAGATGGCATTTCAACCCAAAAATGCGAAATGAGCGGTAAATGGAACGGAACAGCACCACATTGCATTCCAACAGGTAGGAAGGTGGTAGATAGGAAGGTAGGTGGGTAGATAGGTAGATAGATCGATAGATAGATCGATAGATAGATAAATAGATAGATAGATAGATAGATAGATAGATAGATAGATAGATAGATAGATAGATAGATAGATAGATAGATAGATAGATAGATAGATAGATAGATAGAAAGATAGATAGATAGATAGATAGATAGATAGATAGATAGATAGATAGATAGATAGATAGATAGATAGATAGATAGATAGATAGATAGATAGATAGATAGATAGATAGATAGATAGATAGATAGATAGATAGATAGAACTCTCTCGTTTAGGTAGCAAACGATTTGTTTTTGTCTTCTTCTGTCAAAAATATATTTCGAAGTCAAGCAACGTTTAAATGTTTTTTTCCAAAATGCAATCAGGGTGGTCAAGGGGTGTGGCAAGGTATACTTGAAAATATTATTATTTCACGTTTTCAAGGGCGTTTACATTTGCAGAAACCTGAAATATGGTTTAACTCCCGAGTGCGAAGCATATCATTAAATACTACAGTAATTATTCAGATACAGATTTGTTCAAAGGAATGATTTAAAAGTAGTTCCAAAACCACGAACGTGCGGAAAATTTTATTTTATGCATTGCACCATCGCTTTTGTTTATACGTAGGTTGCTTGGTACATTATGACGCCACAAAAATTCAACGCATTAAAATTGTTTATGCTCTACATTAATGTTATACGTACAAAATGTTAAAGTATACAGGTCAAGACTAATGCTATTAAAGTGAGAAAGCCGGGTGTAAACGGCACTTTAATTTACTTATTGATTTATCCACGTTTTCTTCTGCTAACGCTCGGGTCAAATCCGATTACCTAGGCGTAAAATGACCCAAAAAGACCTTTTATGCCTTAATTAATCTTCTTATTTCACTTTTCAGATACCTGCCGATTTCATCGTTTTCTCGATATAGTTTTCGTGGCAGACACCTCAGACAATACTGATAATCAATTTATACAAATGTTACCCATGTTAGTAAATGACATTGTGAGCCGTTTCAAGTCTTCATCGATACGTATTGGATTGCTGACCTTTGGGGAATGCGTTCACCTCCATTTTCATTTGAATGCCTTTGTTCATGGAACTGATTCTTTGAGTTCTGATAGCATTCAGATTAGGTGGGTGTAAATCATCGTACAAATTGAAATAATCATGCGACTCTAAAATGTCGCAGCCATTTCTAGATAAGTATATAAACTCTTCTGAAACGATCGCAAATATAGTTTGCTGTTCATGAATTATAATATTTTAAACTCACTAGTTTGCTGGTGAGATAACAAAGCTATAATCTAAAGAAAATCATAAAAAAAGATAATTATAAACAAAACCTTTGACAATTTTCTGGCATTTGCCGCTTTTTTTACTTTTGAAACTTTTTTGACTTTGTATAAGTCAATTCTGTTTAGTATCTTTTCTTAACACTCAAGGTAAAATGATTTAATATTTGTTTCCATCAATTTACGTGCATTTTGATTGGCTGAAAATTGGTTGTATTCTTCAATGAAAACAATTTTGAGCTAGTCCCGCAAAGGATATATCTTATTATGGAGAAAGTCGTGCCTTATTGCTTAATGATATCAAAATAAAAGATATGAAAAGGTTTTGTTTTACTTTCGTGGAGGTAAGAAGCTAAAAACCTAATCATACTCGTGTTTGAATCCGCTTCGTGTATTCATACAGTGTGATAATGTTTATAGTTTCATACCTCAATGATATTTAAAAAGCACATTATTCATCTCTTAAATAAAAGATAGTTTTGTCGTGATTTCATTTAAAGCAAAAATGTCATTCTTTTGACATTAGTTTTTTTTATCTGCAGTCTCACAGGTGGGGAGAGATTAACTCATGATGCTCTCGGATACGCAAGGAAATATATGTTCAAAGAATGTAACGGTTTGCGGTCGGGAACAACTCGGATAGCAGTTCTTGTAACTCAAGGTAAGTGAGTTAAAAGAAGCATTTGACCATTAAAGCGAACTTTTCATTTAAGAAAGAGAGGATATTGAATGAGTGGTCATTTAATGCCGAATTTAGTAAACGAGTCATCTATAAACAGATAAAAACGAAAATGCGTAGAGTTTTTATCTGTTTTAGATGACGAGTTTGAAGAATTCGGTGTAAGATGAGCACAAAAGACGGGTCTCCATAAGGGCCTTTTCGTAGTTAGAATATATTTCTTTTAAACTTTTGCCATACATACTATGAATTAATCTGCGTCTACTGACAAAATATTGGCATCACAAACTTATTGGTTCTAGCTCTGCCTTGTATTTAAACTGGGCGGGGTAATTTACTACGAATTTAATTTTCATCTTAAAATTTTAATATCACTCAAATTATTTACTTTTGAGACTGCCACACAATACAATAATGAACTATTCCTAAGTTGATATACAGGATTTTTTTGACATATCATATTTTCCATTGCGATTTATTTTAGATTTTTTAGCACTCCCATAGTGCTTAATTCATGAAATATTCATTACTATATACATGTTGGGGTTTTTTTTAAATAGAATGGGACGACCATTTTGTCTAGTTTGATTTTACTTTCATTTTGTAATCATTTATTAATAATTTGGCTACTCTTTTTTCTCTAACATTCCATGCGAAAATTAAAGATTGAATAAAGATATAACGATAAACCAAATTTAAACTGCAGGAATAAGAATTTGGCCTTTCTTCTTTAATGTCTTAGAATTTGACAATGGCCCTTTTTTGCATGATTATTTTCAGGTCACAATTTTCTGCGACGTTCAACTTTCGGCTATCTTGTGAACATATACAGTTTTTCGTGAAAAGACTTTGCAACGTTCAAAATTCACACTGAACAAGCTATTGTATTCAAAATTTCTAAAATTTTATCCAAAATCTGACTTATTTTCATTAAAAAAACTGACGTCGCTGCAACGATCTTTATCCCTTAATATAATCGATCGATATCATTATATGTATTTACCTTTTTACAAATACTATAAATAATTATGGCATCATTGCACCGCACATATTTCAATGTAAATTTATACGAAATACACATAACTTTTGAAAAGGTTTCAAAATATCATTGTTAGGAATTAAGATTTATAGAAACTGAGTAGGTGTTGATATAGATAGGGTCAAAAATAAAATTTAGACTTAGAAAGATGGTACTTTGATAATTTAGAAAGATTATTCATAACTACAAACAATTCTTAAGTCAATTGGTCGTTTGATCGAGTTTTTAAATGAAGCCAAATATAACGTTCTTTATCAAAGTTCATTCTGATTTTGGTAAAAGTCTGTGATAAAATTCTAATTGTCCGACGTTTTCTGTACATTAAATAACACTGGTTTGCATATATTCAGTTTATAAAGGATCAGCAGCAATATCAAATAAGCCTGTTTCTAAGGTTGACAACAATTTTATGTGTGCGTGATGGTCAGACTTTGATCCACCTGAACAATACACACAGTGCTTTAGTATATTTTCTTGTTTAAACAGACACTATCAGTCACAAGCGCAATTTACCCTGTGTATCGGATAACAAAACGGTGCGAACTGCTTGCCCATTATACCCGCTTTGCACGCGCAGTTGCGTGCGAAGGGGGTTAAAATAGGTTTGGACCGTTTTGTCATGCAGGGCTAAAGACTTGATTTAGACTTGCGAATACACAGGCTGAGCTACGTTTTGACATTGTGCCCACAATATGGTAATATGTTATTGCCTTTTGGGATTTTCATTCTTATTTGATTTCTTACGATTAAATAAACAGGCAAAAGCAAATATCCAGAAATGACCATTAAAGAGGCCAAAGAATTGCACGAAGAAGGAGTTACAACCGTTGTTATAAATACTGGCCCGATAGAAGAAGAAGAATTTAAACATATAGCTTCGTCCCAAGATTATGTGTTCGGAAACCCAAAGTATGATATGGTTGAAACTTCGAGAGAATTATTCGAAATGCTTTGTGATGGTAAGTATAATCGAAAATAATATTTTTTTGAAGAGATTTATATCTCTAGATTTTCTTTCTTTCATCCCTTTGTCAATATTCGACAACTTGTAGATTTCGAGTGGTGCTTCTAAATGAGAATATTCAAGAAATGTGAATAATGTACTTAATTGTGCTGTAATTCACATTTTAAAGAAAAAAATGCATTATCATGAGCTCAGTGACAGTGATTATTTTCAAAGTATGATTTAATCGGAACAAATTGTAAAATTGGACTTACGAGGATTGACCCTGGAATTCTTAAACTTTTTTACTTTTATAGCAAAAGTACGGTGAAGCTGGAAATATAAAGTAAAGTTGATTAGCCTTTTATTCTTTTTTTCTGACAAATAGTTACAATATAATACTACACTATTTATAATACATGTACTGGCCAACATACTAAAAAAACGTAACTCGTAAACGGGTCATGACGCTCGCTAGTGTCGTCGTTATAGAATATCAAAAACGTAATTTTAAAACTGAACCACGCCTTAATCTAGCGTCCTTACATCCCCCAGACACATTATATGACGAATAAACTTTTCGCCAAAATAAAATGAGCATCGTAGGATTTAAGTTCAAAACGAATAGCATTAAATCCATGGTGTTTACCCACTGAAAATTCTCGAAATTTTTTGGTACTAGTTTCCGAACCCTTCATACCAAAACGCATGCACATATTAAAAGCCGTAACATCTATCGTGCAATTTCGCTACTTATACTCAAATCATGTCAACCCTAAACTGCTACTTTAAATTTTAGCTCATCTGAGCAGGAAGTGCTCAATGTTAGTTATTGTTATCGATCAATGTCCGGCGTCCGTCCACAATTTCAAAGGAGTTTCCTCTCTAAAAACACATAAGTTTTCAACCAAACTTCACATACATGATCCTTAGCTCAAGAGATTACAAAATACTTCATAGAATTAGAATCAATGCAGAACTCTGGTTGCCATTGCAAAAGAGCCAACAATCTTAAAAAATCTTAGCCTCCCAAATCTTATGACCTTGAGCTTTTTACTCAAGGGTAACACGATAAAGGGTCGAATGACTCTAATTTCCATCGTGGTCCTAACTCATTCCAGATCTTATCCTACACATAGAGAGAGAGGCAATGATTTCTTAATCACTGCTACCCACTTTTACAGCTGGGTGGACTTGGGCCCTGTCTGTAAAGTGTCCTGCCCAAATACACTACCCACCACCGATGGGGCTCGAACCCGCAGCCAGCAGGTTACGTGGCGACCGCTCGGCCATATTTCATATTCGGCATGTAGCATCATCACTTAATAATAATATACCAAAAAACTTCAAATTATAGCTCCACGGAAAAACTGGTCCTATGTTGTGGGATCGTTGGTTTCTTTGTTTTGTTTTCATGCAGTAGCTTAGGGTGTGTCCTGTTTTTTTTTCATTCCTTTAATCTATGGTCAAAAGGAAATAATGCATAATTGATTTTTTAAAAATATGTTTACTCCCCTTGTTGTGTTGCATAACTTGAACTGTGATTGGACTGTTATCTTTAAATGTCTTTTGTATGTAAACTATAAGCCTGCATTTAGCCTGTGTCATGCTTAGTTATAACAATGCCAAACTTTTGTAAAGGTCAAAGGGCTAAAGGCACAGGATACACTTATGATGAAAAAATATGTATCTTTTTAAGAAAAAAAAAGGCGTAAAATTGTTGTATTTGACATGATATATTAATCTAAGACCCTTCCTCATAAAGATTCAAATTATTCGAATAACTTGAATAATAGCCCTGTGTTGTGATATCACGGATTTTACATTGAAATAAAGGACAAAATCTTCAAAAATCTTCTATTCCCAAACCATTAATCTTAAAACTCTGATATTTGGCATGTCACATAATCCTTAGAATATTGAGTGTGCCAATTTGAAAAATTCCTAGCCCTGTGTTGTAAGGTACATTATGTCACAACAGAATTAATAAAGAAGCATCAACAATCTTCTGATTCAAAAACAAAAAACAAAGCATACATCTCTCAAATTTTTCCAATGAGAATGTCTGTATGGTCCCCAAAATTTTAAAAAGATTCAGATTAGAATTTAGCCTGCGTTGTTTGGAGTCTTTCTTATATACAGTTATCAAGAAGGATTTATTTAAGAAATAAATTTCCTTGCAAACTGTTTGGCCTAATACTTTCATTTGCTGCTTAAGTAAAGGCCTATCAATTCTCCTAAAATAGTTGAAATTTTAAACTTGTTGTAGAACCACATTTATAATATACGTGATAGGGAAAAGACGTATGAAAGAGGTATCATTCTAACCCTTTAGGCATACAATTTTCATATATTGTTGTATCGTTTCACTATCATTCACAGTAACTTCCATTATTTCATAGAAAATTGTAGCACCTTTGTCATTTGATCCTATATAAGTCATTGGGTAAGACTTAAAGACGTGGAGCTCCCATACACAGGTGAGCGATACAGGAACATCATCGTCCTCTTGTTCTAAGTTTCTGTTTTGTTCTGAATGACGTTGATCGAAAACGTTTTTATTCCATTATCGACGTTGGTCCTCAGGCGACCTCTTTTGTCCACTGTATTTAAGTTAGATTCCCTTTTACCGTTCTAAAACAGTGAATGTCAAACACGGCTTAAGTCGGTGTTCATTTTGGTTTTACCGCACCGAGCGTTTCGTTGGCGTCGCTATTTTTTTCACAGATTGAGTTTTAACAGGACAAATCAAATCGTCATAACTACGCAAAATGTGTATAAATACACTTTCAGAATTCGAGAATTCTGAAGTGTACATCTAATGACATTGCTAGTTTCATATCAACACAATATGAATCCATGAATAAATTACATTGTTAAAACATCTGCCATATTCGATCGTAAGTAACAAATTTGGACTGCGCCGACCATCCCTACCTTGCTCGCTTTTATGGCTGTACTTTTGACAATGAGCAAAGAAACCGGAAAGCGTGTAACACATTGCACATGAATAGGGGTAATAAAGTTTTTTTCTTTAATGCTTTACGGTGGTTTAGCGAGAAATAACGGTAGATTATCACTTAATATTCTCACCGCAAAAACAGTAAAATAGTCAAAATTTTATACCCTGTTTTGACGTTATTTATAACGTTTTCACGTTATCTGACGTCATCAATGCGGGGCGAAATAAGTGACGTCACAATGAACGTTACATAGCAATCACGTGCAAAATAACGTGCTTTAAAAGAATGTGTCCTAGAAATTTATCATTTTTGTCTCATTAAAGAAATAGAATGAGCGTTTGTTTTTCGAGTAAGATCGATTGATATTTCATTTCGTGAACAACAAAAGCTATATTTTCACTCGTGGCTCTGCCACTCGTGAAAATAAAGCTATTGTTGTTCACTCAATGAAATATAAATCGATCTTACACAGAAACAAACGATTATCCTCTATTAGTTGAGCGATAAGCAGACGCTGGACTTTTGAAAATAGACAAAGTTTAAGAACTTCTTGGAAAACCCTCGTAGAAAGTTTGCGAAATTTTGCAATGATATTTTGGTCACCCACGTTATTTTGGATGAAATAAATTAACCGACAATATTTGTTTTAAAGTGAAATGAAAAGATGAGATGAATGATTCGGGTTTCTTTGTTTTTTTCCGATTGAAATACAGATTGCCGTTTTGCTCGCGATGTTATAGGTTAATCAAGACAAATATTAATGTTCCCTATACTGTAGACATTGCTGAATAAGCATGTAATATTTATATTGTCAATAATTCCTACCAACCTCAAATACATCTGTCGGTAATAATCATTTGCCTTCTACATACCTAAAAGGGAACCCATTGACGATTCTGCGGAAAAGACCTCGGTCACAATTATCAACCATCCCGCTAAGGATGTCGTTGCATAAAACAACACCAATGTTTTACTGTGTTTTGTCGTCAAATTATAATGTGCCCTACATATCCCCACAGACGATCGAAAAGAATTATCATAATATGATTTTCTTCTAGCGTTTAAAAACACCGAAGTACCATCAGAAGTCGAATAACCGAAAAAAAAAAGACCCACAATAACAATTACTACACTCCGAGGTACTTCCCGTTTTACGGAGGAGTATGAACGATTTTCCGAATGCCAAATACCCTGTATTCTTTAAGGAAGTCTCTTTTTTACAGTTTGTACAAATCCAGTACCAATAAATGGCTTATCCAATGGGACAACTTATAGCATCAACACTACAATCACTGTGGCTTGCCAAGAAAATTATGTTCTTAACGGAGATTCTGTTATTTCCTGTGACGAACGTGGCATATGGAATGGTTCTGCGACGTGTGAAATAATACGTAAGCAATTATACAATGTCCATTCCTAGAACAGTTTGTGTTCGCGTTAATTTTATTTACTGTAGATTCAACGATACATTAGAACCATTTTAAAGCGACATATATACTTTAATTCCCTTTCAAACCTCTTCTTTGTCTAAATCACAAACCGTACCTCGTGTTTTCATTTATTAATAGATTGTGCCTTGCGATATCTTATAGGAATCGTCTTTAGAAGACGGTTCGAAAAAGAGATAATAAAAAGCAGAATTCCATTTTAGTTACTTCTGTAGTAGCAATTTTAATTTTTGACTTACACAAAAAATGATAGTAAGATGCTTAGTAAAACAGGCCCCTGTAGAAAAGGACTAAGAGCAAGTCAAGCCTTGTCTGACTGCTTAAAAGGCGTTGACATTGAAAAAACAAAGTTAAAAGTTTTTGGCTTCCCTAAGTGTTTTTGCGGGATTTTTAAATCTGTGAATCCCATTACACGCTTGATTTAAAACTAAGTCAAATTTAAGATTTTTGTCGAGCACGCTTGCGGTTAGCTTTGCTTAGTTTTCACTACGACAAGTCGGTGTATGTGCATCAGTAAGAAAGTTCGTCTGTTTTTTATCCGGAAAAGAACCCTTACTTTTATGCGTAAATTTAAAGATGTCTTCTAACAAATGTTCGCCACGATTAGTGGGTGTGTCACTTGAAAGACTGTTTTATCGTTCCAAGATTCTGGTCGAAGTTCAAACTAAAGGTCAATGTCATTTTTTACCGGAACTTTGACATTTATGAGTGGATTTCAAAGTTTTTTTTGTTTTGTTTTGTTTTGTTTTTTGTTTTTCTACCAAGTTGCCGCTATCAAGGTCTAGAAGTGTCTTTTAAACTAATGTCAATTTAATCAACTAACTTGTGTAACGCACCATATAAAGGTCGAAATTGTTAGGTTTAATTCACGCGATTCGTTTAAATGAGATAAATTACATTCCTGGCTGTGAAATCTTGGTTTTCCGAGTGAAATAAATTTTGATATCGTCTCTAGTGACGATAACATTTTTCAGTTTCACTTGAAAAACTAATGTTGTTTTTTTTTCAAGCAGCTTGGCCCCTGCTTAGACTACTGAGATAATACATTGAAGCACAATCACAGTTTCAGGATATCTGTATAGTGGGTTCAAACTAACAAATTGGGAGATTTTTTTTAAATAATTATACAACTATGCAAATAAATATCATAGCGGATAAGGTAATATAAGGTTACAGAAATAATGTAGATTGACATCCCCTCCTTCTGGATCCGCCATCACAGATTCCGCACAGATCCCAGGTTTACAGGTTGAATCACAGATTATCATAATCATGGTAATCAACATGAAATAGGAAAACATAAACAAAACAAAACAATAATGAACGAGGGAACACCCTGAAAACGTTCTTAAACATTAGCTTTCCTAATCCGACTGTTTCTGTCTTCTATGACATTGAGACGTTTTCCGAAGGCTTGAAATCCGATGATATTGCATTTGAAGGGACAAATCATCAATCTAGTCCAAGTCTAAGTTGATTTTAAATGCTTATCCTAGGGGATTGAGTGATCACCGCACAATTCTTCCAATATGTCCGTCATGGTGCTCAGACGATCTCCAAAGACCCGGTGTTCCCATGTTTACATCGTTGACGAATTTGTCGATCCTAAATCTACGTGTTCAGTGTAAAATTCGCCCGATTTTTTTTCGTACCTCGTCTTAAACTTCTATAAGGCCCCCCAAAAAATTTCTTCAAACCATGGCTGTGTTTCTTCGAATTCTTTAAGCGTTAACCAAGATGGCGACTAGAAATGTTTGAAAAAAAATGTTTCCATGGTATCTATACGCCAAATTTGCAAGGTCCGAAGACGATAGAAAATGACAAAATACATAATTTTAGGAATAAAATACGGTTTAAGAAAATGTAATAAATAGAATAATCAACGGGTTTTGTCTGACATGAAAAAAATATTTCACTCGAATGCGTTATTAGACTGTTAAAAAAACTCGTTCTTCGGCCTCTTTTTTACGCTAAATAACGCATTCTCTTGAAATATTTTTCACATCAGACACAACCAGGCTCGGTCTAAACATTTATCAATTTTGGAGCATAAAGATTTTGCCATTTCAAATTTAAAAACTATGCAGACAGAAATTAAAATGGGTTTTCAGAGAAGATTGCTTATAAACCGAAAGAATAAAATGTTTGATAAATTAGCTTGCTTTGTATTTCTTCTTTTGCATCATTGCTTTCCAATTCCGTTTTTCTTGGACACGCCAATATTCGTAAATGTGAGGTAATTACTTTAATAATTACCCACAGAATGCCCTAATCCAACACCTTCCAATGGAACAACCGAAACAAGTGACTATACTGTTCATTCTAATGTTACTGTTCACTGTGACGAGGGCTTCATTACGACTGGCCCGTCCGTGATCACGTGTCGACCGGAAGGGACATGGTCGGACAGTGTTGGCTGTATCAAGAACGGTGAGAATAAAAAAAAAACTTCTTTTATGCTTTACGATGGTTCGTCGACAAATACCGATAGATTATCATTTGACAAGGTCACTGCCTAACCAGTGCAATATCAAAAAAATTACTTCCAGTTTTTGTTTGTTCCACCCTATCTGATGTTATCTAAGCCGAGCCCTGAAAGTGACATCATCATGAACGTTACATTGAAATCACGTGCAAAATGTTGCACTTTAAGAAAATTTGTCCTAAAATTCCACATTTTGTCTCATTTGTGCATTAAAGAAATAGAACAATCGCTAGTCTTTCTTTTTTATATTCAAATGCGTAGACAACAATACCTATATTTTAACTCATGGTTCTGCCACTCGTGAAAATATTGCTTTTTTCCTCAATAAAATTTTAATCGATCTTACACCGAAACAGAAGATTATCCTCTGTATCTTAAGCACACATCGAAAGGGAGCAAGTAAAATATCAATAAAATATCAACTCTGATGATAATATTTATTGTTATCAATAAGTCATTTACGTGTTTTAAAATTCATATAGTTTTTGTGTTGTATGAAAGCAATTAATGGTGTGTTTAACCACTTTCTAGGTTGTCCGGACCTGATGCTCGCGAATGGGGTCATTGTAACAAATGACATGAACCAAACCTCAACGGTGACTATCATGTGTGATATAGGCTTTATATGTACTGGAAGTGAGAATGTAACGTGTTTGAGTGACAGATCGTGGTCCGAAAATGTGTCTTGCATTATTGGTAAGTATATGCTTGAAGGTTTTTTTCACGTAAGCGCTTACTACTTACCCTTTAGCCTGGTTAACCTTTGACACGAAGAACGTACGATATCGAAGACTTCGACTTTTTCTATGATATTTTTGACATTTTACATTTTGATCTGCAATGGTGTATGTGCTCAAAAAATCATACGGTGCCTACACGATTTTTTTCAAAAATACGTCATCAGCATTATTGAGGTGCCCGTTCGGCAAGCGCAAGGCACACTCGCGATCCCCGCACGGAGACATCGAATCAGTAAACAAGATCTATTGTAAACCGTATGGCCTCCTTAAGGTCTGTGTACGGTCACCGTTCGATGACCGTAGGGGGACCGTGGGTAGATGTGCTAAAGATTTAGAAGCAAAACATCGCACTTTGATCGTGCTAATTACGTGCGAAGACCTTGCGTTGCCCTTATGGCATGTCCTCGGGCTATTGTCTCCTTACGGGCTAGCGGTTAGAAAGAAAATGTAAAACCTTTTTGTACAAAATGGAATGTCTACGGCATCAGAAAATCAGTGTGAAATCACACCACTCCGTATGCCGCCGCACAGGCATCGCACGACTTTTGGGTTTCGCCAAGTTACGTGCGCCGAACGTGCTCAGTAGGCTAAATGTAAACTAGGCTTTTATAGAAAGCCAGACGGTATGAAGATAAAGGACGGATTCGGCAATTCAGACCAACAAATTTATGTCCACAAGGACTATCATAGTGTTGATGATAATTTTGTGTGTGGATAAATTCGTCATGGTAGATTCTCAAACATTTTTAATTTATGGAATAATTTTTTCATGTACTTGACCGAACACCAGATGCATGTAGCGATGATGACCCGCAGTCTCTTGGATTTGGAATTCTATCATTATTCTGAGGTCTTTTTGAGCTTACCTAGTATAATTTAGACAATATGAATTTTGGACAGACGAAGAGTTCCGTTTCTAACCGTTGCTGCTTACATTCGTACGGATTTTTTGTGACCGATGAATGTCCTCTGTTTTTCCGAGTGTCCGTTTGTCTGTCCGCCCATCTGTCCGTCCGTTAATTCCAAAAAAATCTTCTCCTCTGAACATTTTGGACGGAATAACACCAAACTTCACAGATATGATCTTTGGGTCACGCTTTAAAAGAAACTGAATCGGGGTCAAATGGGGTCAAAAGGGGTCAAAAGGTTAAATCTCGAAATAAATCTCTTCTGTAACTACTGATCGGAATTTCACCAAATTCCTCAGATATGATTCTTGAGTCAAACTCTACCAAAATACTTGCTCAGGATGCTTGTCAAGTCCAAAGGAAGATCCCCATTGACTTTTGTGGCATTCCAAAGTGCGTCATGGGAAAATGAGCCTTATAAAAGAATGTCCTGTTACCACTCTAGAAATCATAATTTTGGCCCAATCATTTTTCAAATTTGATCTGTATAATTATTATTATTTATTTTTGATACAATCTGATGTTGGTTAGGGGAAAAGGAGCCTTGATGACAATGTCATTTTTTACCATTCTAGGGGTTCACAGTTTTGGCTAAATTGTTTGCAAACTTGTAGAGACTATGTTTGTGTGTTATATAGGAGTCAGCTTGTCGGTCGATCATTCGGTTGGTCAGCCCGTCTGTCTGTAGATATTATTGTCTGGAAGTTTTCTTAGCAACTAATGGTCGGATTTCATTGAAAATTGACTGATGTGATCAGTCAGTATCAGGCTAGGATGTGCAAGTTATTTTTTGGTTATGATCCATTGACTTTTGACAAAGTTATGGCCCCTTGATGAAAAATAGCTTTCCATTATTGACAAGCACTCGTATGTGGGGTATTAGTTCGCATTGCGACAGTCTAGGCTTGATTTCATACTGAGGTGTGTCATGAGAAAAAGAGCACTATTTACCATGTTATTCTTACCATTATAGAGGTCACAGTTCAGGCTCACTCTCAGAAACTTGTTCAAGATGTTTTTATGGTCATAAGGAAGGGTCTTTTAGATTGTGAGGCATTCCAAAGTATGTCAATGGAAAAGAAACATACTTATATAGCAACAAGTTTTTCTTTTCATTTGATCTGTAGATCTAGATTTTGTAAGATTTCACCATGACGATCAATCAGAAAGGTTTATTGGGCAAAAGGCAAGGTCTCTATGGAAAAGGAGCTGTAATAGCCATTTTCGTGTAATCATTTGACTGCTGTATGTATATGTACGGTTGCAAAACATTCAAACAATTATTTAAAGGGCTGCACAGTATGAATGTTATTTGTAATTAGAACATTATGTGTAATATTTTTTGAAGAAGGCACGTGCTGAAAATTGAAAAGAGTTCATAATGTTATAGTGTAGTAGGTAACAATAATGATTTTGCTGAAACTGGGCCCATAATTGTCATTAAAGTATCTTTCAATGAAATTCAATTTGGTAAGGCAGGTGTCAAGGACACAAATGTGAGCGATATTGCACCATCATTGTTATCTTGTTTTTAAGGTTAACTGAAAGAATGATTGTTTAAAGTGACTATTTATCTCCAATCGGGAACCCTCTGCTATGCTACGAAATGGACGTCGGGAATAGTAATGGCGCAGCCGTGAAATTTCGTGCGTCATTTCGCACGTGGGTTTACATGACGCCATCAGCGTCAAGATAACGATGAGTAAAACAAAATCCCCCGAGATTAAAACTTGATATATTATAGTTTAATAACAAAATGTGTTTCGCTTTTTTGGGTCTTTTTTTTTGTTGTTGTTGTTTTTTTGTTTTGTTTTTACAATATGCCTAAAAGATACCGATTGACGACCGAAAGGCATTAAGGAGTTTGTTTTTCCATAAATGCGTTAAGCGAATTACCGCCAAAATCGAGTTACCTAAACAATGACACACAGTTACTACACAAGTTTATGTCCGAGGTACTTTCCATTTTACGGAAAAGGCCGGGCGATGTTCCGAATGTATTCATCTCTTCATTGTTTTCATTAGAATGCGCCGATCCCACACCAAGCAACGGGTCAACAGAAAATAGCAACTTTTATGAAAATTCAACTGTAAAAATAAAGTGTAAAGAAGGTTTCACTCGAATGGGACCAGAGACGGTGACGTGCCTTGGTAACAGAACATGGACTGGCAAAGTGCTTTGTATGGAAATGGGTAAGAAGAAATCTAAAGACAAACATTTCTATGTTTAAGCTTCATAATTTCACAGGACTTTTCATATCCTGTGACCTATGCATTTTTCCACGATTTGACTATAATATTATTTTCTTGAAGTAAACATTTTTATTTGCCTAACTCCTCATTTATTGGTGAATGGATTTGAATGAAACGGTCTTAAAATGTTCTCCATCCTGTCACTATGCGATTTTATATATTGTCGTTGTTTGCCAATTAAACGCTCTGTCAAAGAATAATGGACTTTTTTTTTCTTCAAATGTAAACCATTTTTTTTCGTTTAAGGGTTGATTTCAATGACACTTTCACTGGATGTTCTTCACCAAGTTACCATCAAATTCTCGGTCCGCCTTCAAAGCGCAGTTGGTAGCGCATCGGAATGACAATCTTGAGATCCCGGTTTCCATCCCCGACGGCGGCACTCATTCTTTCCGACTACTTGCCTCCCACCAACGGGTTGATAATCGTAGACCTATGTGAATTAGTAGATGGAGACTAGGAAAGGATGTACTGGTATTACTGGTATGAGAAATACCAGGAATCCATTATAATGTAATCCAGCCGCCGCGATGTAACTGGAAGATTGTTGAAAGCGACGTAACATCCCATTCAAATATCAAATAAACTATCACATTCTCGCTGTTTGTCCAGAGCATGTGGGCCTGCATTGTAAAACGATCCGATCGTGACGATTACTGTCACAACAGCCCTAACCTGCGTTCAGGACCTGCGTTCAGGATGTCAAAACGGTGCAAACTGTTTGCAAATTATACCCCGCTTTGCACGCAGGTGCACGTGCAAAGCGGGGAATAATTAGCTAAGAGTTTGCTCCGTTTTACCATCCTGAACACAGGGTTGTTTTCTCTATTTTATAATACAGTGGTCTCGCGATACCTCGAACACACACGGGACCGTCCAATTTGCTCGAGTCATCGCACGATTCGAGTTAATGCTAGTACGCAAAATTGTCCTCTAAGAAGACGTTTTAATGCGTTTAAAACTTACCTTTGCATATTTTGCCTTCAAAATATGCAGCACCTATGAAAATACTCATAGAGGAATAGTTGTATGAAGTACCAATGATTTTATGATATAAAACTATTTGTTAATTTGGTCAAATTGTCACGCGGCGTTAAAAACAGAATTAAACCCAAAAAGTATATTAAGACGTCGGCGTCAATGTAAGTGGTATATGTTTTCTGTACATTAAGCAATTTTAATGAGAGGCATTATCTCATGAATATTCTTTTTTCTTTGCAATATTTTCATAGCTATCGTTTCTTAACAGTCTTTTATCAATCAGATGATAGGCGAGGTTGCAAGCAATTTCTTCTTTTCTCACAATGTTTTCTTTTGAGCTAACTTCCTTCAAGACAATTAAAAAATCAAAGCATTTCCCTTTAACTACTTTTTATGCCGAACTCTATCGATGGGTGATCGAAACATTAAAACTACAGCGGAAAAAAGTGTAGTTATGATGTTTCGGTGGGCAATCGTCAATATCTTTCGTTATAAAGGTGAATAATTTGCTGAATTACTCACGGGAATAATTTTCGCAAGACTCTGAAAATGATGATGAGCATTGATTGATACGACAAAAATGCCTATTTGTTTAATTGTTTTTTCCAAGTCTCAAAATAATTTTCTGATCATTAAATTCCCGTCTTTTACACCCTAAAATTGAATAAGTGTGGAATACAAAGAGGTGTGAAAACAAGTTGTCTGACTTGTCGAAACCCCATGAAAAAGTCCTAAAGGTATTCTTGACGATGGGCCGAAATAACAAATACGCGCTGTAAGTTAATTTTGAAGCAAAACAATGGATGTCAAAAAGGTGCGAACCCCTTTGCTCGAGTGAATGCATTAAGATTTGACCACGGGACCAAGATTGCTGCTCGAGCGATCGAGCAATCGCGCGTTCGGGTTAGTGCAGTAATAACCAACAAGAAAATAGAGTAAGACGCATCGGGACTGGAAGGCGAGCTCGAGCTTTTGCATGAATTCGAGTTTTCGCCCTCTCCAGGTAACGCGAGACCACTGTATTGAATTAGATTTATTTCCATTGTTTTATTTTCGCTAGAATTACATAACATATTTTATTACGTTCACTACTACAGTGGTCTCGCGATATCTCGAACACACACCGGACCGACCAATTTGCTCGAGTCATCGCATGATTCGAGTTAATGCCAGTACTCAGAATTATCCTCTACGAAGACGTTTCACTTCGTTTTGAACTTACCTTTGCATATTTTGCCTTCAAAATATGCAGTACCTATGTAAAATACTCCTAGAGGAATAGCTTTTTGAAGTACCAATGATATAATGATATAAAACAATTTGTTAATTTGGTCAAATTGTCAGCGTTAAAAATAGAAAGAAATAAAAAGAAAAAAAGTCGATTAAGGCGTCGGCGTTTATGAAAGCGGTGTCTATTCTTTGTACATGTAGCAATTTAAATGAAAGGTATTGTAGCATGCATACTCTTTCTTCCTTATAATAATTTCGTAGCTATCGTTTCTCAATGATAAAATTTTAGACGTTTTATCAGTCAGAAGATAGGCGAGGTTGCAAGCAATTCCTTCTTTTCTCACAATGTTTTCTTCCTTCAAGACAATTAAAAATTCAAAGCACTTTTCTGTTATTGGGTTTTTGTGCCTTACACTATCGATGGGTGGCCGAAACATTGAAACATGCTGAAAAGTTTAGTTATGATGATTCGATTGGCAATCGACAAAATATTTCGTTATAAATGTGAATAATTTGCTGAATCGGTCACGAGGATAAATTTCGAAAGACTTTCAAAATGATGATGAGCATTGATTCGACAAAAATGCCTATTTGTTTTATTATAGTTTCGAAGTCTCAAAATTATTTTCTAATCATTAAATTCCCGTCATTTACACCCAAAAATTGAATAAGTGTTGCATACAACGAGGTGTGAAAACAGTCGTCTGACTTGACGAAACCACGTGAAAAAGTCCTAAAGGTATTCTTGACGATAGGCCGAAATAACAAGAACGCACTGTATGTTAATTTTGAAGCAAAACAATGGATGTCAGAAAGGTGCGAACCCCTTTGCTCGAGTGAATGCAGTAAAACTTGACCACGGGACTGAGATTGATGCTCGAGAGATCGAGCAATCGCGCGTTCGAGTAAGTGCAGTATTAACCAACAAGAAAATAGTGTAAGACGCGTCGGGAACGCAAGGCGAGCTCGAGCTTTCGCACAAATTCGAGTTTTCGCCCTCTCGAGATAACGCGAGACCACTGTATTATCAAATCTGTAATATACTTTTGAAATTATAAAATCGTTAGCTGAGTGATATGCTATCTCTTTTCGTATTTAGATAAAAGTAGGTTCCAGCCCCCACTTGAGGCGGGTAATGTATTAGGGAAGACCCCTTTACAGAAAGAGAGTCCCCAATTCACCTAGCTGTAACAGTCTGTATCAGTGGTTAAGATTTTCTTTTCTCTCTAGTCTGCACGGTAAAATCTTTAATGGTTTAAGACTACAATAAAAATCAGTCACTTTGTCGCGACATCCTCGAGTAAAAAGCCCCACGATTGAACAGTTAGGACTAAACTGGCTTGAATATATTTCAGAATGTCCTGACCCCAGACCAACAGATGGGTATATAACTAATGATTGTTTGTCCAATAGTTCAACTGTAACGGTTCTTTGTAACGAAGGTTTTGTACGAGTTGGGGACAAAACAATCACGTGCTTGCATAATGCAACCTGGTCTAATAGTGTAACATGCTTAGCAGGTAGGATAAATAGAGGATATTGAATGAATGGTCATGGAATACCGAATTTATTAAACGAGTCATCTATAAACAGATAAAAACGAGGATAAGGCGAGTTTTATTTGTTTATAGATGACGAGTTTAATACATTCGGTATTTGATGAGCACAAATTTGATATTCTATTTATAATTTGGCCGGATTTTTTGCGAAAATCGTCAAAAGTCTTGAAATAGAACATTTCAATTTTACCGCGAAACTTATTACACCATTTAAAACTGACTTCGCATTATAGACATTATGACGTCATTTTCGCGGTTACAAAATAGCGTTGCTACTCGCTCTGAGCTCATTTGCATAGTTATTCAACTAGTGTAATAACACCCGTGTAATAACAAAAATATTCGACGGGTTATTTCACTCCCGCGACGTAGGCCATATTATAAAAGCAGACTGATACTGACATGAGCAGAAAAATTTATTATCAAGTAAATAACTTTTCTATGTCTCTAGGTATATTAGGAATCATCTTTCAACTCGTGAAACAAAATCTGCGGTCCTGCATAACAAACGGTTAGTTGAACTCCATGTTAAGCCTAACAAAAGCCCTAGGTTCAGAATGCAAAATCGATTATGAATCTGCCTTTCAGAAATGTTATCCCGCTTTGAACATACATAAGAGATGAAGATAGTATTTGTTGATTTCATTGAGAAATGAAACTAAAAACCTAATCACACTGTATGAATACGTGCATTTATATTTTTCTATATAAATGCCGTGAAACTTGTGACTATCTTTAGCACAAGCTGAAATATTAGTTTTAAAAGCACCCCAGATTTCGGAGCCATAAAGTAAAAAAGGTTTATTTAAATGATCAAACAAGTGTATATCAGTATGAATAGACGGCTCTGCTGAAATTATGATTTTTGTTAGTTTAAAGGATGCTTTTCTCGCTTTGTTATATATATCATGTTGTCCATAAATAAAAATTCCGCTGGCAGAAAAATAAACTCCAAGATATCGATAGTGTTGAACGCATCGAAGAGTTTCATAATCAAGATTGAATCTTTCTTTAATTAATCTTCCTACTCTATTGAAAGTCAGAATTTTTGTTTTGCTAACAATCAAATCTAAGCACCAATCTTCACAAAAAGTTTCCAATTGGTTAATCCCTTTTTGTAAGCCTTTAGCAGATCTAGCAAAAATTACAATATCGTCAGCATGCAAAAGACACTGAACATTTTTTCCATTCAGTTGAACTGAATCAGAACAATTGATAACATAGTTTGGAAAAATCACGTGCAAAATGACGTGCTTAACGAAACTATGTCCCAGAAATTTAACATTTTGTCTCATTTTTGCAAAAGAAAAAAATGAATAATCGTTTGATTTTTGAGTGAGATCGATTAATATTTCATTTTCGTGAACAACAAAAGCTATATTTTCACTCGTGGCTCCACCACTCGTGAAAATATAGCTTTGGTGTTAACCCAATGAATATAAATCGATCTTACGCTGAAACAAACGATTATCCTCTATTTATGCAGAAATTCTACAAAAAATGAAATTTAGACACTGGTTTGTCTGCCCATTTCACAGAGACAGGCTCAGATCGACACTTTTCAAACTTCCCAATAGGTCAATTTGTCCCTGACTAGTCACTTACAAATGTGAGCCATCACGCAAATGGACCATCTCGAACTCCGTAAAACAAGTATTTGAAAAAGAAATTCGTTGCAGTACAGGTCACCAGAGGTCGCATTTCAAATGTTCCGAAAGAGATATATAGAATGAGCCATCCAGATTCAGAAAATCAGCACAGTGTGTATAAGTTTCGATCCTAGTCAGACTGCGCAAACACTTTACACATTTAACAGATGGTTCCATTTTGCGTGACGGGATACAAACATATCTTTTTGTCAGAATGTCCGAATCCGGTACCGATAAATGGGGAAATTGACTGACCAAGAGAATGGTCAAACCTTCCTGGAGAATTCCACAGTGGATGTCACGTGTAATGAGGGGTATGCACGTATTGGACCAAGCACCGTGACGTGTACACGAAATAGGACATGGACGGGTGTGGCGAGGTGTGAAAAGATGGGTAAGATAGAACATAGTTTATTCAATAAGTATCCAGAAGGTCTTAGACCCATGTGGAATTCACAATTACAGCATATACACAATATGACGGACAACAATGACAATTATGTTTGAGTTTAGATTATAATTCATCCACACTGCCCATCTTACCCGAAATCAAAAGTCGGCAAGAAGGACTGTGGACTTACAGGAACAAAGCAGTAAACGATGTTATAAAGAACCAAGGTATCAAAAATTCAAATATTCAAAGATTCACGTCAAAATCCTAGGGATCCTAACTTTCAATAAGCTAGGCTCGCCATGATAGAGATGCGGATCTTAAGAGAAATTAATTTGTATTTAAACCAATCAATTTGGAATAGTGAAAAGCATATAATGACTGTTTAATTAACAAATCTTAGATTATAATTTTGAAATCAAGCAATACATGTTTACATGTTTGAGTGGAATTAGTTCAGAAATCTCACTCACATTAATGTAAAAAGAAGTAGTTAAAACACTCAACCTAAGTAAAGGCAATAGTACTCATGAGCATTACTAGGATTTTTCAAATTCTTACTCACAAATTAGCGATCACCCAAAACTTTTATGCGTTATGTAAATACCAATCAAATTGACGCCAATGCGCTCATTTAGGCACGAATGGAGGAAAAAGCAATTGATCCTATGGGATAATCTTGCTATTTTCAACATTGATGATTGATCAACACATCCCAACGACAGCTTGAAAAAGCTGTAGTTACGATGTTTTAATCGCCCATCAACGATACTTTTTGACATTATTCAAATATGTATTAAAAACTTGCGTGATTTGTGAAATGGTAGTAACGCCATTGGTGCTGTTTATCTGTTAAAGCAAAATATGAAATTTACTTTTTCATTCATTAATGACAGTGTTTTTAATACAATGATGAAATTTAATTACTATTATATAACATACCATTTCTTTTTTCAAATGCTTTGTTCACAAAGAACCCTAACTTTTGTATTATGTTTTCATTGCTAGATGTAACAAGGTCTACACATTTAAACATATTAGGTCTTTCCCAATAATACTTTGGCAACATTTCTTTTCTTAAATCAGTGTATTGATCGCATTCCATTAAAAAGTGATATTCATCTTCTAACTTATTGCAGAAAGAGCATGTGCGTTCATTTAAGGGTGTACTAACGGGTTTATTCCATCTTCCCGTTTCCACACAAAGTCTGTGAGAAGAAACGCGTAGACAGCATAAACTTTTTCGAAATGTTGAAACTTGAATAATGTTTAAATAAGGTTGAAAACCGAAATAAGCTATAGATGTATAAAAAGTTGCTCGACTTGAGTAACTTAAACGACTTCTCCAGCTTTGCAAGAATTGATCTTGAATCCTTTGTTTTATTAGTGTGATGAATAATTTTGAGTCGCCGACCGTCTGAGATATCCATGCGTCTGCAAAACCTAAATTGAACAATAGATCCCTTAGGAGAGAACACCAGTTCTTACAATTTGGCTTTTCTTGAACATCTTGATATAGAGTATTGTAGATTATGTTGATATACTTTTGAGGTTTTGAATGTAATATTTTTAACCAAAATTTTATTATCGATATGTAGCGTGAATTTATTAGGGGCATTCTTCCTAATTCGCCATATATAAAATCGTTTTGAGTTGTCTTTTTAACCCCTAGTAAGCGTTTACAGAAGTGAAGGTGTACTCTCTCTATGGAGTTACTATTTACAAATCCCCATACCTCACTACCATAATTCAAAATAGGAAGAACTAATTTATCAAATAGTTCGAGCTTGTGTTGGACAGATACATTTGTGAATTTATATAGATATTTATTCAGCTTATAGATGGCTTTTAAAGACTGACCCGCAAGAGTGTTCTGTGCGACCGCTAAGGAACCCCCAGTAGTAAATACTAAACCTAGATATACGAATTTGTCAACAATCTCAATATCAAAGCCATTATATGTAAAATGTATGTCGTTGGGAAGTCTACCACCTTTTCTGAAAATCATAACTTTCGTCTTAGAAGCATTGACTAATAGTTTCCACCGTTGACAATACTTGTAAAGTAAATCTAAGTTGATTTGTAGCTCTTCGGGACTATTTGCAAATAACACAATATCGTCTGCATACAAAATCATAAACAATTTAAACATAAAAACATCAACCCCTGTGATACCATTTTGGATGTACATATCTTCAAGATCATTCAGGAACATGGAGAATAAAAATGGTGACAAACACTCGCCTTGTCTAACGCCAAGAATACATTCAAAACTATTACTTAACTGATTTAAATATTTAACACGTGACTTTACGTTATTATAAATTGATCTAATAATATTCAGAACTTTACCTCTTATACCAAGTTTTATGAGTTTAAGCCAAAGGTTGTCTCTTGTTACATAATCAAACGCTTTTGAAAAATCTATAAAAGCACAATAAAGTTTTTTACCGCTATTAATCACGTGATTTAAAAGGCCATGTAGTACATAGATATTGTCAACTGTGCCCATTTGACTTCGAAAACCAGCTTGGGCTTCAATATATACGCTGTATTCTTCTGCCCATGTGCACAATCTATTGTTTAGAATGGAGGTAAATAATTTCCCTAAACTGCTTAATAGCGTTATGCCCCTGTAGTTGTCTACTTCGTTGATATTACCCTTTTTATGCAATGGGACAACAAATCCCTCTGACCATGATTCGGGGAAATAACCAATCTCCAAAATTTTATTAAACATGGATAATAAATAAGGGATCAGAATATCTTTTCCATGAATAAAAAATTCATTCAAATACAAATCTGGCCCTGCTGATTTGTTGGATTTTAATTGATTAATACCTTTAAGTAACTCAGCTTGCGTGAAAGGCAGGTTTAGTTCATCAAACATAATATCAAATTCATTATTTTCATATCTCTCCATAAAATGAAAAACATCTTCATCCGGAGTGAAAAATTGATCACCGGGATTATTTACGCTTTTAAAGTACTGTTCAAAACAATCAATGGATATATTAGAGGTCTTAATCCCGCAGGTTCCTTTCAGCATGTTCCAATACAGTCTTGCATTTTTAAACTTAGCAGATAATAATTTTTGCGTTTCATCCCTATCATGTTGCAATCGCGCATTATACACACATTTTTTATATTCAGACCGTTTGTTTGCCATATTGATTCTATCATTTTCTGATTTATTTTTTCTGAAACGATTTAATGCAAAATAGAATTCTTTGCGTTTATTTTTGCATTCTTGAGAAAACCATTCATTATTCTTATGTGATTTTTTAGACGGTTTTGTTTGTTCCCGTGTTATATTATCTTTTAATCGACGTTTGAAAAGAGGAGAAACTACTTCGTCAAAAATGTTTGAAAATTTTGTTAAGCACGACTCAAGATCACTCTTGCAATTACTAGACTCAATATCAGTACATAAAGAGTTGAATTTTTCCGTAATAATAGGTGAAGACAACGAATTCTTATAAAGCGCCTCTTTATCTTTATCCCAAATGTGTATATGTGTGACTGGTTCATAATGGTTAAAAGTGGAATTTTGTTCTATAATGTCTGTTTCAAATGCAAAAGCAAAATCGACGAGACAATGATCCGACAAAATATTAGAATCATGAATTACAAATTTGTCTACATTTCTCATAATGTTTTGTGATGTAACTACATAATCAACAACACTCGAACCTCTGGATCCAATATAAGTGTACCGACCAATACCTTTGTCAGCACCAGCACGGCCGTTTAGGATTCGAAAACCAGTCTGTTTACATAGATCTAATAACAAAGTACCATTGCTATTTAGGCGACCCTTATCTTGTGAAACTCGTTTTAAGCTTGTATCAATCATGTAATCTTCTGGTAATGAACAAATATTTGAAAAATTATCATGCTCGACGAAATCTGGTAGATCCGATGTGTGTGAGTTAAAATCGCCACACAATACAAAATTCAGATTATTCTGAATGTTTACATCTACTGAACTTATAAAATCAAGTAATCTGTCATACGTATGCGTATCGACTAAGGCTTGTCTGCAGCTGTTTTCTGGAATAATATAGCATAAACACAAATACAAATCATCCGACAAACCAAGGACTTGTTTGCCAATTTTTATACATAGAATGTCATCGCAACTTTTAAATACTAGTGTCTCGTCTGAGACAAAATTATTTCGTATATATACAATAATACCCCCGGACGATCTTTTACTTGAGTGTTTATTTTCGGTTCGATGCAAAGCAAAATATTCAAAGTTTTTAACACAAAGATCAGAATAGTCGTTTGACCAAGTTTCTGTTAATAACACTACATCATGCGAATCGAAGATGTTCTCAAGTTCGGGAGTTGAAAGTTTATTAGTCCTTTTGGTACTCAAACCCTGTACATTCAAAAGAGCACAGCGTAGCGAGACCTTCTGGGCGTGACCCTATTTACTAGACGACTGTTTATCCGAAGAGGCAGTCGCGTCCACTAATGTTCTATTTATAGCACCTTGAAAAACCTGAGTTCCGTGCGGTGGTCTATTTTTAGGTTCTGGAAAAACAGAGGTTCTATTTTTAGACAAACTATCGTTTCGTTTGTAGGGGCGTGCTGATTCTGACCTCTTTTCTGAACGAGCATGTGCACGGGAATTTCGATCTCGTCCACGTCTAGGTGATAAACATGATTTATTATTTGTTTCGTTAGTTTGTGATGTGTTTTCCCGTGAACAAAACGGAGTATTTTGCACTGACGTGTTAACTGTGGATTGAATTTCCTGGTTTGGTTGTGTGTTATTTTCCTTTTCCGTTTCATTGTTTATAAAAGTTTGTTGTGGCTTAAAAGTATGCGACTGGCTCTCATTTTCTTGTGAGGCTGGATCATTGTTCGTCAGCGACAACGACGAGCCAATAAGTGCAGCAGTGTCACTCAAGCTATTACTCTTCCACTGATTAGCATTTGGGTTTAAATTAGAAAACACCTGTTCGGTCTGCATATGTGCAACGGGTTCGTCGATGGCTCGATGGTTTTGATTATTGTCACCACTGATGATGCTTGCTTGTGGGTGGGCATTGTTCACGTTCGTTGTGAATTGTGTATTCAAACAAGTATAATTGTTTATATTCTGGTTGGGAATTTGTGATTGGATTAAACCACGGCTCCGGATATCTTGCGACATTGGTAAGTTACTATTCGGGATTTCAGTTTCACATTGCAAATCTAACTGAGCACTGACATTACCGACCAATTCTAATCTGTTTTTGTTGATACTAGTTGACCATTCACTCAGTTCATCCCTTACTAAACGACCGTTTCTCAAAAGCTTTGCAGGATATACAATTTGTATTTTAGCATCTGGATCATCTCACTTCATACGTTTGTACAGTGGCCATAACCTAGATCGGGTCTCTTGAATTTCTTTCGGGAAATCATAATCTATCGATATTTTGGTTCTTTTTAGAAAATGGGCATTTTTCATAATATTTTCAACATCACAGAAATCACGGAAATTCACTATTATAGGGCGATATTTGGTACTATTTCTGTCATATTTTCCTAGTCTGTGGGCTCTCGAAATGTACATTCTGTCCGAATCTAGTTCAAGATGATCAAAAATAACGTCTCGTATAATTTGGAAGCAGTTCTCGCCCTTGTGTTCTGCAAGACCTCTGAAGACCAAGTTATTTCTACGTGACCTTGCTTCAATATCGATAGATTTATAGGCCAATGTTCTCAACAGTTCAGTTTGAAGGTCCGATGTCTGCAAAACCTGACCTAGCTTTTGACCTATGCCTGTGAGCGACTTTTCAAATAAATTGAGTCTCGCACTTGAATTTAATTGATCTTGACGAATACAACGTAATTCGTCAAATATCATTATCAATTTTTCATCTTGAGAAGAATGAATAAACCCTTGCCTTGATTGATCATTTGGTTGTTGATTGTTTGCATTTGCATCCCCGTCACCATGTTCCCGCCCTTGAAATATTTGAAATCGGTTTTGAGTGAACACTCCTTGTTCCATCATAATTAGTTTAGTCCGTAATAATAGTTCACGATTTTTGGCATAAATGAAAGTTATACTACTACAACACAAAATTGATAATAGAAGTCTAGATGAACATCGACAACATCACTTATTTTATTTTATTTTCAATTCACCTGTATCGATACGTGTTGTGTCCGCCATATTTAATTACTGATAAGATAAACTAATGTTATTCACATCGTGAAATTAGCATTCATCTTGATCAAAAACATTGGAAAA
The DNA here is from genome assembly GCA_948146395.1 of Fragum whitleyi. Classification (NCBI taxonomy): domain Eukaryota; kingdom Metazoa; phylum Mollusca; class Bivalvia; order Cardiida; family Cardiidae; genus Fragum; species Fragum whitleyi. The sequence continues at coordinate 3,024,706 of OX411549.1, forward strand.
CCCCAATAAAATCACTATCAGTTAAATGATTCTTTTCTTAGCCGCTAAAATGATGGTCACAGAAGCATGTTTAAAGTTGCGAACAATAACTTCAGTCCGAAAAGGGTTGAAATTGCCTTAAATTCAGTATCGATGAAATTAATCCCTGCCTTATGGTCACAAAGGCACGTGCAAAGTTTCCGAACAATAGCTTTAGCAGAGATAGGAGGGTTGTTCAATTTTTTCCGTATTAGGTCAATAAATCATTATTGATAATGCGTTATGCGAAAACAGTAATTGCATATTAACGGGACATTTTATATTCTTGAAAGCATGCAATCGGAAACCTTCAGCGATTCTACGGAATGGACCTCGGGAATAATACGGGCGCTGTCATGAAAGTGCGCCATTCCGCACGTTGGTTTTTATGACGTCACAAATATCAACGATCCTTCTAAAGACGACGATGCATAAAACAAAATCAATGGGCATATCATAATTAAATACCAAACCGCAGTGTGTTACTGTGTTTTGTTTTCAAATTATAATATATACGATATTTTTAGACAGACGATAGGAAAGAATTGACAAATGTTAGTTTCTCCACGCGTATTAAATAACCGAAGAACTACCAGAAACCGAATTCCTTAAAAATTGACACAAAATTACTACACTTACGTCCGAGGTTTTTTTCCAGTTTACGGAAAAGTCCGTTTGATGTTCCGAATTTCAAGCATGCTAATAACTGAAGCAGTCGGAAAATTTATATTGGTTTCACACGCAAACAAAAAGATATAGGTATTCTGTGGCGGCGCACAGTACGTAACTCTGGTTACGTTGTCAGAAATTCAGAATTCAGAATTCAGTGCAATTCATTTCATCACAGGTCTTTATAAATGGACGAAAGAGGAGTTTAATCTTCCTGTCCTTAAGTTGTGTTTTTTATGGTATGTACATATAGTATTTAAAATCGAATGGTACGAAATCAACTTTCTCAGAATTGAACCCCTTTGTAAATCGTCATAGACTCGGCAGTTGTCGTCCCTACAATTGCCTGAATAAGCTTCTTTCTGCCATTCCTTCCCTATCTTTTCTATTATATTACGGAGCTTCGAAGACTCTTCATGTTTGAAAAGAAAATATATGGAGGATTGAACCTTTTCCTTTTAGCATGACCACTTTTTAATCTATGACTTTTATGTATTTCTTCTAAATTTCAGAAAAAAAAATTATATGGCTAAATTCCCAGCGATCAGGAGACGTCAAGTAGAACGTTCACCCCGTCACTTTTTAAAAGAGTCTTATCAAAAAATTATACAGTCAAATTATTACAAATTAAGACAGGGCACACGAATAACTTATTCCTGCAACTCATTAAAACTGTCAAGTTTTCAGCTGACAGGGGAGAATAAATATTCACGAAAGAAGACCAAATTAGTGAGGCGTTTCATATACTGCGCCGGGTACTCGTTACCATGGCATTGTATATGGCAAACGCGCGTGCGTTTAGTTCGTGAATCCACCTGCACAGGTTGATCTAAGTTTCATTGTTGGGCACATGTACAGTTGTTGGAAAAGCCATGTATATGCTCAATTTTGTTCTTCAGTGTGTTCTGATCCTACTCCATCCAATGGATTTGTAACTGGTGAAGATTTCTCTTATAACTCCACCATACAAGTGTGGTGTGATGAAGGTTTAGTGCTGCAGGGAAGTCATGAGATCACGTGCTTGGCTAATGCCACGTGGTCTAGTCAGGTGTCGTGCATTGCTGGTGGGTAAATAAAAACGGAAATAAAGCTATGATATTTTGAACTGCCTTACATAGTTACAATACTTTATACACGAATTTTGGATAGAAAGGCAGGTTCCTGCTCCCTACAAACTTTTACTGGAATAAAAATCGATAGATATTTTAAATTTTTACATCAGGGCCTGAGGTTATAAACTTTTCAAATTCTCAACTCAAGATTTTCTCAAAATTCCAACTATAGATTAAAGCCTTAATTCTGCTGTAATGCGTGGATAAATCTATGGACTTTAAAGATAAACAATTATTAAATGTTATAAATAATATCAATCTTATTTTTACGCTCATACAGATATAAAAAATATTAGAGCGGTGTCGGGTATTCTCGGATGGCGGGTATTCTCGGATAGTCACGTGTTTCTCCTCTGCATTGGCAAGGTATATGGTTCTATTGTGCTTTACTTTAAGTTCGTCAAGATATTTGATTTATTTACACATCCGCATATGACATAAAGTCTTATGAAGGAGGGAGAAATCATTTATTACATAAGATATTGTTGGAAAAGCTTTCAATTTAAGATAACTGCTAATTTTTTGTCTAGCTTCATCTTTTTCTTTCATCACTTATGTTGGGATATAGAAAAGAAACAGAGAAACTTTTCACATATGGAGATATTTACTACCTTAAATGCACATCTTTTTAGATGAAATAACACTGTAGATGAACATGATTTGAGTATCCAAAACACTCTACAAAAATGTTGCTTTCGGGTCTTTCGGATACCTTCGAACTACCCAATAATTGCGCATTCTTCTTCTTTTAAAAGGAGCATTCTAACTTTTCAAAAAAGTAAACCTAAAATAATATGTAGTTTTTTTATTTGAAATGATTAACGTTTTGATTAAAGAAATTCTGAAATGAACGTATCTTTCTACTCATATGTGTCAGAACTGATATCTGTACATAGTTCAACACTCATACATCTTTATTGTATGTGAATTCTTGAATTCACCTGGATATGTATGTCTCAGATTATTAATAAAATACACGTATGTTTGAAGCTAGTACCTTTTCTCCAGTACATTCCTATAGAGAAAAAGTACACACTCAATAGTTGAAGTATGCTAATTGGATTTCTTTTATAAAATGTGTCCACTACTATCTCATAACTTTTCTTAACACTAGTTCAAACGGGGTTGATAGAATGGAATAAGATCAATGTATTTCGGAATAGATCTAGATTCTAAGTGCCTCTGCGTTTATTTGCTTGAAAGATCATTATCATCTTGAACTCTTCCCAAAGACAAATCTAAATGCTGTATCTATAAATACATTTAATTTCTTCAATTGTATTTTGACTTTAGAAATTATTTTAAAAATAGGCTTCAAAGATGTTTGAATCCAATTCAGATTTAAATTTATATATATATTTCACTTATCTTAAGTAGCCGAGATTACCCGTCAGCGACCAAGATCAGATGTCTCAATATGGGTTTCTTTTATCTGTTTTGAACAAATTATTATTTTGCTAGGGTAACTTTTTATTATCTTATTCTGTTAAGAATAGATAGCATCCGTCAATAAACGCCCCAAGATCAAAAGTATAATTGTCCATCTGCACCTTTTTTTATACGAAATGTCTTAGGTATCCGGAAATACCCGACACCGCTCTAGTTTGAGAAAATTTTCAATTTAGAATGAGAAAAGTTTTATAACTTCGGGCCTAGATACAAACCTCACTTTCTATCCGGTTTCTTTTTTCATAATTCTTATAAAAGCTATGAATGGAAACGTATGCTACGTGTAGCTATGAAATTGGATTGTCTTATTGACTTATCTCATCAATCTTAGAATGTCCGGATCCATCCCCACTGAATGGGTCATTACTCGTGAAACCAGAGACCTTCACAGAAAACACGACGGTGGCCATCATTTGTGATGACGAATTTCTGCACATCGGTCCTGATACAGTCACGTGTCAACCAAACGGCACGTGGTCAAACGTCGTGCAGTGCGTGCAAACAGGTAGGTTTTTTTTTTTTTACAATAATCATTTGAATTAATAGGAATTTAAAAACAAAAAAAGGAGTCATATTCAAAAGGTCCCGGGTTCGATTCCCGACGGCGACACTCGTCCTTTTCAAATATTTATCTCTCACCATTGGGTCGATGATTGCAGACCTATTTTGGGATAGCAGCTGGAGGCTGTGTCGCTTACATAACGAGTCAAAAATTGATTAGTTTTTTCGCTCAATTGACCCATTTGCAAATGGTTGCATACAATATATAAATAAATATTTTCCTTTTTTAAAAATAGAATGTTAGCAATAGAAAAATAGGGAAATTTTTTAACAAAGTTAAGATTTTTTCTACAAAAGTTCTGCGTAGTAGTTGTAGCCGAGTAATCAAAACTGCGTTCATGGAAGTTTGGATGATTTTTTTTACATATGTAACGCTCTTTTATTACATTTCTACCGGTGAAGTCCTGGGAATTACCGGTGTAATGAATTTTGATATCCTCACTCTTTTTCAGTTGTTGTTGTTGTTTTCCCCCAAGCAGCTTGGCCCTTGCTCAGATTGCTAAGATATTTACATTAACATTACAATAAAAGATCGATGATATCTGTAATGGTTGTATAAATTTGGGGATGGTTTCTCATTATCGTGCAACTTTGATTCAATATAAAATGCTCATCTAAGGAGATTGGGTGACCACACAATTCTTCCACTATGTTCATCTCGGTACCCAGTCGATTTCCAACGTTGACATCGTTGACAAAGCTGTCGTTTCTAAAACTTAATATCTTAAGATTCGCCCTATTTATTTTCGTTCCTCGTCTTAAAGATTTGTAACGTCCAAATGACTCGTTTTTAACGCTTAATAATGAATTTCAAGTAAGAATTACTGGTACTCGTGGTTAACGTAAACGTTTTATATATGTTATTGTTGTTGTTGTTGTTGTTTTGTTTTGTTGTTGTTTTGTTTTGAGGGATTAAGGTTGCTTAAGCATGTGCTAATTCTATTTGAAGTGCAACGTTTTGTGCTCGATTGCAATGCAAAAAGAGTGAGTTGAACAAAAGCGGAGTATAAGTTTTTGATAATTTCACTGCTTAGACGGTGAGGTTATTAAATGATAATTTACCGTTATTTCTCATTAATCCACCGAAAAGCATTATAGAAATACTCTTATCCGGACCTTTGGACTTTGATGAAATGCATAAGATAATACGAAAAATACAACATTAGTCAGCGCGTATATGAAATTAATCCCAATCTAAATTATAAAAGTATTTTCTAGAGATACTGGTCAATCTGTCATGTACGGAGTTCGAATACCAATACGGGACCTGTAGCGGCGGTTTAGCTTGCGAGGAAAAGCAATCCATTGGGCCAAGATGCAGGTTGGTAAAAATCATCTTGTCTGTAAAGTGTCGCCTTACTTTTATATTCGAGCAATCACAAAGATGTGTAGGCTAGTAATTTCTTTAAGCTTATAAAATAAATTAATGATCTTAACATTGAAGTTAATAAAAAACATGCTTATAGATTCCCACTGGCAAGGGTGTGCCTACCAAGTAAGCACAGTTTGCACGTGCGTAAAAAAATGATATAAAAATTTATACCGTTGGTGAAATATCATAAAATCGTACCTATAAAGGTAGATTTTGTGCGTTGAGCCGTGAATTCTATATTCATATAAGGATTCCTGAGCTCAGTTTTGAAAATACACTTATAGCTTTGTCAAGCTAAAGTAATCATGTTATGATCACTCACCGACGATATTTTTTTAATTTTTTATGTTTATTACGCTCGTGCGTACTGTATGTAACTGGTAGCTGTTCCCTTGCATGGGAAGACCGCATTCACCCAACTGTTAAGCCTTTTTAATTAAGTCATTATTTACAAAGACTTTTATAAATCATGCTATAAAGATTACACCTCACATTATGATACCTCTTAAGGTAGTGTAGCCGTAATAGTTCCGCAACATTTCTGAACTAAAGATCTTTCACAATGTTGACCGAGGTTTCCTTATGAAAGTCATTAGGAAATCGCGTTTAACATAATAAGTGCAGAACTTCCGAAACATTGCGGAACAATTATGGGTCCACTGCCTTAATGCATATTTCCTACATTTCAGCCTACAGACTGGTGGTAAGTTACTGATTTACATGTTTGATTCACCATTTTGAGCGGTAGCGCGTCAGACTATCATTCAAAATGTCCCGGGTTCGATTCCTGACGGCAGCACCCATTCTTTCTGACTAATTGTCTTCAACCAATGGGTTTTATTCCTGGACTCTTAGACCTAGGAGGGATAGCAGCTGGAGGTAAGGAAAGGATGCAATATAATACTAGTGTGAGAAATGCCAGGAATCCATTGTTAGGTGCTCCAGCCGCCGCGATATGACCGAGATAATGTTAAAAGCGGCTAAAAATCCCATTCAAACAAACTAATCGTTCTTTTGATTGTGCAAAGCACAATTTCATAAGTCCTTTCTACATGCCCTCTTATCGGATTTACCATTTGTACCCTTACTATCAAAGTGTCCCCACTTCTCTCTCTGTCTCCCTCCATGTCTGTAATTTATCTACATGTGTTTCTTCCGAAACCTTGTACTTGCACCTTTTCAAATTGAAAGTAAGACTTCTTTAAACAATTTCTTCATTAGAAGAACGGGTGTGTTTTGGTCTGTATATCGAAATTTATTTGATGACACCATGCTTAATTTTGGCATGTAGATGTCGTATTTGTCCGTATGTTACATATATAGCCTTTGTATTACTTTTCAACAAAGCTTTCTTTAAATGTGCATGACTTTGCTAGATTTATAGCAGCAACTTGTGGTTAGATGATTTTTTTTCTAAAAAGTAAATCTTAGATTCTATTTTTCTGAATCAACAATAACTGTTTCAATACGTTCAGTGAAGCACAATTACAATGTTTACAGCACTTTGATAGTTTTATGTTATGAAAATGAATATCTAAATGTGACCGTCACGCGAAAAAGGACCATCTGGGAACTCTTCAAAATAGATATTTGAAAAAGAGGCTGGGTTTAGCATAGGTCAAACTAAGGTAGTATTTCAAAAATTCTTTCTCATGAAGATAGTTTGATTATTCTAAATTCCAAATATACGCAAATTGCTTTAAGTTTCATCAATAGACAGTCTGTTCACTCTGACATGGGTCGACATTTTACGCACTAACTACACGGTCCCTTTTCGCGAAACATTTTACATTTGAGCCTGTGCGTGCGATTTCCAACAAATTCAAATATGCGCAAAGCAAAGACTCTGACCAGTCTGTGCATCTGATCAGCCTGACCAGAGTCTTCACTATTCGTTTAGTAGATAGACAAGGCCTCAAAGTATCTGTAGACCATCAGGTAACTTTATATCTACAGTATGTGGCTGTGTAGGCTACCAATTATTGCACCTGTTTGCATCTCACTAAAATTTCAAATTGTTGGAAATGTCACGCACAGGCTCATTTGTATTCTCTGTTTTTTACAGGTAACGCGAACGAGTCGGGTTCATCAGCCATGATGATTATTGGCTTTACCGTGGTTGGCTCCGTGGCTGGAGTGGTGATAACGGCTGTAGCTGTAATCAAATATCTGAGACACATGAGGGACTTAAAGAAACTTTCAGCAAGGAAAAGGTAATCTATCAATTAACCAAAACCCACATACAAGGATTCAATGATTTCTGGGTATAACGATAGTCAGGGAATAGAAGTAAATTTGTCGTAATACCCGAAAATTACCGCATGCGTTATGATTGCTTAGGAAAACTTTCAACCGAGCTTCATATAAAAGGTTGCTAGGCCCCTTTTTTTCAAATTAGTTGAAAAAAATGAAGTCCAAAATCAACTATTAGGCATAAAGTGTTAAAAGAATAATGTCGACTGTCGCCCAATGATTTTTAACCAAAATATACAAACTACTATCTACAATTGAAATCAGTTGTTTGTTGTGAATTCTTGTGTTTTTTTTTTTTTTTTTTTTTTTTTTTTTTGCGCAGAATAAATATAAATTATGAGCACCCTAACATGTAAACCCCCAATATTTCGAGTTTCCCACAGAGCATGATCTGTTGGCCCCCTTCCGGGTGAATTTTGGGTCCTTTTGTTTGGATCCAGTATATTAAATTGGGTTAAAAATGTTCTATTAAAACTTTTATTAATATACCACGGACCATAGGCCTTCAACTTTTTTTTTTCAATTTAATGTGTAGTATATAATCGTAATTAAATAGCCCCATCTCTTAAATGTGAGTCTATATTTTAGTGTACTCAAAAAACGGAATCTGATTACTTATTCATTTTTTTCTCTTTCTAATTTTGAAATCGACCAGCTATTATGCTCATGTGAATTGCACAGTACCATCTAAGCCCTCTTGTTTCACATTCAGCCCAACGCTGTACCAAGACAATCAAGGTTTTAATGGAAGTTACAAGCTACCGAGACTTGACAGTGGTGCGTATTGCTCATCTATATATCGCCGTTTGGCGATCAAAACTTCGCAACCTAGGCTTGAATAATCTGTAGTTACGAGCTTTTGAGTTTGTTGATATTCGAGAGTGAAGGGGTATCTAATCGATAGATTCTCATCGAGATGATAAGAAGAACTTTGGCAACCCTAGGTATGACATGATTGATTTGAGCATTATTCCCCATTTACACGAATGCCAAAGATGGAACAGTCCAGACAACAAGGGACCCGTTTTAGAAAACATCTTACGATCTTTTTTTTTGCATGAGTCGAAGAATAAACTTGCTACTAGATTTGTAACTAAATACGGAATTCTGCTATGCATCATCTCATTTAAATAGTCTTCTTAAGATTATTATTATTATTATTAATATTATTATTATTATTATTATTATTATTATTATTATTATTGCTGTTGTTGTTGTTGTCGTTCATTCCATGACCAATATCCGATCATTTTTGTAGAAATACGTTAAGATTTCTGTTAATTTTGTTTCTGTACAGGAGCTTTCAAGCCTCAACAAAATAGACTGTGGACCACTAACCCATTCCAGAGCAACACCGTAAGTATGTTTAGTTAACGATTTGATATCAAAAGATTTACTGTGTTTCGTATTTTCTGTCACCTGAATTCAATTAAAGCTGCTCATTCACAGATTGGGAAAATGTAATTTTTGAAAATTTTCATAAAATCAATTGGAAGTAACGATCTTACCATGTTGAAGCCTTTAAAATAATAAGATTTAAGCTTGTAATGCATGGAAAGAAAGACCCATATTCCTGAATTTAGCGAAATTCATTCTGAAAAATAAAGCAACTACTAACGCCAAAAAAACCATTCTTCAATTTCAACCAACTATTTATACATCTGCATTCCTTATGTTTGTCTTATTCAATCAAAGATTAAGGTAAAAGTATTTGACAGCTGTAAAGGTCATATCAATGCAAGCAAAAATAAAAGACTTTTCACGGAAAAGATCGATTTTGAAATTTATAGACTGGAAATTGATAGACTGGATCCCTTACTGATCTTGCCGCTTCGAAAATATAAGTTACAAAATTATTGAAATATGATGTTTTTAGTGCCACCGCCCTTTTGCCATCCTTAATCATCTAAAAATACACACGTTTACAAATCTAAGAACAAGTTTTTAATTTATCAATGAAAAACTGTGAAAGAGCAGCTTTAAAAAACATGTATAATTTCAATCTCTCTGTTCCTCTATTACACCCTGTCTATCAGAGTGTAATGGAGGATCAATGAGAATGTAACTTTTGTTTCTCATATTGTAAATTATATATGCTTGCTTGAAAAAGGCCAGGTGACCGAAGACACCAAATAGAGTGTATGAAAATAAAATGGAATAACGTGGATTCCCTGTGTAATATTTGTTTTAAACCATAAGTAAATATATCTAGAATTGAACTTTTCAAGGGAAAAATTAACATCAAAGAATGACCTTTACAGGAAATTAATAGATCGCTGCGGTCAATCAAAATATTTTGTTCCCGAACAGCAAAAGCTATATTTTTATAAAAAAAAAGTCAGGCCATTAATGAACAATTTCATTTAGTAAATGATTCAATTAAAGAACATACATTTTAAAAAGAAACGAATAATCGTCCAATATTTATACATAAGCTATACTCGCGAACATTGTGACACTGTACGCCACATCTATCTTCCGGACCACACTGATGATAAACTCTCATTTAACCCCCGTTTGATGTTTTGATGTTCTTTGACACGGATCAACCACCTTTATTATTGTAGTATAAATGTTGATTAAGTACATTTATATCAATTCAGGAATTCCAAAAACAGCTTTTTTTGCTTAAATGTCTTGCATTCGAACGAACCGTGTAACCGAGTTTCTTGCACGCAGGTGACATTCGATCTTTAATGCTATGGACATGTTGAAGTTTTATTCATATATTCATTTTTTCAGATGGCGGGTGTGTCAACAGCCATGTCTAGTTGCTATCGAGCATATGAATGCGAGGACGAAATATAATGAACGAAATTCTTAAAACATGACAAAAATAAATACACCGTATAACATCATTAATCAACAGTTTCATACCGGTTCTCAAATCTTTAAGTTACGCTCAAAGACACATATTACTATATAGTTTTATTGTTGGTGTTACGCCGTCTTGTTTGAGTGTTTTACACGTATGTTGTTTTCCTTTGTTAATCATATATCTTTATAGAAACAAGAATTAACCATTATAAATTTTCCAAACGTGACGCATTTGAGTTTAAACCCTAAATTGGATGTTTACGCGATTTCTTTTTCAGTTCAAACTACCGGTTTAGGACCTCGCAATAAGATGCATGAAATACAACTCTATCCTTAATGCATATACATGTATTTACAAAATGGAAAACATATTAACGCAGAGTATTATCGCGGAGACTAGCCAGATGCCGTTTTCTAAATCGTTATATTAGGCCCTAAAATGCTGCCCTGTCAATCTTGTTCGCCTATATTACTGCACTATATATAAATCTTCTCGTGAGTGACAACTAAGGTAGTGGAACCGTAATATCACTCATGAGACCTTAAGGTAGGTTCATTACCTTAAGCTACAATTTAACAGACAGGGTGCGAGGCACTGTAATCGTGAAACCCAGTGGTTATGATATGCAAACCACCCTGTTATACAGCATGTGCTTTTCTGTTTTAAAGGCGGAAAACGGGACATAATTCGCAAACAGTTTGCCACGTTTCGTCATCCAGAGTGTAGGGCTGATGTCTTTTCAAACTTCACTTATAACCAATTTTAGTCCTGTTTGGTTGGTGGGCGCTTGTAATTTAAGGTAGTGGGTCCGTAATAGTTCCGCAACATTTCGGAACTCATGATCTTTCACAATGTTGACCAAAGTTATCTTATGAAAAGTATAAGGAATCCTCGGTTAACACTATAAAAGTGATAACTTCCGAAACTTTGCGTAACTATTGCGTGTCTACTACCTTAATCCTGAAGGTTTTGTATACAATAAATGGATAACACCAACATTTCGCACCAACCGTATGAATCGACTTCTAATTCCGAATTTTCCAGCAATCAAATGAATACGATTTTCCATTGAATATACATGTATATGTATGTTTGATAAATGTAATATATATGACTTTTTTATACTTACAACAGGCTCTGTCTACGACAATGATGTAATTCCAAAATTATTTATTTTCAGACAGTCATCTCATTATCTTTCACTAAGTTAAGAGTCGGTACAAGTACAAATTTCGTTATTTCCACTTTTGTTTGTATATTTTCCGTTTATTTAGCGTTGCTATCGTAGCATATATCCATATTAGCGAAGGCACCAGAAGACGGCTTTCCGTGCGGCATTTTTTATTGTCAAATGAAGTACTTGTTTCAAGCATTATTGAAAATGATATAACGCGATACATATTTCGTGTTTTCTCACAAATAAAACCTCATAGATGGAAGTCTCGTCCGCGAAAAGCTTGCTAAATATAAGATGTATAATTATAGCTGCAACCACGAGGTTATTTTCGCCAAACGGGATTTGTTTGAAAATAACAAAATTAGCCGACATCATTGATTGACGCACAACTCACTGGAGCTATAGTTATTAGGTGAAAAATTACGATCGGTGAAACAGTTAAAGTTCATATTCTGACAATTTACGCGATATAACCTTACGCTCCGCTTAGGTTATATCGAGTAAATTGTCAGAATTGAACTATAACTATTCCTTATTCGACCAATTCGTGATTATTTGCAAATTAATGGCGTCTTCAACATTCTCTGATTCGATTCTTTTTCAAATCGGTCTAGTAGATCTAATTTTAGAAATTTTGAAAGATATCGACAATTTGTGTCACGTGATTCCTCGTCGTGAATGTGGGATTCTCTTAGAGACAAGCTGATCTTAACTCAGTCTAGCGTTAAAAAGTCTTCTCTAACAGATAATCAAGTGAAATTGATTATTCTCAGTGATAGAGTTTTGTTCTGACTCATTTACAGCAAACTTGACCTCCATTTTAAAAGAAAAGGCGCGGTTGAGTTTGCTTTTATGAAGTCATGATGACGTCGTTTAAGTCGATTTTACACATATGAGCCTGTGCGTGGCATTTCCAACAATTTGACATGTGCGCAAAAAAAGCCTCTCGCTAGCCTATGCAATCGCACAGTCTGACTAGAGTCTTCGTTATACGATCTGTAGGTAGATTGGGTCTAAAATGCATCACCAAATGCTAAAACTATTCTTAATGCATTATGTGGTTGTCTATGCTGCACAATAAAGTTATTTGAAATGTCACACACAGTCTCACATCGATGGCTCAGCGCGAAACCGTTTTAACTGCCTATATGTTTATAGGCAGTTACAACTGTTTCACGCTGAGCTAGCGATATGTAAGACAAGGCTGTCTCTGATGAATGTTCGATAAGGGAAGGGAAGCTTTTTGAGAGAAAACATCCTGTTGTATGAATATTTTAATACATTTTAATTTACAAACTTGAACATTTGGAATCTTATACACATGAACTAGCAGTCAAACCAAGCTATTCCCATCCAGACACCGGAAGGATCGACTGTTGCATTGATGATGTCATGTGGTTTGAGTACACCAATGAACTGTCCTGTAAATGCTTCCGTCACGTTGTAACCTTCAGCCTCATTGGCTCCCAGACTATGTAGACTCATGCTGACCTTGAAATATAATAAACAATGTCAGTTTGGCCAAATGCTCGACCTATTCAAACGCTGTCAGAATAGATGCTTTGAAGTTATAACCATAGTTTTCAACTGCGGTACGATGCATCGCCAATTGGTTGGCAAACAAACTACATGTCAAGCTGCGATCTATTTAATTTGCACCTTCATTTTTGCCATTAAAAATTAAATCGCCAAAGGCTCACAGGATAGCTGCAAGTCATGTGTAAGCTTTCTTCATTTGAATTCGGCATGAGGTAGGAGTAAAAACCTTAGTCGTTGAATTAAATCATGTTGTCAAAAGCTACATTTCACTGAACAAAGCAAGCAAGTAGCGTAGACGAGTATACAACTTACAATCACCACTTGGTTTTTTTTTTTGATATATGGTTATTTTAGTTAGTAGTTTGACTTACATCGATCGGCCCACCACCTTGTCCTAAGTTGATAAATGCGAAGGCCAGTCCATGATCGTCAATGTACATCTTCTTTGTCCAAACCTCCAGGTCGCCATTCTGAATGAAAACAATAAGTTTTTGATAACAAACAAGCAGTTTTGTCAGCAATGTGACATTGATAAATCAGTACATAGAGAATAATCGTTTGATTCAGTGTAAAGCCCCGTTCCCACTGTCACGGTTTGGACCCCCGGTTAGTCCCGGATGAGTGGTCCGGGGGAAACCGTGACAAACCGGGAATACAACCGTGGCGGCACCGTGAATATCCTGGACCATCCGGGATGAACCTTGTTGATCCGGCAACCGACCCCGGATGTTTTAAAATGTTTAATACAACCGGCAGTCACCGGGACTCACCGGGAGGATGTCAAGAATCGGCTTAATCCGGAGAAACACCGGCATATTCCGGGGCAAGTCCGGTTCTCTACCCTGGCTCAACCGTGATAGTCCCTGATGATCCGTGGACATTTTCAGCTAAGCCCCGTTCCCACTGTCACGGTTTGGACCCCCGGTTAGTCCCGGATGAGTGGTCCGGGGGAAACCGTGACAAACCGGGAATACAACCGTGATATGAAGGGGCGATACCGGCGGCTACCGGTGCGCTACCGGCGACGACCGGGGTTACACCGGGTCGTACCGGGATCAACCGGGATCACGCCGGCCCCTGCACCGTAAATACACCGTGGCAAACCGGGAACAAATCGGGATAGTCCGGGGTCGAACGGGAAGATCCTGCTAGTAAACCGGGGGTACACCGGGGCAATGTCGGGAATATGGGAATATGAATCATTTTTTAGAGAAAAGAACCCGGATCATCCCGGAATACCGGCTCTTTCCCCACCGGGAGGTACCGTGGGTGTCCGGGACCAACACCGTGACAGTGGGAACGGGGCTTAAGATCGAGTGATACTTCTTTGAGTGAACAACAAAAGCTCTCTTGATACAGTTTTTGTTGTTCAAGAAATGATATATCAACTAATCTTACTCGAATTTCTGATAACTCGATGGAGGGCCAAATTTTTCACACTAATTCACTTTAATTTATTACACTAGGCAGTTATCATGAGACAGACAGTGCATTTAGCCATGACCTCCCATTCACATAGCTGGGCGGGTTTGAACAATAATAGTTTATGACACTTAAATGTTATTCTCTTTATGATGTCTCACCTTTAAGATTCTCCTCCCTGGTGTTCCGTATTGATCTTGGTTAACCCTAATCAGATAGTCATTCTTCAGAAGCTGTTTAGATTCGTATTTTAAATGGCGGAGATCCACTGACATCATCAAGGGCGCCGCCATGATGGACCACAGCGCCATCTGGACCCGCTGTTCGTCGTAACTTAGACTGTAGTCGCCGATAATTAACTGAAATTGTGAAGTGACAAAGAAAATAACTGATTTTATAAAACAGTTCCTTGAGAACAAAATTTGATATCAAATTCATTGCGCCTATGGGACGATACATAGTTGAGTACTTTCGCTCATCGTCTGCGTCTGTGAGGTGAACTTGTTAGGCCTAATAGTCCAGTCAAAATAGCGAAATATGGCCTCAACCCAAAACAAATTGCAACAAAAGCGTTCTTGGCTTTTTTGAGTAGCTTGATCCTCCCTAGATGACATACTAAAAGTAGGACAAAATCGGAAGATACGTATTTTGATTTTTCAATACATTTTGATACCCACTAGTAATGCTTGTAGTACAACCAATTTAATGAGAATATTGTGTGATATAACTGGAATAAAACTGATTTGTGACAGTAAAACTAATCAAATATCCTTTGAATTACCTCTAGAAAGTTAACCACAACTTTTACTAATGGTTTGAGTAAAATGCATGGCATTTTAAGCATAAAAAGACAAATTCAAATTAATCTTACCCCACCCACTTGATTTAACATTAGAATGGATAGAAAAATAGCTTCTGGTATTGAAACATTTTCATATATACTCTTATCAACAAGTTCAAAACAATATTGTTTTATTGGATTGATGTATTTGTATGTCTGCCTATCCCAGAGGCAATTGTTCCATGACAAAAAAACATGGATCCAACATCTGCTCCTGTAAACTCTCCCAGTAGTCACTGAATTTAAGTTTTGTTGTTTCCTTAGTCTAATAATTATTTTGACAACATTGTCATTAGCTTATTTTTTCTTGATCATTTTCCTTTTCATTGTTACCAGACTGTGAAAAACATGCCTGAAATGGTGAGAGTTGGTGAGGTACAGGGCTAGTTTGACACCTTGTCTTACATAACAACGTACATTTGTGTATTTGACAAAAATTGGATAATGAAATTGCCAGTAATCTGTCTGTCTAAGAATAATTTTCTGAACCTTCAATTCCAAACAATTCAAAATGAAGGGATATATATGTCACCAATCTAGTGCTAAATTTCTTTTTTAGTTCAGTATATCAATGACACATGGACACTTTTAAAATTCTAAAATACCTTACCTAAAACTTCGAAAGAGGCTTTGCAAAAGTAAGATACGACACTGAAACCCTAGTCATTTGAAAACCTTAAAGGGGGCTACCACAGCTGCATTATGAACAAATTCTATAGAAAGCTTGGTTGTAATTTCATATACATTAAAATAAAAAAAAAATCGGTTGTACAAAATTGTCTAATCTTTGTAATAATATGTCTTATACTTTAACTCATTGAAGCTTAAAAAAGATACTAAATTGTGTGTCTTGGATGGCATTCTAATAATGTTTAACTGAAATTGTTCTCTTTATTAAATGATTTTTGGTTGAAATTTTAAAATTTTCATAATTATCCCTCTTTTTTTTTCTTACATTAACTAAAATCAAAGAATAATATAGTAAAAATTAGAAATTGTTTCTTACAACACCTAATTATTTTTTTTTTTTTTCATTCATATCAAGACATATGATATCAAGTTTTATTTGTTTGAATGGGGGTTTACGCCGTTTTCAACAAGCTTTCATTTATATCGCGGCGGCAGCACTTTACAATTGATTCTTGGTATTCTCACACCAGTACAACCATTACATCCGTTCCTAGCCTTCAACTGCTATTCCACATAGGTCTACGATTATCAACCCATTAGTTATTTCAAGAACATAATATAAAATTAAAATAACCTTATAAACAAAGCCGGTAGATAATAGAGCATTGTTAAGGTTAGGGTCCTTTCAAAAATTGAAAAAAAATCTTCTTTTTTATCTTGTGGAAATATACTACACAAATTTGCTAGGGGGTCAAATTCACAAACCTGTTGAATTATTTCTTGATTCGCGTTGAATTTGTTAGCCCATGATTGAGGTAACTAATTTAAAACTAAGATTGAGCTTTTCTGAACATTTTTCCCCCCAAAAAAAAAAAAAAAAAAAAAAATCTTGCGTTTTTTACCCATTTCAAATCTTATGCCTCGTGATATAGTGGGCGTTTATAATCGATCTGCATGATGTACTAGGAGAGATTCTCAGACAAATTCATTCCAAATTAATATGATGCCTCACATAGTCTGTCATTTTAATAATTTCGATATAAATTGTATGTGAACATTCACTTGGTGAAAGATTTTGAAGCATAATCTTTAAGCATAAGTTTTAAGCTTTGAAGCATAAGCATATCATTTGTTCTTCATTCATTTTCAAAGGAAAGGTTGGCATAACATTCTCACAAGGTTTTGAATCATTTCAAATTTTTACTACTAGTAAAGCATAGTCTCTTCGTATAAGTATTTCAATTGATGACGAATACTTATCCACATCAAAATTATGTAATTGAGTCTTGTTTTAAATAAAAATCAAAACCTCCAGTGAATTGACAATCAAATCACTTTAATTCCAATTCATTCCTATGCCATTCTTCAACTTAACATCTTATTTTTTGAGAAATATTTTTAAAACTCGTCAAATGACAAACAAAACCTGTTTCCTAAGTCATTGATGTGAAGCACCTGTTTAGAAATTTTAAATTTAAACTTTCTTAACGCCTAATATGAAAATCTCAATAGCTTAAACGCAAATTTTTGACATTCTCAGTTTACCTTAGTTGTTAATTAACTTTTAATATAAGCATTAGTGGGGCCAACATCACATTGCATTCGAAAGAACCAGTACCAGACTATTCCTCTGTCATCACAGCGCCGATGTTTTTTTGTGCTTGGATTCGAGTAACTGGTTTCAAGATTCGATCTCTGACAGTAGCACATTCTGTCTGACACTTATCCTAATCAAGGGGTAGATATTCGTAAGAAATATCTGGGATTAGAAAGATAAAGCCTGGGAAGGAATTTCCTGGTAATAGTGATCAGAAAAATACCAGGAACCTTGGTTAGATGCTCTGTTTTCAGCATGATGAAATAGTTAATACAGTTGTTAAATCCTTTCAAAATAAACAGGGGATTTTTATTGGCTTTGAATTTAAAAAAGGTATTAAATTTGTGTGAATCTTATGCTTTTAAAAATATAAAACAGGTTCAAGGGTAAAATCTGTGAAAAAAACCCTAAGATTATTTTGAAAAAATATCTCATCCAAAGCATTAAGACCTTAAGTTTCTGCATATCAAATCTAGCAATTGTTTATAAACGTAATGTCAAACTAGTGTATTCTTGCAACATGTTTGTACATAATACTAGCATTATCACTACCAGGCTCTTTTTGGTGTGAAAACTGGGATTTTTTTTTATAATATAGTTACTTCCCCCTCAGAACTTCATATATATGAATGTCTTTGTGCTTTGTATAGTACTAGGTGTAGCTCCAATTCCATAATAGGATGGGACAATCAGACAAATCCATGGCTCTTGGTAAGATACAACTAAGCCAATGGGCTATGTAAATCTTTTTCTGAGAGAGAATTGATTTATTTTCAACATGCAATTAAACCCTTCTGTAAAACAGACGGACAACCCATCAAATACATGTACGTCATTCTTGTCATTTCTTCATATATTCTAACAATAAGTCAACCCAAGACCATATCTAAAGGTTTAGAAAAAAATAAATCTAAATTTTTGAAAGATTTTTTCCTTGGTGTGCTAAATAAGACTGGTGAATATATCTACAACTATTCTTAGTTACACTTGCTCGACTAAAAATTTGTACATGGGGGAGGGAGGGGGGGGGGGGGGGGGTAAAAAGGTCCAAATCTACTTTGACTTGGATATTGAAAAGACTTTAGACTGTTAAAATTGTTTCAGACCTATTTCTTGAAGCCAATGCCCCTTTTTTGTCAAAGCGACCATTTTCTACTATTTTGCAATGTTAAAGTGAGTGGGTGGGGTAAGATGACATACAAATTATCTCTATAATTGACCAAATAACAAAGATTATCCTATTTTCAATTAGCGAATAACTTATTACAATCCACTTCTTAGCTTTTGATAAACCAGCAAGTTCTACTTTAGATCTAAACATGTTTTTTAGTCAAAAAGTCTTTACAGGTTTAGTTGGGGAAAAATCTATTATAAAAATCGCGAAAAAAAAAAACAAAATACGTATCTTCCGATTTTGTCCTACTTTATATATGTTAAATGGGTATGTCTATGGGTGTCAAAAAACACAAAATTGTTTTTGTTGCAATTTGTTTTGGGTCCTACCATAATTTGACTGGACTATAATGGCCACCCCTTTTCTGTAAGCCCGTTTATTTTTCAGTATGGGGATTTTTCTGCAATTTTTGACATAAATTAAAGAAACGGTGTATCCGGGTCTTTCGAAGTGGAGCTCAGTCTTCAAAGTTTTAGTTTGCAAAACGCTCGCAAGTTATTCTTATAATCTCTATCAACGGCTGTCTGAAAAATTCGCAGTGAATTGCACCAAATGGTAGACAGAAATGAAGAATGTAAAAGAACGAAATATCGTTATCGATTTGTGCTATATCAAAAAACTTTACTTTCGACACAAAGTCATTCAGGTATCCAAGTCTTACCATATCCGGATCGTTATAATTTCCGGGTCCCGCCACATCTATAAAGTTACCAGAATTATTTCCATAAAACTCGACAATACCAACAACACTGTCCCACGAATCCTGAATGTCGGCGTAATTCCTCCAGATATTGCAAGAACTGGCAATTTTCTTGTAATCAGGCTGAAAACGAAGTAAAAAAAATACTTTACATATGACATAACAAAATCTCTCATTCTAGACACATCTTTTTTGGTTTACACTTATTTGATTCACTTCGCTGATGATTTGGAAAACAATATTTTTAAAAGAAGACAAATACATTTGGCCTGCGTTCAGGATGACAAAACGGTGCAGACAGTTTTCCAATTATTCCCCTATTGCACATGCACTCGCGTGCAAAGCGGGGTACAATTGGCAATCGGTTTACACCGTTTTGTCATCCTGAATGCAGGGTTGAATTTTGTTTCCTGTGCAAATCACTGGCACCCACGAAATGTATTGGTCGCCCGAGCATCAACCCAATGACCTCTTCACTAATAAGCCGACACTCTATATCTCGAATATGGACAATACATCTAGAGCAAGTCTTGTTTGTGAGGGGTACTTCCTTCAGAGTTCAGAATCCACTGATGAAGAACTAGAATCTAGGATTTTCTAAGAAATGTGAATAACGATTTTTCTTCTTGGCAATTTCCTTCTATTATAAATAGATTTACGTTTGTGAAAATCTTTGGAAAGATTTCATAATCGATTTTCGAAATTAAATATTCTACAAGATCAGAACGAATTTGAGTTTCTATACACACTTTAAATTAAAATTTAAAAGAGGCAGGATAAAATCAGCGGCTGAAAATTTGATTTAAAAGTGCGGCTTAATTCGCTTCAATTGCAATTAAAATAACACTTTCTCAAAATAGACGGAATCCGTGAATCGTCTCTTTTAAATAAATAAAATTCACTTCAAAATTGCCATACCGTTTGTCCATTGAATACTACATAAGCTGGCCAACTACACGAATACAATATGGGTCTACCCGTTTGATTCAGGAAAAATCCCATTGCAGGGTAACCTGAAAAATGTTGCACGAACATATGATTTTTTTACTACCATTACGCACTTTACGCAAGTGAGTAATACAAAATATTCTTTTTCGAAAAAATATTATTGATCGATTCGTTTTTAAGCTGTATTTACGATATATTGATCAATCTCAATGTTGAAATCATTAAAATTATCCCTGGGACCCCTTGCTCTGTCTCCCGTTTCTCGCCAGAGGGAGCGGATTGACGTAATTTGGGTTTAAGTTTTTCCCTAATTTCTATTTGTTTTCGAGTGGTCGCCAGTTTGGGGGAATGAATTTTAAAATACTAGTTTCGCCCATGAGTTATTACTAATGAGCCTGTGCGTGTCATTTCGAACAATTTTATCCATAGGCGTATCTAGGCCTTTGAAATTTATACGCAGCTAAACTACTAAAGAGTAAATAGGAAAAAGGCGATATGTGGTCTGTAACAAAAGATGGATGCCCCCCCCCCTCCCCGTCCGCTCTCTTTTTATGATCTGAGCGTTGGTGAATAATCAAAACATCGTAACTACAGCTTGAATAAGCTGTAGTTTCGATGTAATGATCATTCAGCATCGATATATTTCAACAGGGATTTTTTTTCTTTTACGCACTTGCGTAAATTGCGTAATGGGAGCTACGCCCTTGTTATCTGCATGATGTAGAGACATTGTGAAGCCCAGACAACAACATAATGCAATAAGAATATTCGCTGAACGCCTATAATTATTTAACAGGAAGTAGATATCTATAAGACCTGGGTTCGATAAGCGACGAATGAATACTGTCTTAATCAAACTACCAAGTTTAAAATGCTCTGATTTAAAGTTTGATCAGAAAAGTGCTTCTAAATTATTGATTGTGGATATGAGGATAGACGAATGGACAGACGGGCGGACAGACGGATTGAAAAAAATGCAGGGATACACTAGTATACCCCCCATCTGCCTCGAAACGGGGGGAATAGTAATTGCGGTCAAAAAACTGCAATAAACAAAATTAAATAGAAATTTATAGATGTATCTTAAGTGGGTAATCAAATGGCATGTTTTGTCTAAATAGGTAGAAAGAACATTTACATTTGACCACTAAAAACGTGAACATCTATATCCTTCCAATTTTAAACTTAAATTTACAACAGAGTGGTTCATTATTCTAATATTTGATTAGCAGCCCTGCGTTCAGAATGACAAAACGGTGCAAACTGTTTGCCGATTGTTCCCCGCTTTGCACGCAAGTGAAGGTGCAAAGAGATGTACAATTGACAAATAGCTTGCACCGTTTTGTCATACTGAACGCAGGGCAGAATTGTGAGCGATGATCTATTTTCGTAAAACCAACTCACCGTATTCCATATCATCAATATTGCTGTAACATCCATCCAGTTTTAACATATCCACACCCCAGGAGGCGAATGTATCCGCGTCTTTTTCCAGGTAGAACTTGCTTCCCGGGTATCCACCGCATGTAAAGGTACCGAAATCTGCGTAAATACCAAGTTTCAGTCCCATCGCGTGAATCTGAAATGGAAATGAAATTTATAAAAGATGGGCACTTTTCTTTAAATGTGTTATGAGCTGCAAAAAGTGTATTTCTATAAATAACAGATTCAGTTTTTAGGCTTCATTCAGATTCAACTACGGAAACATTAGCACTTTATTTGATATATGTATCATGTATACGGTATATTATAGTTCAATGTATATGAAGGATCTGTGATGGGAATTTGTTTGAGACAAGATCATCTTAACCGAATCTAGAAATAAATGTTAGTTAGCGAGCCTTGGCAAGGCTTTTCTCGACGAGGTCTATATATTTCAAATGTCGGAATCGTATTGAACTTAAACGCACAACAGTAAACTTGGGGCATTTCTTAGTTGAACTGTACCGAAATACCAGCCCTCCGTTTAGGATGGCAAAATGGTACACACTCTTTGTCAATTTTACCCAGCTCTGCACGCAAATTCATGGGCAAAGCGGGGTATAATTGACAAAACAGTTTGCGCCGTTTGTTCATCCTGACCGCAGGGCAAATGTAGGCCTACCTTGTCTGCGAGCCATTTAATACCATGAGGAAACCGTTTTCTATCGGCCACCAAGGAGCCATCTGGTGCCCTCTCTTTCTCGGCCCAACAATCGTCTATATTTACATACTGGTAACCGGCGTCTTTAAATCCTTCGACAACCAGCAGGTTCGCCATTTCTAGATACAAATTTTCACTGGAATTAAGGGGGGAAACTGTTAAAATGTCTCCCTTAGACAGCCCCATCTTCAAACCCAAATTATCAAATTTGAAAAAAATCATTAACCATTGGAATGCTAAACACGGAGTATACGGAATATACCTGCTTAGGCTGGTGGTAAAGATAAAGACCAGTCTGCACATATATGCAGTCTGATATTAATCTTAACCACTTGATTTTACTTTGTAGGGCATAAAGGATTCAGTGTTATCGTGTTTTTTATGTTGATTTTTGTAAAAAAAATAAAAAAGGATACTAAGATTTTTATTTCCTGGAGAGAAGATTGTCAAAGTTTTCCATTATAAATAGATCATAAATACGTTTTCAAAGTTGAATGCTAACCTGATACAGTTTCTCGGCTCATTTTCACAGTCGATATTACATCTGTATCTTTCCCACGACAACCACCCCATGGGAGGGGTCAGTGCCAGACCGTTGTCGAGCGAGTCAGAACTAAATAAAACAGCGAACAAGACAACACCTTGTAGAACCCACATCTTGATCTGAAATGAGTTATCTGCGCTTCATTTTTGTTACCCGTCACGCAAAAGGGGATCCGACCATCTGGCTTATGCTTGAGGACTCGATCCTAGTCAGACTGCGAGTATTTCGCAGCCTGATAAGGATAAACACTTCAAGCATTTTGCTGATTTTCTTATGCTATAACGATCAAACTACCTTCCTGTGTGAGAATTTTTCAAATGCAGCCTCCACTTGACCTCTACTGGAACCAATCTCTGTCTGTAATATTTATTTTACGGAATTTCAGATGGTTCCTTTTCGTGTGGCGTGTAATATTTGTAAATACCGATGTTCTATCTATTTACTTTTTGTAAGCACGTGTCTACACTCTCTACCATTGAATTATTATAGCTTCGTGTCTTTCTAACATTTTAAGAATTAACGGAAACATAAAAACTCGACGCATGATGTCGTTATACAAACAAATTGTCCGCAACTTAAGCATAGGTGAAAATACTAATACTGGCCCAAAAAATTAGGGCATTGTAATTCGAAATTGACAAAAGTGTACACGATGTGTTCGTATTTAACACTCATGACTCCAAAAGAGCAATCCTTTACAAGTTTTATCTGGGTAATTTATCTTGACCTTGGCGGATGACCTTGGTCCCTAATGATGCGAGTTGGTGAACCTTACTGCCAAATAAGAGCTTTTTAACTTTAGAAGTGTTCGAGTCAATGAAAAAAAAGTTTTTTAAAAAGGTAAAGTTTGGTAAATAGTCTTGCTTACAATAAACGTTTTCACACCATTTTACGCCTTAAACGGATGTCTACACATGGCGCCTTCGGCTTCCACAGCACTTTGACTTTCAACTCTAACTAGTACTCATTTATACACATGGGTGGAGAGGAGCACCGTGGAGTAATTTCTTTGCTCAGAAAAATGTCCGTGGTCTGGTCGGGACTCGATCCCGGGACCTTACGGTTTCAGAGCCACCGTCCTTACAACTAGACAACGGACTCCACTATGTAAAGTTTTGAAGACTGATGGACACGCAGATACGGAGAGACCGACACCTATAAACATATCCCCCGATCTATCAATGCGTACTCGTAAGTTTCAAATTGGTTAGAAAACATTCACATATACTGAGAAAACAACAACAAAAATGACTGTTACAAGTTGTACCTCTTATCTTTGAAACCGCTGACAAAAATCAGTTGCTTAAGGTAGTGGACCCAAAATAGATCCGCAACGTTTCGAAAGCCATAAACTTTAACGGTGCTAACCGCGGTTTCCTAATAATTACATTAGGAAACCGCGGTTAACAATGTGAAATATCATGAGTTCCGAAATGCTGCATAACTATTATGGTTCTACTACCTTAATGCAACAACATCGTAATTGCCCATAAAAAAGTGAAAATAAGAGTGTCGAGATGTATCTTAAAGCAAAATATAGGCATTTTCACTAAGCTCTGACCTACTCTACACGATAAAAGGGCACCGGACATAGACTTATACAGTTATAGTTTACTTTTTAGCTAAAAGATGAAGTACATAAATCAAAATAAGTTTTCGTGTATTTTGCCTACCTGTTTTGCAATTGCTGAGACACACAAATCCACACGATCAATCTAAATTCAGTGTCCCATGAGTCGATGTAAAATCTCGTGATAGATAAAGACACCGACAAGTTAGGACTGTTACTTTAATATGGTGATAAAAGTCCTTACTTTAATATGGTGATAACACGGTCCCCTAACCGTCCGTCCGTCTGTGTCTGTTCGGTATCTTCTATTCAACATATCTTAATTTACAAGTAATAACTACATAACCATTTGATAGCTAGGACCGTGCGCGAATCATTTAGTGGCCGAAGTGATCAATTGTCAATGTAATAAATATCGAGGTTCGATTGTTCGAGTCCCGACCGCACCACAAGTCATGGCTTTACACCGAGCACGAGGATAACCACGGCAATCGTCTCATCAAGTATTCTTGCGATATACTCACTCACAACAAACCGTCTTCCGGGGGCGTCACTGATTTGGAGATTTGTTACGGTAGTGACCATATATTAACGGACATATTGTGGTGTCCGTGGTCTATAGGTAGAGCGTCGGCCTCTTGACCCAATGGTCCTGAGTTCGATTCCCGGGAGCGGCTATCGATCTTGGGTCTTTCATTGGCGCGAGTACCGGTGAATTTTCCAGGAAGCAGAATCGAGAGGGAATAATCTAAGTTGTAAGAACTTGTTTATCGATGTAAAAAAATAGGGTTAAACCAAAACCAACGGATATATCAAAACAGGGGTCAATCAACTTGTTGTTCAGTCATTCTAGTTCAAGCGACCACGTCTATTTAGCGACCATTTCTATTAAGCGGCCGTTTTGAAAACCCCCTTCTTTCCACAAAATATCTTAACAAGAGGACCATGATGGTCCTAGATCGCTCACCTGCATCTCTTTGACCCCTGGGACATCACATTAATGAAATAGGCAGGTTTCAAAAAGGAGATAATTTCTATATAAGATCAATACCATGGTAATTTTTCAGCCAAGAGCAAGACAGATATGTCTTTTTGCTCTTCAATTCTATGTAAAAAGGGATGCACCCGGTAGGAGCCCAAATGTGATCCTAGGGTCTTGATATGAACAAATTTTGTTGAGATCCTGTAGATGAGGCTACATACTAAATATGAAAGCTCTGTGCCCTCTGGTTTTGGAAAAGAAGATTTTTTAAAGATTTTCGCTCTTTGATTCTATTTAAAAAGGGCTGCGCCCGGGTGGAGCCAAAACACGATC
Source organism: Fragum whitleyi (assembly GCA_948146395.1). NCBI lineage: Eukaryota > Metazoa > Mollusca > Bivalvia > Cardiida > Cardiidae > Fragum > Fragum whitleyi. The sequence goes on from OX411549.1 coordinate 3,050,558, forward strand.
CCAGGATCTTGATATGAACAAACTTGGTAGAAGTCCACTAGATGGTGCTACATTCCAAATATGAAAGCTGTCTGTCTTCTGGTTTCAGAGAAGATTTTTTGAAGATTTTCATTTTTTTACCCTTCGTGCTCAGTAGAGCTAAAAGGGATGCGCCCGGGCAAAGCCCAAATATGACCCAAGGGTCTTAATATGAACAAACTTAGTAGAGGCCCATTAGGTGATGCTACATACCAAATATGAAAGCTGTCTGCCATCTGGTTTCATAGAAGAGGATTTTTACGATTTTCGCTCTTTAATTCTATGTAAAAAGGGTTGCGCCCGGATGGAGCCCAAATATTAACCCAGGGTCTTGATATGAACAAACTTGGTACAGGTCCACTAGATGATGCTACATACAAAATATGAAAGATGTCTGCCTTCTGGTTTCAGAGAAGAAGATTTTTGAAGATTTTCATATTTTCAACCTTTTTGTTAAGGGTAAAGGGAAAGTTAAGAGTGGATTTCATTTATTTGAACAACTTTGTTAGAGCTTGACCCAAAGAACATCCCTGTCAAATTTCACCAAAATTGGCCCACTGGTTTAGGAGGAGAAGATGCTAAAAGAAATTGTGGACGACGGACGACGCACGACGGACATTCTACGATCACAATAGCTGACCTTGAGCACTTCGTGCTCAGGTGAGCTAAAAAGCAGATATAATTGGTGTAAAAGATATTTAAGTGGATCCTGAGTTGATAATACTCATAAGATCTTTTCAGTTTTGACAACATAGGATTATATATATATATTAAATATCATGGTCCTAATACACGTTTAACTGTACTTAATAATCACCGAAGCAGCACACAGAAGTGCAGAAGGTAATGGTTTTACGAAAACGTTTCAGGTCCCAGCCATCCATTTCGGATAGATTTTCTGACAGTGCCATCAATAATATTTCATTTTGAAATCTCTTTCAACTAAGATCGGTCTGATAAATTGTGAAAGGGTAATAGGATAAAGTTATGAACTGTCGCATCAACTTCGATAACATTATCTACATTATTTGATAGACCATTTTTAAAACCCGACACAATGGTGTTTCTGTTCAGGGGAAGTGTAAATTGGCCGTTGACACTTAACTAGTTAGTAAACGTTTGCTCGACTACGTTGGACAATCTTGGCGAGATTTAAACAAGAAATCTGCGAGCAATACAATACAAATTCTTTATTTGCTATTGAAAGCGCCAAATATGAGTGGGATGCACCCCGTGAGCAATTACTCACGGGTGCATCCCACTACTGAGACAAAAGTCTCCCCCCACCCTCCCCCAGCCGAATTCATAAGAAAATGAGTCAAAAGAATCAGCAACTTATTCGTTATATTAGTAAGCAAAGATTAGGCATCTTCTGATGTACCAAGTAACTAGTACTGCTATTCTTAGAAAAATAGCGAAAGGGAAAATCGTTTTCTTTCATATTAAGACTTACAATAAGCTAAATCGTAAAACAAGAAGAAAAATATCTGACGGAACAGTCCCATCTGCAAGTGGAACGTTAACGAAACGTTTACAGAGTTATGCCTTCCTTTGACTTTTCGGTTGTGCGCAAAAAGCTTGCAAACGTTTTGTTATCCTGAACGCGGAGCTGATCTCCGTGAACGATGTAAGTATCGCATCTTGACCAGGGATCGATTCTAACAGCAGTCCTCAGGCCCGAGACCTGTTGATTTTAGGAATGACTGGTAAAAAAATTACCATGTTGCAGGTCCTGTTGGCCTGTAGTTAATGTCAACACTATTTCCGATCTGTCCAGTTTTAAAAAATAAGTTGCAAGCAATTTCTTCTTTTCACACAATGTTTTCCCTGCAATGTTCTCCTTATATTACTAAACATTGAATGTGGTTTTCGTAGAGGACCTGTTTTTATCAGCAAGGACCTTCAACATTTAGGGTAAACAGGTCCTTCAGGCTTGTAGCAAAGAGTATGAAGAGTCAAATCATGGTGAGGTATAGTGTGAAATTATTGACATGACTTGACCTTTATGCAATGAATGAATTAACCGATGAATACATTTATCATCGTGGATTGCCGCAAACTTTCGAAAACCATCGTATAAATCCGTGTAGAATACTGGTTTTAAAAATGTTTGTAAAATGTAATAGTTCCATTACACACTGTTTGACTGTGTGGTCGAGAGGTCTAGTCTGATGGCTACAGGTGCAGGGATCATGAGTTCGAATCTGCTGTTTATTTTTTTGTTTTTGTTTTTGTTTTTAATTTTATTTTCTTATTTGTTCTGTTAGCCCCCAATTGTCTAGTTATCTCGTGTTTGGTTTGAATGACAATAAATGTTTTGCACAGCCCGTTTCATTTATCGCATTCTATCTCCTGAACTCAAATATATGGAAAACACAAGACGCTGTCAAATAGTCTAAAGGGAAAATTTGATTGATAATCGAAGACCTATGTGGGATTAGTAGATTAGTGAGTCTCGAAAGAGTTTTCGTGGTAATATTCGTAAGAGAAATATAAGGCATCAATCCCCAGCAATATGACCTAAAGAATTTAAAAAGAGGCGTTAAACCCATTCCAACAAATAAAAAAAGAAACTAACGGGAAAAAACAAATAGTTTATAACATACCGCAAGTCTCTTTGAGAATTGGGTGATATTCAACATTATTCAACAAAAAAATCTATAAAATGGATTGAAACCTAGAGGAAAAATAAACATGCTGTCATAGTGACTCGAACCACTGTCTTTCGTCTTCTGGTTCTTTAATCTTTCCACGTGCAATGCGAGTATCTACTTATCACAGTGTCATTTAATAGGTATATTATGAAACTTGGTTCACGAAGTTAAACGAGACCTAACGGAGATACCATGTGACCATCAGTCAAGCATGTTATGTATGCAAATAGAGGTTACGGTCAGTCATGTCAATGATTTTACACTGTACCAAGTCTAAACGCACTAAGTTAGTAGGTTAGTTAAGTTGATATTATACTGTTCACAAAAAGTAGAGGATATTGTAAGTTTGATTTGTGATATTCTGGTCAGCTTCGGCATCCATGCATCTTCAGGTCCCCGTTTTTGAATCATCAACAAAGAAGCTAATTGTTTGATATCGTGACAATATCTGACTGTGAGACACAGGGTTTGACAGCAGTCTGGGCTCACGTTCTTCTGGTTTCCAGCAAACCCTTGACTCACTTACGGTGAGTTTTCATTAGACCTCACATTATTCTAACAAAATGTGATGCGAATACATGATAGAGATAAACACCAAATAATTTTTCTCGAAGTTATGCTCAACTAAAATAAGAATTTTCATTACAACTTACACCATGTTAAAATAAGCGCTATACCCCTCTCTCCTTAGATGCTGAAATTGCAGGACATCTTTAGCAGAAAAGGGAATTCCATAACTACCAATATACTATGAGAGAACTGCTAGTTGGCCAAGAATAAGTTAAATTGTCCTAAATTGGTTGCAACCACAATAACCTTATGGATTAACAGATTATCCCCTATTTTTTGTGAACAGTATATGTCAACATTGGATTTTCTGTTGTGTATACATTTTTATTGATTGGTCAATTTGATTGACAGCGATGCTGGGTATAGTCGACCGTGTAACAGGTTAGTAGTAACTTCGCAGCGGCGGATCCAGGGTTTCTATTAAGGGGGCTCTGTGTCGGCCTACAACATTCGAGTAATTAGTCCCATAGTACGCTTATCTATAGATAGGGATACTATGGAACTAATTGCTCAAATTCTGTTTACATCAGATATCTCTTACTTGTATAATTTCAAGTTCCTGTGGTTCGGACGCTACAAAAATGTGATTGTTTTCATTTTCTTAAAACAAGAGGACCAAGATGGTCCTAGATCGCTCACCTGAGTCTCTATGACCCCTAGGACATCACATTAATCAGATAGGCAGATGTCAAAAAGAAGATAATTGCCTAAGATCAATACCATGGAACGTTTTCAGCGAGGAGCAAGACAGATATGCCTTTTTGCTCTTTGATTCTATGTAAAAAGGGATGCACCCGGGTGGACCCCAAAACTGACCCCAGGGTCTTGATATGAACAAACTTGGAAGAGGTCCATAAGATGATGCTACATTCTAAATATGAAAGCTGTCTGCCTTCTGGTTTCAGAGAAGAAGATTTTTGACGTTTTTCCCACTTTCACCCATCATGCTCAGATAAGCTGTAAGGGATGCGCCCCGGTGGAGCCCAAATATGACCCAAGGGTCTTGATATGAACAAACTTGGTAGGGGCCCACAAGATGATGCTATATACCGAAAATGAAAGCAGTGTGCCCTCTGGTTTCGATTAAAGAAGATTTAAAAGATTTTTGCTCTTTGATTCTATGTAAAAAGGGTTGCGCCCGGGCAAAGCCCAAATATGACCCAAGGGTCTTGATATGAACAAACTTGGTAGAGGTCCACTAGATGATGCTACATACCAAATATGAAAGCTGTCTGCCTTCTGGTTTCAGAGAAGAAGATTTTTAAAGATTTTCATATTTTCAACCTTTTTGTTAAGGGTAAAGGGAAAGTTAAGGGTGGATTTCATTTATTTGAACAACTTTGGTAGAGCTTGACCCAAGGAACATCCCTGCCAAGTTTCATGAAGATTGGCCCACTGGTTTAGGAGGAGAAGATGTTTTAAGAAATTGTGGACGACGGACGACGCACGACGCACGACTGACGACGGACATTCCTCAATCCCAATAGCTCACCTTGAGCACTTTGTGCTCAGGTGAGCTAAAAATTGATTGAACTTGTCCACTAGAATAAAATAATTTTGATTACAGAGGGAGTTCGTTCGAACCCCCTGAATGAACCCCCAAACCCCCTCTGGATTTTCCACGGAATTGTAAAACTAGAATCACCCACCGAAATGCCCATTTGACATTACATATTTTTCAAATGATACATATAAAGCGAAAAAAAACACTGAACAAATGAGTAGAATTCTGTGTAATCATTGCCTTTATTTGTTTTCCTGTTATAATGGAGAAGAAAGCAGACTGTGTTGGCTCAGATCAGACTGCAAGTCTGTGCAGGATGATCTTAGTCTATACTGTCTGCCAAAACTTTGTGACAGGCAGGAAAATTTCATGAAAAGCAGAAGGGTTAAAGCCAATTTTAACATTTTTTCATGACATTTGACGTTTTTCAGTCATTATCAACCAATTGAGTCCTGGTATTCTTGCACTATTAATATCATTACATCCTTTCCTATCATCCAGCTGCTATTCCATTTAGGTTTATGTTTATAAGAAATGAAGAAAATAAGAATTACTTTTTCATTAATAGCTTTAATAAATGTACAGCTTTGACTACAATGTTTTAATTGCATAGGTACAAAACGATTATAACTTGTTACAATGACATATGATGGTCAGTAAAAATTAAGAAGAATGGAATAAACATAGAGAATGATGTCCAAAAGTGTTAAATGGTGCTTAAGTTTTGTAAAGGGGCCGTCAGACAAAGTCAATATGACTGATAATAATATTGATTTTTCATATCTATTAACATACAATATTGTTGTTACAAAATCAATTATATTGCTTATCTCCTAGACTGACAAGACTATTGCTTATGTATGGGCAATTGTGATATTTGATCAATAATATTGAATAGCAATCATTTTAACCCTTGTCATGCTGAACCTGGAATATTCCTACTTTGACAGGAGGTACACACAAAGATCAGTCTGCACATATGTGCAGTCTGATCTTAGTTCATACCACCTGAATTTCATTTTTAAACCAGAAAGGTGTTAAACATTGCATTTCCGAAAATCAATACTCACATTTGGTAACTTCCAGTGCTTTTAGCACTTTAATTTTACATTTATTTTTTATTCAACATGACAAGGGTTAAATAATATTGATAGAGTGTGGTCCTCTTTAAAACCAATTCATTTAGAAAATTTGTTAGGGACCCACAATATATTGGAAATGTTCACTAACATAAGTTTTGTCCTTACTTCTTTGACATCCATTATCAAAAACACACAGAAACTTAATTGGTCCCTTTCCCAAACCCCTCTTATTGTTCCCCCCAAATTTAATTGGTCCCTTCAAAGGTTGACAAAATAGCAGAAGTAGTTTTGAGGATAAAAAGGCAAACATGAGACAGTAAAAGAAAAGTATTCTTTTTAAATTCAAGAGGCTAAAGCAAATCTACTATGTAGCTAAATATTCATAGGAACTAACCATAGATTTTTGTAAAAGTCAAACAAAAAATGTCCTCAGTAGATTACGTTAAAGGATTCCTGGTATTTCCCACACCAGTACTACCATTGCATCCTTTCCTAGCCTCCAGCTGTTATCCAACAGCCTATATTTATTAACCCATAGATGGGAGGCAAATAGGAAAGGATGAGAGGCGCTTTTGGGGATTTTGAAGGATGAAAGAACTAAAGGGTGCATTTACCACAGATACACTACTGCTAACCTCTAGATTTTGGACTTTAACCCTTTGCTGTTTAATCCCTGTTTTTAACGTGCCTGTGATTTTATGATTGAGAAAACATTGTGAAAAAAGAAGAAATTGCTTCTGACAATCAATTTCTCCTTTTTCCACACTATTTTCTACCCTACTGAATGGTTATTTTTCAAGTTAAATCCTTTTTAAATTTTCATCTGCAAAACCTTTGAATTTGGACAGGTCCAAAATTTTGTAAAACAGGAAAGTGTTAAATCAATACTCTTGTCGATGCCTATAAATTTACAGGCACTTCCAAAAGTTTTGTGATAACCACATAAAATATATTTAGATTGAAATAGGGCTTTAGATCATAAAAACTTTTACTCATCTGAGTAAATACTCAAATTTAAGTTGAAATACATGATTTACTTCTGTCAAAATTCTGAAGAAAGCTTTTTTTAATCTAAAAAAAGTATTTCTAAAAGTTAAAACTTACATTTTCAGAACCATTTAGGCTAAATTACTTGTGTAATTGAACATTTAATTCTAAATTGCGTGAGGTATTTTTGCAAATCTTTGGCCCAAATCAAATTGATACAGTGGTAACATTGTTACTTACCCATCTAATCTATCGTAAGCAAATAATATACAATAACACAATAAGACAGAAAAAAGCAACCAAATAAGATTAAAGGACTAGAGCATTAGTGTTTTACACTAGATGAAACAGAATTACACCAAAATATATTGTAACCTGTCAAACAATAAGAGACCATCTTGGTAGTGTAAATGGATGTTGGTATAGGAAAACTTACCCAATCTGAAATAGCTTCAAAACATTTTGGGCTGTTTCGTCACTGGAGTTTGTTTGAGGTATGAAAGTATGGGTGATTTGTTTGTTTAAATAAGGTTTAACACTGGCCTCTTTTAACAACTTTTTGAACAGTCATATTGCAGTAAATGGATCACCTTTAGATGGATTCCTGGTATTTCTTGCACCAGTACTACCATCTACATCCTTTCCTAGCCTCTTTCCCTATACCACTTAGGTTAACCCCGATTTACCTAATGGTGGGATACAATAGATGGAAAGGATATGAATCCTTGATCCTATGCTTGGAAGTCAGATATTATACTGCATTGCGACTGAAACTTAAAAATAATATGAGTGTGGAAAGGATAAAACAATGCAGCGATTAGATGGGCAGTAGCTGTGAACGTTATCTGCATCTTTTTTCTTTTGACGAATTATGGTTGGTTTCTCATAATTGTGATCAAATATTGATAGCTCGGCACAAAACAGTTGTAACTGCTACATAGGCAGTTACATCTTTTTTGCGCCAAGCCTCGATATTGCTATTTCAGTTAAAAGGAATTCAAAGAAAGTCCCCTTTTGTCTGATTGGTTACTTTGAATACTGATTGATGAGAACAAGTTTTGAGATTTTATTCTGACACCAAAAATACACAAAATATAAAAAATAAAATTTACTAATTGCACTATTTCTAGGTGATAGTTTGAAAATAAAGAATACAGAGAAATACAGGAGTGGAAACAGAAAAGCTGAAAACACAAACAGACATCTAAATGTGTGACAAAAGATGTTTGATCATATTACTTCTAAAATGCAGTTACAAAGGACAGTTATTTTTTTTAGGCCTATATGTGAACCTTAAATGTTACCAGGTTTTTACTGTTTATTTCATTCAATTTGAATATGGTTTAACACTGTTTTTATCAATTTTTCAATCAAATGGCAGTGGCTTGAGCACTGAACCATGGACACCTGGTATTTCTCCAATGAGCACTACCACAATATCCTTACATCCTTTTCAAGCCTTAATCTGCTCATTCCACAAAGTTTATCAAATATTCACCTTAGGTTGCAATTGAGTGGGATAAACCATATATCAAAACCTAAATCCTCTGTCTAAATCTCTGGTAAATAAAGGACTCAATAAGAATGGCTGTATGTGACAAGCACAATCCAAACATTTTAGAACACTCTATTTGTATACATTTCAAGAGAGGATTACAAAAATTAATTAAAAATATGAGATTTTACAATATATGCTTATGTGAGATACAAATAAATTTGCTTTACATATTTTACAGGAATTATGCAATCTAAACATCATTATTTAATTGTTTGAACATTTTCAGCAGTTTTTCATAGTTAACAAAATAACTAGCCCATTTTACAATGAATCAATGCTAAACATATCAAATTGGGATACTAAATTGAGAAGTAAACAAAAATGATAATGTTCATAACAGAAATGCCCTCCAAAACTATGTTTTGAAAAGTGACCTTAACAAGTTAACCTAAAAATGATTCTGTATTAGGAGAAAGGGTTCAAGACAACTTAATAACCTAATATTGAATGACAAACAAGATGGTAGCTTAAATGTTAAATATGTTTTTCATTTTTTTGTAACAAGACGCTGTTTGTAGTTAAAGTTACTGAAATAAAATGTCTATGTCTATGTCTTAAAATACTCTCCATCTTCTGAATTTTTAATATGATTCTGAGTTAATATTATAAAGAACAGGGGTACGTTTTACTGAATGTCTTCAAAAAAAAAAATGTGAGTGAAAATCACATTGCTTTTCATTAGAACATTTTGTCAGTAGGCTATCATGTTGTCATGAATGCACCTGTTGTTACCTTGTCTGCAATTTTATTTGAATTCCGAAAAATCTAAAATATTGTTTAGGTTAAAATACAAAGTAATACTTTATAAGGGGAAATCACATATAACACTCTAACTGTAGTTAACCCTTCACAACATTTTGATAGATACTATAGACTACGATCAACCTGCACAGAGATGCAATCTGGTCATAGCCTACACCTCCTGCTTTCTACTAAATCATTGTATGAAATAACTTGACCCCATTGGAAATTTGTTTGAAAACAAAATTAAATTCCACAGGATAAGAGTTAAAACATAAATGCTGTACAGTGTATATTATAAAGACATTTAAGCCTAATTGTAACATTTCCAACAATTTCAGGTGTGCGTGATGGTCAACCATTAGGCCTCCTGTACAGCCACACAGTACCATTAAAATATTCCACAACTGTGAATAAAGAAAACATGTCCCTAGCTACCGATTCAGTGCATAGTGAAGACTCTGATCAGTCTGTGCGGCTGCATAGGCTGATTTAAGTCTTCCTCTTACACACAATTGTAATTGTTGGAAATGTCACGCACAGGCTCATTTTGTTCAAGCTTCAATTAGCTTGCACTTGCCCATGTTAATAAAAATTATCATAGCACTTTTTTAAGATTTAAAGATTCATCCCAACAAAAGAAATATAACAAAAGAATACATAATCATCTAGCAAACTAAGTCAGATTCAGTAAACAACAGAAAATGTTCATAAAAAGGCACTGTTCCCATGGTAACCAGATCCTGTCAATTCAATTCTTCTTCTCTGCTTCAATGTCTGAAAATATATAAGTGTGATAATTATAAACCTTAAGAACTATTGAATTTTGACAGTATTTTTGTTTTGTTCTTTTTAAAACAAGAGGACCCTGAGGGCCCTAAATGGCTCACCTGATATTTCAAGTAAATTATCATTAAGACTCCATTTCCAATGATATGGCATGAACCTTCCCATTTCAACAGAGTTCATTCTTGTGACCTGGCAAACATTTTGATCAAGTTTCATGAAGATTGGACTATATTTGTGGCGTTTGGAGCTCTTACGAGAAAATTGTCATTAAGGCCCTTTTTCCCGTGATATGGTCTCGTATACTTCCCATTTTCAAATGAGTTCATCCTCATGACATAACAAACATTCTGACAAAGTTTCATGATGATTGGACCATATTTGTGGCTTCTAGAGAGTAAACAAAAAAAATGTCATTAAGATGCCTTTTCCTGTGATATGGCACCGATCCTTCCCATTTTCAATAGACTTCATCCTTATAACCTAACAAACATTCTGACCATGTTTCATGAAAATTGGACCATATTTATGGCTTCTAGAGTGTAAACAAGAAATTTGTCAATTAGGCCCCTTTTCCCGTGATATGGCACAGATCCTTTCCATTTGAGCAATTTTCATAAGGGACCACCCAAGGAATATTTCTGCCGAGTTTGGTTGATTTTGACCCTTAAGTTTAGGAGGAGATGTTGTTTAAAGATATTGTTGACAAAATTGTCATTAAGGAGGCTTTTTCTGTGAAATGGCACCGATCCTTCCCATTTTCAAAAGACTTCATCCTCATGACCTATCAAACATTCTGACCAAGTTACATGAAAATTGGACCCTATTTGTGGCTTCTAGAGTGTTAACAAGAAATTTGTCATTAAGACCCCTTTTCCCGTGATATGGCACAGATCCTTTCCATTTGAGCAATTTTCATAAGGGACCACCCAAGGAATATTTCTGCCAAGTTTGGTTGATTTTAACCCATAAGTTAAGGAGAAGATGTTGTTTAAAGATATTGTTGACAAAATTGTCATTAAGGCGGCTTTTTCTGTGAAATGGCACGGATCCTTCCCATTTTCAATAGACTTCATCCTCATGACCTATCAAACATTCTGACCAAGTTTCATGAAGATTGGACCCTATTTGTGGCTTCTAGAGTGAAAACAAGAAATTTGTCATTAAGGCCCCTTTTCCCGTGATATGGCACGGACCCTTTCCATTTGAGCAATTTTCATAAGGGACCACCCAAGGAATATTTCTGCCGAGTTTGGTTGATTTTGACCCTTAAGTTTAGGAGGAGATGTCATTTAAAGATATTGTTGACAAAATTGTCATTAAGGCGGCTTTTTCTGTGAAATGGCGCCGATCCTTCCCATTTTCAAAAGACTTCATCCTCATGACCTATCAAACATTCTGACCAAGTTTCATGAAGATTGGACCCTATTTGTGGCTTCTCAATTGTTAACAAGAAATTTGTCATTTAGGCCCCTTTTCCCGTGATATGGCACGGATCCTTTCCATTTGAGCAATTTTCATAAGGGACCACCCAAGGAATATTTCTGCCAAGTTTGGTTGATTTTAACCCATAAATTAAGGAGAAGATGTTGTTTAAAGATATTGTTGACAAAATTGTCATTAAGGCGGCTTTTTCTGTGAAATGGCACGGATCCTTCCCATTTTCAATAGACTTCATCCTCATGACCTATCAAACATTCTGACCAAGTTTCATGAAGATTGGACCATATTTGTGGCTTCTAGAGTGAAAACAAGAAATTTGTCATTAAGGCCCCTTTTCCCGTGATATGGCACGGACCCTTTCCATTTGAGCAATTTTCATAAGGGACCACCCAAGGAATATTTCTGCCAAGTTTGGTTGATTTTAACCCATAAGTTAAGGAGAAGATGTTGTTTAAAGATATTGTTGACAAAATTGTCATTAAGGCGGCTTTTTCTGTGAAATGGCATGGATCCTTCCCATTTTCAATAGACTTCATCCTCATGACCTATCAAACATTCTGACCAAGTTACATGAAAATTGGACCCTATTTGTGGCTTCTAGAGTGTTAACAAGAAATTTGTCATTAAGACCCCTTTTCCCGTGATATGGCACAGATCCTTTCCATTTGAGCAATTTTCATAAGGGACCACCCAAGGAATATTTCTGCCAAGTTTGGTTGATTTTAACCCATAAGTTAAGGAGAAGATGTTGTTTAAAGATATTGTTGACAAAATTGTCATTAAGGCGGCTTTTTCTGTGAAATGGCACGGATCCTTCCCATTTTCAATAGACTTCATCCTCATGACCTATCAAACATTCTGACCAAGTTTCATGAAGATTGGACCCTATTTGTGGCTTCTAGAGTGAAAACAAGAAATTTGTCATTAAGGCCCCTTTTCCCGTGATATGGCACGGACCCTTTCCATTTGAGCAATTTTCATAAGGGACCACCCAAGGAATATTTCTGCCGAGTTTGGTTGATTTTGACCCTTAAGTTTAGGAGGAGATGTCATTTAAAGATATTGTTGACAAAATTGTCATTAAGGCGGCTTTTTCTGTGAAATGGCGCCGATCCTTCCCATTTTCAAAAGACTTCATCCTCATGACCTATCAAACATTCTGACCAAGTTTCATGAAGATTGGACCCTATTTGTGGCTTCTCAATTGTTAACAAGAAATTTGTCATTTAGGCCCCTTTTCCCGTGATATGGCACGGATCCTTTCCATTTGAGCAATTTTCATAAGGGACCACCCAAGGAATATTTCTGCCAAGTTTGGTTGATTTTAACCCATAAATTAAGGAGAAGATGTTGTTTAAAGATATTGTTGACAAAATTGTCATTAAGGCGGCTTTTTCTGTGAAATGGCACGGATCCTTCCCATTTTCAATAGACTTCATCCTCATGACCTATCAAACATTCTGACCAAGTTTCATGAAGATTGGACCATATTTGTGGCTTCTAGAGTGAAAACAAGAAATTTGTCATTAAGGCCCCTTTTCCCGTGATATGGCACGGACCCTTTCCATTTGAGCAATTTTCATAAGGGACCACCCAAGGAATATTTCTGCCAAGTTTGGTTGATTTTAACCCATAAGTTAAGGAGAAGATGTTGTTTAAAGATATTGTTGACAAAATTGTCATTAAGGCGGCTTTTTCTGTGAAATGGCATGGATCCTTCCCATTTTCAATAGACTTCATCCTCATGACCTATCAAACATTCTGACCAAGTTTCATGAAGATTGGACCATATTTGTGGCTTCTATAAGTGAAAACAAGAAATTTGTCATTAAGGCCCCTTTTCCCGTGATATGGCACAGACCCTTTCCATTTGAGCAATTTTCATAAGGGACCACCCAAGGAATATTTCTGCCAAGTTTGGTTGATTTTGACCCATAAGTTTAGGAGGAGATGTCGTTTAAAGATATTGTTGACAAAATTGTCATTAAGGCGGCTTTTTCTGTGAAATGGCACCGATCCTTCCCATTTTCAAAAGACTTCATCCTCATGACCTATCAAACATTCTGACCAAGTTTCATGAAGATTGGACCCTATTTGTGGCTTCTAGAGTGTTAACAAGAAATTTGTCATTAAGGCCCCTTTTCCCGTGATATGGCACGGACCCTTTCCATTTGAGCAATTTTCATAAGGGACCACCCAAGGAATATTTCTGCCAAGTTTGGTTGATTTTAACCCATAAGTTAAGGAGAAGATGTTGTTTAAAGATATTGTTGACAAAATTGTCATTAAGGCGGCTTTTTCTGTGAAATGGCACGGATCCTTCCCATTTTCAATAGACTTCATCCTCATGACCTATCAAACATTCTGACCAAGTTTCATGAAGATTGGACCATATTTGTGGCTTCTAGAGTGAAAACAAGAAATTTGTCATTAAGGCCCCTTTTCCCGTGATATGGCACGGACCCTTTCCATTTGAGCAATTTTCATAAGGGACCACCCAAGGAATATTTCTGCCAAGTTTGGTTGATTTTGACCCATAAGTTTAGGAGGAGATGTCGTTTAAAGAAAAAGTTGACGCCGTGACGGACAGACGGACGCCGGACATTAATCGATCACAATAGCTCTCTTGAGCACTTCGTGCTCAGGTGAGCTAAAAATTATAGTGAAAACATTAATACCCATTCTCTGTAACGACTTAAACAATTTTGGCACACATGGTCTCCGATTTTGATGAAATTTCACATACAGGAAGGGAGTAATAATAAGAGAAGAAATTAACAAAAAGAATTTTTTCAGATCATCTGGTTACCATGGCAACGGCCTTCAAAGCACAGAATTTTGCAAAATTAAGCTTTTTTGAAGCTATATAATTTGGTCTTTATATGAAGATGATGGTTGTTTTGGTATGTTTTTGATAGAATAGGACCTAAAATTTTGAACTAGATCTTTTGTTGTGTCAGTTAGTGTCAAAAAGATTGGTTACCATGACAACAAATATGGCTTATTTTGATAAATTGATCTGAAAATGTTGTCTATAATTTCCTGTTTTTCTTCGCTTATGAATGACATTTGATGCGTAGATGGAATTTATTATGTTAAAGGAGCAACTAAGATACAAATTATTTTGTTGTTGTGTGCATTGATTACCTTGACAACGGTAACTATGACTCATAATATAGCTGTTTTTGTGACTTCTGAGTTATTTTTTGAATTTTTGCAGCATGATGAACTGATGATGATTATTGGGACATATCTAACAAAAAGTGCTCTTTCAAAAACCGCAAAGAAATCATTGGGCCTTTTTGTTACCATGGCAACCATTTTTATTATTTTCTTAATTCAGTTATTTAAAGTCCCTGAAAGTTTGCATGTGATATGAAAAGAGATCCAATAAGACTCTATCAAAATACAAGAAAAAAGATCAAAAATTGTAATAGTTGCCATGGTAATTTGCTGATACAACCAAAATTAAGCATTTTTTGGGTCATTTTGAAGCCTTATCCCTAAAAAATGAAACCAGTTTACACAACTATTTTGATATATTAGTCAGAGGAAAGTTTGAACTTTATTTAGGATTAAGAAATATTCAGGTTGCTTTGCGTTGGATACCCGTATCCAAGGACTAAAAATGGGCTTTTGTGCATTTTTACATAATTGTTCCCATAGCAACCGGCTATTTCCTGCAAGTTTTTGAAAAAAATTCTTATAGGTCCTAAAAGGTCTATCTGAGCAATTTTGTAAATTTTCATAAGATTGAATGGGAGTTCAATTATATAGTCATTTGAGGACTCTCAAGATGTTCTGAAATTGTCTTCATTTATGGGATATGAATTCAAGTTGCCATAGCAACGAACACAAAAGTTATTATTATGTGAATGTTAATGTGGTATTTCCTTGTAAAACGGAAAACAATGTCTGTATTTTGTCATAACATTTGAAAAAATGCAAAAATCAATATTTTAGTAGGGTATGTGTGTTGTTGCTATGGAAACATAAGTAAACAACGTTTGCCCAAGAATATTATTAATTCATTTGAGAGAACCAAGACGGGGAACTTATATCTTATGTGTTTTTATTTTAGTTTGTGCTGCATAACTGATATATTTGAATTTAAAAACTCGCAAAAACGGACTTTTTCAATCTTTAACTTCTGTTTCCATGGCAACCAGAAGTGATTTTAAGAATTTTTTTATCTTATTTTTACGTTTGGGTCAGCCCTATCCTCATATTTAAATTTTATCAAAATTTGAGACATAGCGTGCCACACTCCCTATTTAAAAGTGTAAGTGCTTACAGAGAATTGCTATTAATTGTCAAATATAGCCTTTAAATTGTCTTCGATCTCATAGACAAACCTACCAACCAAGTTTGAAAGGAATGAGCCATAAATGTGGCCTCTAGAGTGCAAACAAGGATGTTCAAGATTTGAGCCAATTATAAAGTTTTTGGTTCTGTATTTTCCTATAGCCAACTAATGACAGATCTCGAAGAGACAACCATTCTGAAAAAAGTTTGAAGACTATCAGGTATAAATGTGACCTAGAAAGGTTTGTGATAGTGAAATCACAGCCCACATATTCTAAGTAAATATCTACAATAACAACTGAGATAAGATCAAGGTTAAAATTTGTTACCCATCGAAAAAGGAAATATAAAAGACATTTGATGTTTTCAGTAAATTTTGAAATAAATTTGAAAATGTACGGATAGCAGAAGCATGGTAGAATTGGTTGCTCTAGTGTTAGAGAATGCAAAGTCCATGATTCAAGCAAACATCTTCACAAATAATCGAAATATTTGTCATGTTATCAATACATACATCAACACTTACAATGACAAGGTATTCATAATATTTCAACATTTAGTTCCCACAGTATATACAATGGTCTGATTCTCATTGTAACACATATTTTATTGTTTTTTCAGAGGATAACCAGGAAATAACTAGAACTGTCCCTTAGTAGACTTTCACCCCCCTCCCCCACCAGTAAGTGCTATTAGTGCAGGATATGTTTGTAACAAATATTAAGGTCATATGCAGCATTGAAGTTTCATGATTGTAGGTCACTTGGTTCTCCAGGTAGAGTCCAGAAACGAAAATTGAACAACAAGAGCACCGCCTACTGGTGCCTAAGTTCGGCTGTCGAGTGCTGGATGGTGGGAAAAATCTAAGTCGAAAAAGGGGCATAATTTGCACAAAATGCATCTAGAGTTATCCCCCTTGATAGTAGAGGTTGCTCTTTTGATGGTGAACATGTGTTCCAAGTTATAAGTGAATGTCTTTAGTAAAACCAGAGATATAACAAAATGTCAAAGTTTTCGCACAACGACGAAGACGCCAACGCCAACAACACGGAGGCTATAGCAATACCTCGGGTTTTCTCCGAAAACAGCCGAGCTAAAAATTGACAATGACCTTGACCTTTGACCTATGTGACCCCAAAACAATAGAGCCCTTCCTTTAGTCATAAGCAACATTGCATTAAGTTTCATGTTTCTAGGTCACTTGGTTCTCCAGTTAAAGTCCGGAAACAAAAAGGTCTATGGACAGGACAGATGGTCAGATGGACAAACAGACAGACATGGTGAAACCAATATACTCCACCCTACTTCGTAGGTGGGGGTATAATGATGGTTTATCTTTTAACAAACTCACACTGTAAACAGTTAAGTTATAAAAAAACTTGCACCCTACTTTCATTCATTTTAAGCAGAGCCCCCAAAAAATGACAATATGAAAATTTGTCCTAAAATTTTAAAATTCTGTCTCATTTTTGCATTGAAGTAATAGAATAATTGCTTTTTTTAAGTAAGATCAATTGATATTTCACTGCATGAACAACAAAAGCTAGATTTTCACTTGTGGAGATGCCACTTGTGGAAAATATAACTTTTATTTTTCACTCAGTGAAATATAAATCAATGTGACACTGAAATATTCAATAATCCTCTATGGATTACCTATAAATCTTACCTGATTTTGATGGCAAGGTATTTTTCTCTTGAGTTTCTGTATGTTTCAAACTGTCTCTCTTAAAATTCTCAATACCTTTGTGGGTTTGTTCTTGGGCTATCACTGAAAATATTAAAATATTTCACATACAGCATAATTTTGCAACAAGGCTTGTAACATGTATTATGGTGAGGCGCTATCTCCATTCTTTTTAAAATCATCTCCCTGGGGGAAGTAATTAAGAAATATAATCAAAAATAGCTATTAGATTGTACATTGAAAGTGAAATGATTTCTTAAGGAAGGGAAAAAACGTTTTTGTAATACATTTTTACCATTTGATATGGCTTTCAACAATTTTTACGTTATAATGCAGTAACTGGAGCACTTTGCAAGGGATTCCTGGTATATCTCACACCAGTACTACCATTACATTTTTTCTTGGCCTCCAGCTTCTATTCCAAATAGGTCTTCCAATTATTAACCCATTGGTGAGAGACAAATAGTCAGAGAGGATGAGTGCTGTCGTCGATCAGCCCGCACAGACACACTGTCTTATTTCAGCCTTAACTGGCTACTTCCTACAGTATTATTATGAGAAAATCTAACGCAAGAATATATAAACTGTCTCTAAACTGGCAATTTGTTGGTAGAATATTTAGATTTAGCAGGATAAAAATTTAAGATTTAATCTTCATTCTTACATTCAGCAGATCCCGTTTTCTCCTGTGTATCAACTTTGTTCATAGACTTCTTGTCAAAGGACCCTATTGAATTGCGTAACTCGACTTCTTTCTTTTCTTGGTCAATGGCTGGAAAAGATGCATTTATTTTATTATAACAATCAAATTTCTTTTCTTGATGAATGGCTGGAAAAAACATAATCATTTTGTTATAACAATCAATGAAGTATTTCTACTCAAATTTAAAATTTGTTTAACCTAGAAAACAATGAAAGCCACTGGGTAAAAATGTCAATTTTAGTCTTGTCAAGCTGGACTGGGAATGTTCATTCTTTGGTAGGAGGTTTAGACAAAGATCAGCCTGCACAAATGTGCAGCCTGATCTTAATCTCTACCACCTGCCTTTCTTTTTCGAATTAGAAAAATTTGCAATTTTTATTCCAAATGAATTAAAGGTGCATTCAGCACTTTCATCATCATGATTTTAATGCAATTTTCCCATTTTTTAAATCAGTATGACAAGAGTTGGACAAGGTTGATTTAACCCTTTGCTGTTTAATCCGAGCTTTTTACGTGCCAGTGATTTTATGATTGAGAAAACATTGTGAAAAAAGAAGAAATTGCTTCTGAAAAGCAATTTCTTCTTTTTCCACACTATTTTCTACCCTACTGATTGGTTATTTTCAAATTAAATCCACTTTAAATTTTCATCTGCAAAACTTTTGAATTTGGACTGGTCCAAAATTTTGTAAAACAGGAAAGGGTTAAAGCCCTCATTACATAATCAATATATCTGACAGAGGTATAAGCCTTATATTGAGAGAACCTTCAATATATCTCACAAAACATGGAATTGACAATATCATTGATCATTGATGAGTCCTGAATGTTGATTCAGTTTATTGTCAATTTATTGTCAATTCTTGTCAATAATATTAACCACATATAGACTGATTCAACAGTGTTTATTCTAGGTAGGGGAATTGGGGGATTCCCCTACTTTTTCAAAGATAACCCATATTTTTTGGTTTTGTGGGATTTTTTACTGTAACAAAAGAACATGAATTACCACATTTCTCCATTGCTTCGGTTTTCAAACTGAAATCCCCAACATATTTGAAATCCTAGAATAAACACTGCTTCATACCTGATCAAGAAAAGAACCAGAAGCCATGGTGGGAAAATGTTTACAGAATTAATGTTGGAATTAGGGATGAACATAACTTAAGCTATACAAGTTGGACATTATTCATGCAGGGCCACATCTAAATAATCTCTGAAATTGAATTGTCACTATGTCTAATTCTACCAATATCAATAAACCAATGTGGCATTCTGGCATTAGAAGCTAGAGATCCGCTGCTTTAAAGCTACACAGAAATACAGTAAAAGATGCATAAAACATATGTTGAATTTAAATGACATTGATTTTGTCTGTATGGGCCTTTATTAGAGGCTTCAAGATTTTGTAAAATCAAATCAAAAACGCTAAAACATTTTAACCTCTGATAAGGGGGATGAGGTTATATTAGAGCATGGGGCTCTATTAGAATGTTAATGGTAATCATTACCATTAATGACAAAAATATTCAAACAATACATTAAACAAATTTAAAATTATTCAAAGTTTATGATATTGTTGACCCAGTATTTTTGATCACATATGAACAATACTGAAGATTGAACAATACTGAAGATTAATCAATTACAATGATTCAATATTATTGCCATTAATGAGCCCTTCATTAAGACTGATTATGATACGTTTGGGGGCATTGACAATGAGTAGATTAATTCATACCCACTATAAATGAATTTGTCAGAAATTTAAATAAAAAGTTCTCTTTTTGAGATAAATACTTTTAATAATAATAATATATTTATACACTTGCTTGAAGCGGCACAGCCGTCATTCATCAGGTAATTCCTATGAATTGAACTGTTATGTGTTATGGCATAACGGTTCAATTCATAGGATTCACCTGATGAAGGCGAATGTGCCGCTTAAAGCTAGTTTATAAATACATTATTATTATTATGTCAGAAATCCAATTAACTTATTACTTAATGATTTTTTTCTGTTTTGTCCATTTCCAAAAGTATTTGATAGAATGTGTCTTTGATGTGAGCCTTATATGTTTATCCTTTAATACTCTACCTTCTTTATTTGGGAGAACTATTTTTTCCTCTGTATTACGTCGTTTCAACTTAGTCTTGTCAAATTCACCAATAGATTTTCTATGAGCTACTTCCTTTCTTTCTTCTTCTATGGCTGTTTGCAACATTTTCTTTTTATATTCTCATACTCACAAATGTTTCTTTTATTACAAGATTTCAATACATACACCTCTATCTTTCAATTTGTTTCCAAATAGGTTTCAGGCAACAAATTTTTGAGATTTATTGATCGGAGTTTTCTAACTTTGTTTGATGCACATTTTTTTTGTTTATTTCAGTAGCTGGAGAACCTAACCAAGTGTTCCTGGAGTAAATCATATAAGTACACTGCAACTCCATTATAACGAAATCTGTTAGAGCGCTAAATCCAATATAACGCGGGGTCCGCTTGGCTCCCGAAATTTGGGGGGGGTCGACCATTTTTGGATGCTGCGGCGATGTTACCCGATCCGCACTTAACGCTGTTTTGATCGCGATTTGAGATCGAAGGGTGAACCCACTGAGATAAAAATAGATACTGAGCGAAGCCAGGTATATCAATACAATTGTTTTTCACACCTCCCGCGGGGCAGTGGTGGCGATAAATGCCCCAGGTCAGAGAGAAATGGCTAGATTGATGGCTGACAGACGTATAGTTACATCACTACCGCTGGAGTACCAAACTCACGAGTACAACAAACTTTCCCTTTAACTCACTAAGGTCTACGATTATTAACCCATGGGTAAGTGACTTATAGTCAGAAAGAATGAGTGCCGCCGTCGGAGATACACGGAATCCCAATATTGACAGTCCGGCGCGCTACCAACTGCTCTGTGTCGACGGCAGGGACGCAATTGAACAAAAAGAAAGTCTAGCTCGGATGTAATTAAATCCCAGTTAATAAACTTCAGAAGAAGCCGTGTTTTCGCAAAATGAGCTCATCTCGTTTTATATTCTCAAATCTTGAACATTTACCGCTGTTGACAAACGATTCAAAAAGCGACTCGCCCCTTACCCAATTTATTGGTTTATTACCTCCCTTTGCCAATCCCGTTGAATTTTCTTATAAATATTACGTTTTTTGTAAATATATGATAAAATTTTGTTTCTAATTCATTAAACTTTTTTCATATTATAGTAAGGTTTTAAAGTCCGATTGAATTATCGTTGATTCTTATCTCTCACTAAATAGACAACTTATTTGAAATTTAAACAGGAAGCTATATATAAACCTACATTTCCCGCTTCGATGTGTCGAACAAAGAATCTGAAAATGGCGCGAAACTGATGGTGACCGCGTCGCTTCGCAATTGTCTGTACTTCTTTCCTGACGATCTACTATCTAATAATCAAAGCCGTGAAATAACATCTTGTCAAACCCAGGGTTACGAACGTTTTACTAATACGGTTTTCGAGAAGCTTTTGATACCCCTTGACTCGTGAAGATGATCTGTGCAAATCGGCGATCCAAATGTCGTAGCTACAGATTCATTTAATTGAATTTACGGCATTTTTTCTCGCTCATCGAAGAATGAGGTCCTGCACTCCGAGAGATTCGATAACTTTGATAGAGTTTCGATCAGACGTAGGGTATTGTTTATTGTGATTGCGTAGATAATTAGATCTATTTTCGAGAAGACAACATTTAAAATATGAAATTCGTTGATCTTATGGAACTTTATGGATTTTACTAACTTTACCCTTTTGAGATCGTCGTTATCGGTGTTTCTCAGCTGCCGAGAAATCGGGATTCAGAGATCTAAGAGGAGTCTGCGATCGTTTAACCCTACAAACTAGATTACTTTATCAAAGATAGTTTTGTTTAGCTTGGGGACAACAAAACGATCTTAAAATAAAAAATATCAAAGTAATAAACCGCGCTTGTTCTTCAATTCATTGCCGTGTTTTAAAAATATATAATGCGATGGCCTAAATATGTACATGTATAGGCCTATTTAGATATCCGATATCGTTATCAATATTGACCCTGTGTCTGTTACGTTTCCGCGGTACGTTATTGTTCACCGCGGGGGGGGGGGGGGGGAGAATCGGCGGCGGCAGGGGGGGTACAGCGTTATAGCAGATACATCCACTTCTTCCGCTGTTTCATTTCTTGGACCCCGACCACAGCGTTTTAATGGAGTTGCAGTGTACCATAACAACATCCCAGCAATTCCTACTTCTGGGTGATTTATGGTGAGAGATAAACTATTTTAAGTCATATGTTAGAGAGAATGCTTGTTGGTATCAGAGTCAGCCATGATACCATAATTTGGTTTCAACACATTTTACCAGGGGTCCAGATTGGAGGGGTAAAGCGAGTCTAAAATCTTTATTTCCCAACGAAACCCTATGTTGTAGGTACTCATTTGAATGGTATCAATAAGATGTATCTATTAAGTACCAACAGCATAGTTTAAGTAAGGATTTATATATTTTTTTTAATTTCTAAAAACAAAATACCTACTCTATCTGTAGATCTGCTGAAATCAATTAAACAATAAGTTCTGACCTAAGTGAGAGGGACTTATATTGGGTTGTCAAATTCATTTCTGTCCATTCAAATCAAAAGAATCAAAATGTACTTATGCTAGTTATGCTACAACCGCTAACCTTTACTCTGAGTGTATGTATTGAAATGTTAAAGAAGGGATATACTTTATGATAGTAAGAGAAGATAAATTATCACAAAAGTTAATGTCAATATTGAAGAGGGAGGGTTATAATTCTTATATTTGATACATAATAGCCATTCTACTTCATCCAAATGCAAAAAAAGATTATCAGATATTTAAGGATATGAAGCTATGGAAATGTGTCAAGTCGTTTTTTTTTGTGTTTTTTTTTTTTAATTTGAAAGAGACAACATGCAGATCTATGTCAATTTCATGATTATCATGTGGATGTCTGTGGGCATGTATGTTTGTATGTGTTTTTTAAGTTTTTTATAAGAAGCAGTTCAAGGATTTTAAATACATCACTTTGATTTGTTTTTACAACCTTTTGAATGGTTTGGACAATATCAGTCCTTCATCAATGGTGTGTATGCATTACCCTAGCAAACCAAAATGAAGGCAACACAGCAGAGTTGCCATTCAAATTCATAGCAATTGAAACCTTTTGGATTGCTTTTAAGATCCGAGAGTAATTTTAACTTGGATTTTGTGAAGAAACCTATAAAAGTTTTCAGGTACTAGCTACATAAAATTATAATTAAATATTTTATGTTGAACATGTATAATTCGGTAGCTCAGTGCAAAACAATTGTAACTGCCTATATGTTCATAGGCAGTTACAACTGATTCATGCTGAGCCATCAAATTATGTATAGACTAAACAAAGAGTCAAGAGAACATACAAGGAAAGTAAGAAATAACATGATAACTTGTACAATTCATTTAACCCACTACCAGAATATGAATTTTGGACTCAAACAAAACTGAAAGAAGTTGCAGATATATCATGCAATGAGCCCTGTATTGACCTATTCACATAACATGATATCAGGGAGTCTATTTTTAGAAACAATTTGCAAAGACTCACCTGAATTTCTTTAATTTTTAAGGGTTTTATTATAATTAAGGGCTGAAAAGTGATTGCATGATAAATAGAATAACATGATAGTGTCTTAAAATATCAATGTTATCTGATCTTGGCTGCGAGAAATTATCATGACTCGGCAAAGCCTCGTAATGATATATTCTCTGATTCTCGACCAGATAACATTAATATTTTAAGACACTAACATATAATTCTCTATATATCATCTAAACAATTTGGGAGAAATCGTCTGAAATAAACTGCCATTAGGTCAGAAAAAAAAAAATGAAAAAGAAAAAAAAGTTGTATCTCTGTTCTTTCAACATGATTTACCTGAATGTTATTCCTCACAGGCATAAAAAAGATGAATTGCAGGGTATTTGGTTAAACTAGTTAAGAGTTGAATAATCAGCAAGGGCAGATATATGAGGGTTACTTAAGGTAGTAGACATGTAATAGTTCCGCCAAATTTTGGAAGTTATGAATTTTTACAATGTTAACCGACATTTCCTAATAATTTCATCAGGAAACCTGGGTCAACATTAGGAAAGATAATGGGTTCCGAAATGTTATGGAACTATTATGGTTCCACTACCTTACAAAAGCAATAATGTCAAAGAAATATTTACACAATGTTTGCCAATTATATAAAGAACATTTTATAAAACAAATTAACAAAACATATCAAATAGAAAAATAATCAGAAATATTGCTTTGAAATTCTACAGATGTTCAGGGTTCAGCACAAAAATTATTGTAAGTGCCTTTAAATTAATATTAGGTTTGAACTCAATTTGATATAAACATGAGATTTTCTTTAAATTGATTTTTTAGGAATTTAATACTGTATGAAGTAAAATACTGAATGAGCCAACATAAAAGAATGTTAATCAATATTTTCTCCTACTCACATAATATTTTCTATCTTTCATATTGTCGGCTCCGTTCTATAAGGATGTATAGGCCAATTTCAATTTTTTCTTTTATTGCGTTTTCGCACACATATGATATTCCCAAGTCTTTTGTGAAAATGCTGGGCCTGATAGCTAATCATATCCCCCTAAAAAAGCTTCATGGACATAAGATACGTCGTATTCGTACCGAAAGTGGTCGAAAAGTGAAGTTCAAAAATGACGTATTGACAAATTGATTGTGTTTCATGTTTCCTTATGATAAAAGTTATTTTAAAAGATCGGTTTGAAAAAGAACACAACCTTTACCCGGGCTAGATTATTCGCGTGTCTCAGTTACATACATAAAAATTGTTATATGTGTTTTTCACTTTTTTCGAAAAACGTCACACTCAATCGCTTTCAGAGTCTCATATGCACCCAAAAAGAATATTTTTACAGGCAATTTGTCCTATATCTTATATAACATGAAATTTAATTTGGTTTTTCATGCATTTATCTTTTATGCCTTTTTTTGTCTATGCAACATTTTGTGCCGTAAGAATTAAGTGAAAAAATGATGTACTTAACAATTTTTTTGTTGTTTTTCTTAAATAGCTCATTATAGAGACAAAATTTAATATTTATGACGACAGATAATTTATTAAGTGATTGGATTTAAAATGTTTTCGACCAAGATGGTTGTACCAGTATTAATAGGTAAAAAGAAATTAAGTTTTTTCCTTCTCCCGAAAAGTAGGCTTTTCCCGTATTCGTCCTTATGGAACAGAGCCGACGATATACAAATTACCACAAACTTGCTAATGATCCATATTTCATGGAACAAATCCTTCCATTTGGATGAATTTTCCTTCCATTTGGACCAATTTAAGTTTTCATTGTCTGTTTAGACCTAATTTAGCTCTGATTTAAGAGAGGTCACAGAGAGAGATCAGTCTGATTGTCTTATCTAATAAGACGCCACTAATTTATCTCAGGATAATTCAAAATTTAAATTTCACTAAGGATATTGACCAAGATATGATAGTTTGGGTTGTTCATTCAAATAAAATGAGCCTGTGCATGATGTTTTCAATAATTTCAAACATGTGCAAAGCAAAGACTCTAATCAGCCTGTGCATCCGCACAGTCTGACCAGAGTCCTCACTGTGTGTTTAGTAGATAGAGAAGGTCTCAAAGTATCTGTAGACCATCAGGTATCCAACCAACGAAGCTATGTAGGACAGTGGTGAGAGTGGTCTCCCATATAAATTTCTAATTGTTGGAAATATCACACACAGGCTCAAATCTTAGTTAGGTGTTTTTTTCAGCATGACAAATTAAAGGATAAAACCTTTTCCTTAACATCCATGGGATTCACTTCTCAATGATTTCATACTAGGAAAAATATTTTGGATAAAGAAGAAATTGTTATAAGCAATTTCTTCTTTTATCAACAATATTTTCTCCTGTGTACCAACATTTTAACCCTTTTTTGTTGTTGCCTGAAATCATTTTTCATTTTGATTGTTTGTTTAGCATGTATTGCTGCTTTCAACAATCTTTCAGTTATATCACAATGGCTGGAGTACCTAACAATGGATTCCTGGTATTTCTAAGACTAGTACAGCCATTAGATCCTTTCCTATCCTTTAGCTGCTATCCTACATAGGTCTGCAAATATCAACACATTGGTGGGAGACAAATATTCAGAAAGATGAGTGTGGCTGTCAGGATAACAAACCAAGGGATCTTTTGAATGATGGTCTGATGAGCTGCCAACTGCGCTATGATGGCTGCTTTTTATTTTGAAGCAGTCAAAAATGTTGAAATATGCGATTAGTAATATTACCTGTGACATCTGGGAGAGGGTTCTTTTCTTGTGTTTCTGTGTGTTTTAAGCTTGTTTTGTCAAA
The DNA here is from genome assembly GCA_948146395.1 of Fragum whitleyi. Classification (NCBI taxonomy): domain Eukaryota; kingdom Metazoa; phylum Mollusca; class Bivalvia; order Cardiida; family Cardiidae; genus Fragum; species Fragum whitleyi. The sequence goes on from OX411549.1 coordinate 3,077,040, forward strand.
CTGTGTTACAACCTGAGTTGTCTTTTCATGAACCAATGCTGAAAATAAAACATTCATTTGATGATAGTTTTAATGCTTGACGATTACTTTAATTTTCTTGCATTTTGCAACAAATCTGCTGACAAATTGGTTTTCTTTCTTGACCAAAACAATTTTGAGCATGCAGCTCTTCTTTAAGCTTCCACTTACATTATTTACAAATCTTGATAAATATTGCTTAATAATATTAAATTATAGGATATGGCCAGATTTTTTGTTCAATTCATGGGGGTATGAAATTGAGAACCTTATCACACTCATGCATGAAATAGCTTTGCGTTTTCATACAGTGTGCTAAATATTTAAGTCTCATTACCTCCATAATAATCTCTTAATTGGATGAATTGTGAAAATAGGTTTTTTTTTCTGATTTAGTAAATTTGTTATCAATAAAGTTTTTTAAATTACAGCATAATTACATATTTCATGAAATTTAGATTAATTGCGTCAACTTATGTTTGAAATCCTTCCTTTAAAGATATGCTTCAGAAGAGCTAAATTTCTCTATTTGACATTGTCCTTTGAGAAATGTTCTAATAGAATATCTATTCATTAAAGAAAATTATATGAGCAAAATCCTTTTGAAATCCATCTAAGATACATGTTTTTTAGCTTATCACTCCAGATGATATTGATATCCATATTTGACATGATTAAGCCATAACAAGGAGATATTGAGGATATCTAATGAGTGGTTATAAAATACAGAATTTATTTAACGAGTTATCTATAAACGGATACAAATTAGGCTGTCTGTTTAGATGACCAGTATAATAAATTTCGGTAAGTTATGAGTACAAGTTCAAGATGCTATTGATGATATGACCTGAATTTTTTCAACAAGAGGACCAAGATGGTCCTAGATCGCTCACCTGAGTCTCTTTGACCCCTGGGACATCACATTAATTAGATAGGCAGATGTCAAAAAGAAGATAATTGCCTAAGATCAATACCATGGAACGTATTCAGCGAAGAGCAAGACAGATATGCCTTTTTGCTCTTTGATTCTATGTAAAAAGGGATGCACCCGGGTGGACCTCAAATGTGACCCCAGGGTCTTGATATGAACAAACATGGAAGAGGTCCATAAGATGAAGCTACATACTAAATATGAAAGCTGTCTGCCTTCTGCTTTCAGAGAAGATCTTTGAAGGTTTTCCTATTTTCACCCATCGTGCTCCGATGAGCTGAAAGGGATGAAGCCCAAATATGACCCAAAGGTCTTTATATGAACAAACTTGGTAGAGGCCCACTAAATGATGCTACATACCAAACTAGAAAGCCATGAATGGCTTGTGTCTTTCCACAGGCTTGAATTTCTTGTAATAGCAAATCTAAGTTTTGACTAGATTTTAGATATATTGGCTTCTACTGATGTTGAAATGATTTTCAAAGTTTACACTATTATAATGTATAGAGAAATGACCTCCACCCATAAAAGACATATTTTTCTTCAAATCACAATGATTTTTGGCTGAATGATAATGGATCACCCAAGGATCACACTAATGAAGTTTGATTGATATCCATCTGTTACATTCTGAGAAAATGATTTTCAAAGTTTCCATTATATAACATATAGAGAAAAGACCTTCTCCCATAAAATACATATTTTTCATCCAATGATCACAATGATTTTTGGTAGACTGATAAAGGGTCACCCAAGGATCATTCATGTAAAATTTGGTTGATATCCATCTGTTACACTCTGAGAAAATGATTTTCAAAATTTCCACTATATAACATATAGAGAAATGACCTCCGCCCATAAAATACATATTTTTCATCTGATCACAATATTTTTTTGTAGACTGATAAAAGGTCACACAAAGGTCATTCATGTAAAATTTGGTTGATATCTATAAATTAGATTCTGAGAAAATGATTTTCACAGCTTCCACTATATAACATATAGAGAAATGACCTCCGCCCATAAAATACATATTTTTCATCTGATCACAATAATTTTTTGTAGACTGATAAAGGGTCACCCAAAGGTCATTCATGTAAAATTTAATTGGTATCCATCAATTAGAACCTGAGAAAAATCACTTTTTACCATATTTGGAAATTAGCCACGCCCATTAAATCCATGTTTTTCATTGGATCCAAATTTCTTGAACAACTTTGAAAGAGGGTCACCCAAGGATCATTCCTGTGAAGTTTGGTTGAAATCCATCCAGTAGTTTCTGAGGAGAAGATTTTTAAAGAAAAAGTTTACGACCGCACGCACGGACGCACGACGGACACAACGCCATGACAATAGCCCCAGTGGCTTTCAGCCAGTGGAGCTAAAAATGAAAGCAGTGTGCCCTTTGATTTCGATTAAAGAAGATTTTAAAAGATTTTCGCTCTTTGATTCTATGTAAAAAGGGTTGCGCCCGGATGGAGCCCAAATATGATCCTAGGGTCTTTATATGAACAAACTTGGTAGAGGTCCCTCTGGTTTCATAGAAGAAGATTTTTGAAGACTTTCATTTTTTTACCCTTCGTGCTCATAAGAGATAAAGGGATGCACCCGTGCAAAGCCCAAATATAACACAAGGGTCTTGATATGAACAAACTTGGTAGAGGCCCACTAGGTGATGCTACACACCAAATATTAAAGCTGTCTGCCATCTGGTTTCAAAGAAGATTTTTAAAGATTTTAGCTCTTTGATTCTATGTAAAAAGTGTTTGGCCCGGGCAAAGCCCAAATATGACCCCAGGGTCTTGATATGAAAAAACTTGGTAGAGGTCCACTAGATGATGCTACATACCAAATATGAAAGCTGTCTGCCTTCTGATTTCAGAGAAGAAGATTTTTAAAGATTTTCATATTTTCACCCTTTTTGTTAAGGGTAAAGGGAAAGTTAAGGGTGGATTTCATTTATTTGAACAACTTTGGTAGAGCTTGACCCAAGGAACATCCCCGCCAAGTTTCATCAAGATTGGCCCACTGGTTTAGGAGGAGAAGATGTTTAAAGAAATTGTGGACGACGCATGACTGACGACAGATGACGGACATTCTACGATCCCAATAGCTCACCTTGAGCACTTCGTGCTCAGGTGAGCTATATATTAAAGAAAATTCCAGAAGTTTATCGATTCAATTTTATTCCGAGAAAGATATAACACATAGTTATTCCACTAGTGTAATAACATCCGTGTAATATCAAAAATATTCAACTGAGATAACTCACTTCCACTATGAAGGTCATATAACAAATTGTTTCAAATTTAAATACAAAAAGGCCCAGGGCCCAGGAGGGCCTTAATACTCCACTGGCTTAAAAATCTCAAGATTTGAAAGAGAGATATTGAAAATAGAAGGTATGAAAGTCACCAGCATTTAGAAGAAATTCCGACTTTTTCTAAGTTGAAACTGACCTATGAAGAAATGAACTTATTTAACTAATATGTAAAATTACAAGGAAAAAACTATTAAGATATCACTTTAAAATAAGAGGACCAGAATGGCCCTAAACCTCTCACCTGAATTTTATTGATCAACTGGATCTCATCAAATCAAAATGGTCATTCATTTAAAATTTGGTTGATATCTATCAGTTAGATTCTGTGAAAATGATTTTCAAAGTTTCCACTATATAACATAAAGAGAAATGACCTCCGCCCATAATAAACATATTTTTCATCTGATCACAATAATTTTTTGTAGACTGATAAAAGGTCACCCAAGGATCATTCATGTAGAATTTGGTTGATATCTATCAGTTAGATTCTGAGAAAATGATTTTCAAAGTTTCCACTATATAATATATAGAGAAATGACCTCCGCCCATAAAATACATATTTTTCATCTGATCACAATAATTTTTTGAAGACTGATAAAGAGTCAGCCAAGGATCATTCTTGTAAAATTTAATTGGTATCCATCAATTGGAACCTGAGAAAAGTCATTTTTTACCATATTTGGAAATTAGCCACGCCCCTTTAATCCATGTTTTTCATTTGAACAACTTTGAAAGACGGTCACCCAAGGATCATTCCTGTGAAATTTGGTTGAAATTCATCTAGTAGTTTCTAAGGAGAAGATTTTTAAAGAAAAAGTTTGCGACCGGATGCATGGACGGACGGACGCACGACGGACACAACGCCATGACAATATCCCCAGTGGCTTTCATCCAGCAGAGCTAAAAAAGCTGAAACATTTCTTTAAATTTAGGCATTTGAAGTGTTTTTTTAGTAAAAATAAAATGTAGGGGTGCTACTATGAGGGAAAGCACTTTTATAAGGGGAAATACAGTATTGTCTATTTATAAATAAGGGATGGACCATTTTACCTTCATTATACCCTGTCTTTTCTTGTGTATTCACATGCTTCAGTTGATCTTTGTTAAAACTTTCAATATTCTTTAATGTTTTCTCCTGGGACACAGCTGAAAAAGCAAATTAGAAACATATACAATGTATATAATAACCATGCAATTATAAGACAGGTTGCACACTACCTTTCAAAAGATCGAAATGTAATGAACCATTGTGTAATTAACCATTTTCCCTTTTTGAAACCATTTAAATTGAAAGAGGAAACAGACAACAAAATTTTGATACACAAAATTATTGATACTTGTTGGGTTAGTGCAAGTCTAGGTTCTTTACAAAACAATTATACTTATAACAGTCTTTTATTTGCCCCTTTGAAATCATCCCTGAATAGTAGAAAACATACTAAAAGCCAATCTCTAATAAGTCATAGTGACACATGTCCTTTGTTTCTTATTTACTTGAAAAAGATAATCAGCACATATAAGGGGGATGAGTTGATGGTTTTGCCTAATTTTGTGGTTGTACAGGTGACAGAAACAACAGGAAGTCATGGTTAGTTGAACCACCACGCGGGATATAACTGAGAAAGTATAATTTTTCTCTAAGCATTAAAGTCTTTGAAGCAATCAATCGAACCAGCCCTGTGTTCATGATAACAAAAGGGTACAAACAGTTTGCAAATTATACCCTGCTTTGCACATGCACTTGAATGCAAAGCAAGGTATAATTTGCCAACAGTTTGTCCCATTTTGTCATCCTAAATGCAGGGCTGGTTGATGAACTAAAATCCCCATCCTTTATGATTAACAAAGTAGTAATAAGTAATGGTAACTATCTGAATACACATCCAATATCATTTCATCTTTCAAGTTTCACTTAAATCTGATTGAAAATCTAATAATGACACTCCATTGAGTACAAATCTAGGTTGACTGTCAAAATCTTGAATACTGAAATCAGCCCCATGTTTTACTATTGGACTGAATTTCAAACATTTTAGTTTTACTCAAAACATTTCAGTAATTGATGCATTATCCTCACAGTGTTTCTATGTCTTATGTGCCTATACATGTACTGAAAGATCGACAAATCTGTTATAGGTACCTTTATAAGCAGCACTTACAGTATAGTAATTTTGACCTGACTCCTCTGTACCCAATCTAAAATCTTTATTTCTTACTCTAAATGATATCTTAACCCTTGTTATGCTGAATAAATTTGGGCTAAATTTTTTCTATCAAAATCTAAGGGCAAAAAGCACTGAAAATACCAACTGTAGGTCACTTTTTATTTGAAAAACTAAATCTATTGACAAGTGAGAAACAGGTGGTAAAGAGTAACTTCAGACTGCACATATGTGCAGGCTGATGTTGGTCTATAGCTCCTACCAAAACAGAAATATTCCAGGTTCAGCATGACAAGAGTTAAGTTATGGTCACTTACTTGAGACAAATAAAAATAGGTACACACAATATAGGGTTTGTGTTGGTACTGTTGAAATATTTCAATCTATACAAAATCCAAAATCTAAAGCTCTGGAAAGCCCACTGCATAGACTTTACTGAATTCAATTTCATTTTTACAAGTGTTTTGGGCTAGAACAGCTGCTATCCAGACTTATAACAGTCCTTTGGCCTGAGGCCTGTGATTTTTAGGCATGACTTACATTAGCTACCATGTTGCAGGTCCTTCAGGCCTGTAGGGCTTGTTCAATTTATTAAACAGACCTTGCAGATCTGCATTTATAAATTTCCAATTTCAATACTCAGATTTTCATTATCCGATGAAAAACATTGTTGAAAAGAAGAAATTGCTTGTGACAAGCAATTTCTTCTTTTCCCTCTCTTTTTCCTCCAATATTTTGCTCTTTTTATGATTTATAATTATATCAAATTCTGATATATCGCTTGAAAATTAATACAATTTCTTAGGAGGACCTGTTTTTTCTAGGTCAGAGAAAAAGACGAAAGGGCCCAGTGGCCCATGGCCCCTAGACTTTGGGCTGGGGCATGGCCCCTAGATTTTTTGGGATAATGCCCATCCCCCTTGTGATAAATTTTCAACTTGGTAGGCTGGGCCCCTTAGTCAAAATTGTTAGTCATTTTTCCGACAGGTAGGACCTATAGGTATCGGAACTAGCAGGTCTTGCAGGCTTGTATCAAAAAATAATGTCAAATCCTGGGTTAGTAGTTCAAACTTTTTACAAACCACAGAGAAAGTTTGCTGGTTGTTAACTGTCAAATAATTGTGAATCAGGATCGCTTCTTACCTTCTTTCCAACCTTCTGTCTTTTCACTAGTTTCTCCATGTTTTAACTGGTTCTTGTCAAAACTTTCGATACCTTGAATCGTTTTCTCTTGGGATATCACTGAAACAAGAGTCAATAATTTGAGAAAATGGTGCAAAACAATTAAAACTACAGCACTTGCAATAGTTCTGCACTACTTTATCATATTTCCTCTAATAATAGCACCCTTCCTAAAAGTAGCACCCCTTCACTTTTTACTAAGAAAACCCACTTCAAATACCCTAATTTTTGGAACCTTTTGAGTCTTTTCCTCTAATTTGAGATGAATTTCCTCTAAACAATCATTTATATGATTGTTTATAGGAAATTCATCCCAAAATGAAGGGAAACAGGCCTAAAATGATTTTTTTAATTCAGGAAATGCATACGAAATAAAGGCTCCCTGACCATGTTATTTTTTTATTCGGAGAAATACAGTATTTATTTCTAGGCACTAGTAATGATTTTGAATTAACCTCTGAAAATACATTCAATGATAGAGCTTTTACCATCAATACAGGTAAGCAAAATAATCAATGCAATCTAATTAAAACAATTGGAAATGGTTTTGCAAACCTTATGGTAAGAGTTCTTCTCAAATGGACCATTATTACTGTATTTTTTATGTATTGAAAGCCTTCTAGAAGCGAATATACTAAGACAAATACATGTACTGTATAAAGGATTTACCCTTGTAGTATTAGATTAATTGCTTGATTGCTCATCATAAATTTATAGTAGTGTCACTTAGGTATACTAATGATAAATGAAGTTTAGGGAAGGGTTATAAAATACACTGTAATAACCCTGATAGAATGTGTCACCTTTCACTTGCCTAATCAATCATGGTCTAGCCCTAATGACCGCTATTAAACCCAGAGTTATGGTCCTTTAATGACCAAATAAGGGTTACAAATCATTGATATGCACCAAAGTGTAATGATAACTGCACGTAAATGGGGAATTCATGCATGGGATCTATACTTTGATGTGCTGTTATGATGTAATGCTAATAATGTAAAATGAATCTTCTGGCAGATAATGATATGCACACATAATTATTAATGTAGCTTCATAGTAATACATACACACTGCAATACGGTACATAGACAAATTTATAGAATTTATCTTAACTAATTAGGATATTGTATGTAATTAGAATAGAAAACAAGAGCTGTGGTATATAGGAAAAAGACATGAGCATCAGTGAGTGTCTATTTCCCATATTATACTGCTGCACATGATTTTCTTTCTGACTTAGACCATGCTTTTTTTAACATTGTCTATATATTTTCCCTGAACCTCTCATGAAACAAAAAAGAGTAAAACTTGTCTTGATATTACTTAAATTATGTGTAATCATCCTGAAATAACTTATGAAATATGTCTGCTACTAAATGCTAATCTTTTGTTTTTTGTGACTGTTGAAAACAAGTGCTCATATAAAATACAGGGATCGACATTAACACCAGTCCTCGTGTGCAAGACCTGTGGATTTAAGGTAGGACTGGTAAACGTTACCATGCTGCAGGTCCTTCAGGCCTTTAGTTAACCCTTTCCCAAACAAGACCTGGTTTTTACGTCCCCGGTGGAATGGGCTTGAGAAAACATTGCGACAAAAGAAGAAACTGCTGATGACCAGCAGTTTCTCCTTTTGTCTCAATATTTTCTATGCCATACTTTACACAAATTCTGTTATCAAGAATGTCTATTTTGTCATTTGTGGCAGATTTTGAAGAGGATTTTGGTTAATGGCAGTACTCATTTTTTCAAATCTGTCCACAGTTTTGAAAATAATTGCCTTTCCAATACTAAAATTTGCATTACCAAGAAAAAGAAGAAATAGCTTGTCAAAGGCAATTTCATCTTTTCCAACAATGTTTTCCTTGCAATATATCACATAAATTGCAAAAAATCAAACTTGGTTTTCATGCAGGACCTGTTGTTATCAGGGAGGACCTGTAATTTTCAGGGCTAACAGGTTCCTCTGGCTGGTGGCAAAAGGTACTAAGTGTCAAACCCTGAAATGTGTGTCATGATCATATTTAATTCTTGCAATGATTCTGCACACAAAACCTGCTAAGATTCACATGCAACCCATATTACAATCATATTAACTAAACACAAGCTTGAAGCTGTATCTGTGATATATACTTTTGAAATACTGTTCTCTCATTGGCTAAATCACTTCAAGTGTGGTCTTATAATGGGAGAAAAGGTTATCACATTACAGCTTCTACATTAAAGTAAATAATTCAAAATTCTTTAAACTCCATCTTGCCATTTTTTTCTTTTTTTTAAGTTTGACCATCATATCTTTTAACCAGTCTAATTGAAGTTTTTCCTACAATAATTATATAGAATTATGACACTTTCTCTTACATACCCCCCCAAACATATTTTTTGGTATATAATTATACCCTGCTTTGCACATGCACCCTCGTGGAAAGCGAGGTGTTATTTGAAAACAGCACCGTTATCTCATCCTAAACACAGGGCTGATTTATTTACATATATATGCAAACTTTTATAGTCCTATACCCTGTTTGATCATGTTGACAAATGTAACAATTAGGTGTAAATCACTTCCACGTTGGACAGATATTTGGTTATTTACAGTAAAAAACTGACAGTCACTTAACCAAAGATTGAACACCTCAGAGTGATCGAGACAATAAAACATTATACAGATACATTTTGTTTACAAGAAAAAACTTCAGATGATGAATTTAGCCCACTAACACTGACAAGAGTAACATGATGGTCCTATATTGCTCACCTTATCTCTATAAAGCCCCTTTTCCTGTGATAATCACATGGATCCTACAGACCAAGATTCATGGAAATTGGGCCATATTTGAGGTCGCTAGAGAGTTCACAAGAAAATGGTCATAAAGGCCACTTTTCCCGCAATATTTGATGGGTCCTCCTCATTTTCGAAAGGGTTCATCCTTGTGACTTGAAATACATTCTAACCAAGTTTCATGAAGATTGGGCCATATTAGTGGCCTCCATTAAGTATAAACTAGACTGTTGCAAAGCAGACTAATACCCTCTTGGAATTATGAAAAGCCATTCCATCATTCCATCAAAGGGTAATAACTCTGTCAAGAGTCAATGGATCTTAAACAAAATTTCACTTGCAAATCTCTGCCTGATACTGATTACATCTTCAAAAGGTCAATAGAATCCGCCCATAAGTTGCTAAGAAATTGAGGGGACAAGAAAATGCTAGACGGAATGCCTGACCGACTAATAAGCTGACATCTATATACCCCAAAATATAGTTTGGGGGTGGGGGTGGCAGTAACAATAAAATTGTCCTTTTAGCTCCTATTCCAGTGATATCATATGGATCCTTCCCGCTTTAAAAAGGATTCATCCTTGTGACCTGACCAACATTCTGACCATGTTTCACGAAGATTGGGCCATATTTGTGGCCCCTAGAGTGTTAACACTTTAATTGTTGACATTCGACAACAGACAATAGACAACCAACATTCAATGATCACAAAAGCTGAACTTGAGCATGAACTAGTAAGGGTAGATTACAGTTTTAAACAAACTTGTAAATATGAGACTCATTTAAATCTATTTGACCACACAACCTTAATTTGTACCAACAACATAGTGATTTCCAGAGAAATAATCATTTCTATAACCAACCTCATCTTGACTGCCCATATTTTGGGGTCAATCAAAAATCCACGTACAGTCTTGAGAAGGGTCATCCGAGGAACATTTCTGCCAAGTTTGGTTGAAATTGGCCCATTGGTTACTCAGGAGAAGATGTTTAAAGACTTTGGGCTCAAAAGCCCCACCCTGCCACGCCCATATTTGGGAGTCAATCAAAAATCAACGAACAAATTTTGAGAAGGGTTACCTGAGAAACATTTCTGCCAAGTTTGGTTGAAATCCACCCATTGGTTAATGAGGAGAAGATGTTTGAAGAATTGTTGACGACTTCTGACGACCGACAGAGGACGGACAAAAGATGATCACAAAAGCTCACCTTGAGCACTTTGTGCTCAGGTGAGCTAAAATGCAAAAGATAGAGGGGGTATTTAAGGTTTAGAATTAAATCATTTTCACAATACTTGCTTAAATCCTATTTTGAGGGTACTTATTTGAATTGTCTTGTCCAGATGATTCAAATAAGTAACCACAACATAGGGTTTTACAGAAAAAAAAAAAGATTTTAGACCGGAAATACCCACTCTTATCTATACCACTGGCTTCATCACAGATTCCTGGCTACTTAGCAGAGCTACAGATAGAGGGGGCATCATGGATTACAAATTAGATTATTTCAAATTTACTTCCAAAAATCCTTTATTGTGGGTCCTCATTGGAATCTTCTTGATGAGACCATTCAAATGAGTGCACACATCATAGGGTTCATTGAGAAATAAAGATTTTAGACTGGCATTATTCCCTCTGATCTCTACCTCTGACTTATGTAACCTGATCAAATTCCTGTGGATCACATTTACCATTTAGCTTAGTTCTTTATGCATTTCATGATATATTAATAACTTTCTTTACGGAAAGAGTCCATATAGTATCTCACCTTCTTTACTGGGCAGTGGATTTTTCTCCGATGTGTCTGCGTGTTTAAGAGCCGTTCCTGACTGGATGGCATTTAATAAATCCTTGTCAGCCTTCTTCAGTTGTTCTCCGTTAACTGCCATTTTAAATCACAAAATAAATCTGAAAATAAAAAATGAATTTTATCAGAGCATTATAATACCATTAACGTAATTCAAAACTTTGTGCTAAGTTCCAGGTGGATAGAGTGATTTTGTAATCCAATGGGTACCAAAAACATATCGTCATTGAAATTCAAAAACCTCGTAACTACAGCTTGTATCAAGCTGTAGTTACGATTTTTTTTAGAATTACATCATTATAATGTTTCCTGGCACATGACTTATTTAAACCCTTGTTGTAGGTACCATATTTCTCCTATTAAACGCGCCCGGGCGCATAGCAAAACATCGTGGGGTGCTATTATTTCAGACCCGTTTACTTAATTTAAAAAAAACGTAAACTGGTACCTAAGAGAAGCAAACTGTTAACATGTTCGTAATTATCGATTGAAATACCTGCGCTACCCAATACGCTTTCCTATTTATCTATTAAGGCTATAAATTTGAAAAATAAAATGTTAGCTAATGGATTGTAATTCAGTCATTTAAAGTCATCTATCGAAATACGGTCACCTTCGACCATTAATTGCAGCTTTCAAAAGCAAGTGATTGTGTTAGCAGAAGACGAGATTATTATTATTGTTATTATTTGTACAAGATAGGAAGTTCCAGACGATGCAATATTGAATGTTCCACTACCGATGGACAAAGCGTTCTAATAAATCATTACCTATTCACGTATGAAATAAATAATCCTGTAGTAAATTCTAAAATTTTGTGATGTGTAAATGCACCCGGTACATGAAATGGAAGTGTTTCGTAGTGAAAACACAACACGTCTGGAGCTAGCTGGGTCACCGCATGTTTGCACCCTTCGAAGTCCCCAGATTCTTGCAAGCGGCCACGTCGCTTTTGAAATAAGTTACACACCAGATTTTACGGGGGTTTTCCTATTTTAACAGTATGAATTGTGACTAGGATTTAATCATTTGAGTCAGATATTTTGTATATTTGCAGAAGGTAAAATGATTACAGAAATATTTTCGTAACAATGTGAAGAAAGGGGATTTTGTTCGCATGTGACATATGAAGAATGACGAGAAATAGTTTTAATTCTTGTGTTAAATTTTAACCTTTCGCGCTTCCGGAATTTGCGCGATTTAGGACGTGCTAGTTTTTCAGATGTTGAACAATCTTTTAATGACGCAACAAGCCTTATCCTGATAGGAATTTAAGATAGTTAACTTCCAATCTATTGAACATTACGTCGTGGAGTAGTAGCTAATGATATTAAATTCGAGACCGGATTTTTCACCATGGACCGTGGACGGTTGGATGTTGTTGATCGTATATAGTCAAGGGCCTGGGAATCGTATTTATGGGGGAGCGTGTTTTTTAGGGAGGGCGCGTCTAAAAGGTGAAATACGGTAGGTAACCATTTTGAATAATCTTATGAAGACAATCGAAATGAGTACCAATGCAACAAAGAGTTTCATTTCGGCTAAAAAATCTAAAATTAGACTCAATACCAAACAACATAAAACAAGAGGACCATGATGGTCCTATATCGCTCACCTTCGTCTCTCTGAGATTTCTACCTTGGAAAAATTGAATGCTTTAATGATCATCAAATGACCATTTAATTTTTCAAAGGAAGACACAGTTTCATGAAAATTGAATTATATTTGTTGCTCCTAGAGCGTAAACAAGAAAATTGTCATTAAGGCCCCTTTTCCCTTAATAAGGAAGGATTTTTCCCATCTTTAATAGGGTTCATCATTGTGACCTGACAAACATTCTGACCAAGTTTCATTAAGATTGGACCATATTTGTGGCCTCTAGACTGTAAATAAGAAAATTGTCATTAGGGCCCCTTTTCCTGTGATATTGCATGGATCCTTCCCATTTTCAAAAGGGTTGAGCCTTTTGACCTGACAAACATTCTGACCAAGTTTCATGAAGATTGGACAATATTTGTGGACTCTAGAAAGTAAACAAGAAAATTGTCATTAAGGCCCCTTTTCCCGTGATATGATATGGGTCCTTCCCATTTTCAAAAGGATTAGTCCTTGTCCTACTTTATCATCCAATCAGAATGCTGGATTTTTCAAATTTTTGATGGTTTATTTTCCATAAACTACTCAGCTTCGGTTTATTTTGATCATTATTTCATTTAAACGTCAAGGTTTATTTGTTATTCCACGCATGCGTACATACTAAACTCTACCCCCTCATTTAAATGCAACGAGCACATGGAAAATAAAGGAGAAATTCGTAATTCATGTGCATCTGTTGCATTCCCCATATTCTTCATTGATTTTGACCTGGTTTGGCGTGACATGGCCTGTCCATTTGTTTTCATGTGGTTTAACCCCAATTTCAACCTTATTGCAGTTAAATCTCAATGGCTGGAGCACCTAACCATAGTTGATTCGCTTACTTTACATTTATGTGCATATTTGCTTCTGTATGAAGCGAGAAACTTTTTATCGTTTCATTAATAAAATGTCTTTGTTTAAACAGATTAGTATACTAGTACACCCTTCTCCGGCAATGACCATCCCTGTGTTCAGGGTGAAAAAGCGTTTCGCGAGCGCTTTGAGATTATATCCAGCTTTGCACGTGCACATACGTGCAAAGCTAGGTATCATTTCGAAAGCACCTCTCTAACGTTTTCATCCTGAACGCAGGGCATATTTGAGTTAGTGTTTTGTTAGGTTAAGTTCATTTGTCCTTATATATGAACAAATTTGTTGATTAACAGCCACTGGCACATTTTTTTAAAATGCAACTTATTAATTACATCTGATGCAATAAATCATTTATTCTTGCGAAAGTTTTTGTAAAAAAAAGTGGACACATATCATATTTTCGGTCATCGTCAGAAAGGAGGTCATTGTCAGATCAAAAAAAACAAACATTACTGCATCCTTTATCATCGGTAAAAGCTCTTTAAAAAGCCTCGGTATTTACGTGCATAGTTCAACAACCCCATATTTGGAAGGAGAGGGGCGTTTACTTGTAATAAATGTATCCGGCTTATTTCGTTTAAATCGTGCAATATGATGCCAACAATTCAACAAAGGGCGGGAAAAAGACTAAGTCAGTTAAACGCTAATAATTGAAAATTAAACGATTTAAACAGCCTCAGTCGGTCGCTATGCTCCCTCCTTTCGGCTGTTTAAATCGTTTAATTTTCAATTATTAGCGTTTAACTATTACTTAATGCTTGTGACCTGACAAACATTCTGACCAAGTTTCAAGAAGATTGGACCATATCTGTGGCCACTAGAGTGTAAACAAGAAAATTGTCATTAAGGCTCCTTTTCCCATGATATGGCATGGATCCATCCAAATTTCAATAGGGTTCGTCCTTGTGACTTGGCCAACAATCTGACAAGGTTTTATGATGATTGGGCCATATTTGTGGCTTCTAGAGCATAAACAAGAAAATTGTCATTAAGGCCCCTTTTCCCGTGATATGGCATAATTCTTTCCCATTTTCAATAGGGTTCATTTTTGTGACTTGGCAAACATTCTGACCAAGCTTCATGGAGATTGGGCCATATTTGTGGTCTCTAGAGTGTTAACAAGAAAAGTGTCATTAAGGCCCCTTTTCCCATGATATGGCATGGATCTTTCCCGATTTCAATAGGCTTCATCCTTGTGACCTGGCCAACATTCTGACCAAGTATCATGAAGATTGGGCCATATTTGTGGCCTCTAGAGTGTAAACAAGAAAATTGTCTTTAAGGCCCCTTTTCCCGTGATATGGCATGGATCCTTTCCATTTTCAATAGGGTTCATCCTTGTGACCTGACCGAGATTCTGACCAAGTTTCATAAAGATTGGATCATATTTGTTGCCTCTAGAGTGTAAACACTTAAATTGTTGACGAAGGACGACGCATGACGGACGACGTACAACGGACAATGGACATTCAACGATCACAAAAGCTCACCTTGAGCACGATGTGCTCAGGTGAGCTAATAAAGAGTAAAACTGAAAGAAGTTGCGAACAACAATTCCAATTGAAAAGACTGTTAACCCTTGTCATGCTGAACCAGGAATATTCCTGCCATGACAGGAGCTATAGACAAACATATGTGCAGTCTGATCTTTGTCTAAACCACCTGTCTTCCTTTTTTGGAACCAGAAAAGCTATAAAATTTAATTTTCAGACTGAATAACGACTCACATTCAGTGCGTTCAGTTTGTTGAGCTCTTTGAATTTGCTGCAATTTTACTAATATTTTTTATTCAGCATGACAAGGGTTAATAATAGATCTTAATCAGTCATTTTGTCATTTACTTCCGTAATCCCTGTTAAAAAGTGCAGCAAATGTATCTTTGTCTTTGAATATATAATACTGTGCAGCTCAGTAAACTACAGAAATTTAAACCCTATTTCCCGCAGGGGTGTGGAATTCTCATACTCAACTTGTCCCACATGAGCTTTTCAACATGCTGACAAGTACCTTTTCCAAGGCCTCTATTCCATGGACAAGTAAATACTAGGGCAAATCTTGTGGCAACAAATAGATCTTAAAGATTACTTAACCAAATGTTGAAAATTGTTCAGATATTGACAAGGGTATAAAATAGACATGTCAACGACTTTGGCAGCAATAAAGATATAAGATGGGTTTGTCATTCTAAAATTGTTAGGGCAGCAATAAAGATATAAGATGGGTTTGTAATTCTAAAATTGTTACATCTCAATGAAACTCTGCTTTGTGAGTACTCATTTAAATTGTCTTGACAATACAATTCCATTTACTATACCCACAACATAGGGTCTTTCACATTTTCATCGAATATTTATATCTAACCCTTGTCACGCTGAACCCCGAATATTACTGCTTTGGCTGGAGCTATAGACAAACATCAGCCTGCACATATGTGCAGTCTGATGTTAATCTACACCACCTGTTCTCACTTTCAAACCAGAATTGTCAATAGATTTAGTTTTTCAAATAAAAATTGACCTACAGCTGGGACTTTCAGTGCTTTTCGCCCTTTGATTTTGGTGGAATTTTTTTACCAAAATTTATTAAGCATGACAAGGGTTAATATTCAATTTACTCCCTCTATCTGTAGCCCTACATAAAACATGATATTGACCTGTTGACATTGCTTTGATTTGTTGCCAGAAGAAAGAAATTTTAGAGTTTAAACAATTCAAATAGACCTGCATTGAAAACATGTCTGAAACATTTAACATACAGACCTTATCTTTACCCCCTTACAATTACAACAAACCCAGAAAAGCACAGAGGTGTGGAAATAGATTTTCTTCACTTGTCCCTGGACAAGAGATGATTTTCTAGTCTCGTCCAGAATTAAAAGGAACTTGTCAGCAAAAAGAAAACCAATACATTCTCAGAATACAGTGTTTATTAAAAGAAGGAAAATGCTGGCATTTTCTTCATTAAAAATTATGTTTTCAAACATTGTCATAATCATTCAAATAGATTATCTCTTGGACCTATTTAGTACCATTCTGAGATTTGTCTTGGTTTCTACTTGTCCACGGCCAAGTGGACTAGAAAAATGTACTTGTCTGTAGATAGGTAGACATGCCTGTGTGGGACAAAAGGGTATTGAAATCCACACCCTTAAGACATGTACCGGTGTAACAGTGTAACATGTCCCCCTGGGTAACGTGTCCCCGGGGACAGGTTACCCCGGGGTAACCTGTCCCCCCCTGGGGTAACCTGTCCCCCCCCTGGGGTAACGTGTCCCACCCATGGAAAACATTATTTCTTATCAAAATTTTAATTTTTCATTCAAGCTATTTTTGTATAACTCTAAATCAATTTAAAAAAGACATATAAAAAGTAAATCTGTAATTTTTGAGTGGTTTTCAATTTCTCAAACCAAAATATAATTTACTATGATTTTCTTACCAAATCAATTTTCCTTTTTTTTTATTTTTTATTATTATAGTAATCAATCTTGGTATTTTATGCAAATATTTGAAAGTTTAATGAAAAAAATTAAAAAAGATAAAACTTTAGTTGGGGGGGACATGTTACCCCGGGGTAACCTGTCCCCCTATTCAAAATGCTTTTATTCATTTGATTTCACCTTCCAGTCATTCATTTTTCTTCAGAAATTATCACATGATATTCATTGAAAAATATTTCATTCATTTTTTTTTTCAAAAATTGATGCTTTTTTAAAAGAAAAATCTTAGCACTTGCACGTTTTAATTTTTTGCAATATTACTTTTGCAATATCTTAATTTTTTTCCAAGTCCATATTTAGATTGATAAATAGCATTTATTAACATATCATGTTAATATTGCAGTTTTCATTAGAAAGCAACATGACAAATTCATTCAATACTTCTTCTTTTGAAAGGGGGACAGGTTACCCAAGCCAGGGTAACATGTCCCCATGGGGCAGATTACCTCAGGGTTACCTGTCCCCCTATTCCAAATACTTTTTTCATTTAAGATATCACCTTCCAGTCATTCTTTTTTATTAAGAAAGATAGTCTTAGAAAATTTCCTCAATGGCTATGTATGTTAATATTTCTTTTTTTTTTGTACCTTTTTAAAGAAAAATCTTAGCACTTGAATATTTTTTTATTATTGCATCATTTCAATTTTTTCAGAGTCCGTTATTTAATTGAATAATAGCTTTTAAAAACACAATTATCATGTCGGTATTGCAGTTTTGATAAGAAAACAACATGTCAATTGACAAATTGTTTAAATCCCGGGGGACACGTTACCCCAGCTTGGGTAACCTCCCCCCCAGACATACACATACACTCACAAAGAATTTTCTAATAAGTGAATAACTAATTTGTATAACAGTTTTGATATATATGAGACTATCACACAGTTACCTAATAAAGAAAAATGTATTTGCAAGTTTTTTTGAATAAATCCTCATTAACAACCTTTTTTTGTGTTTTCACTGGGTTAACAGGCCTGGGTAACATGTTTCAGAGACAAGTGACCACAGCCTTGGAAACCTTACACCCAAACAATTTGAATTATTATTAAATAATTGGAAACATATGGGTTTATTTTTGCATATATCATTGCTGACAGCATTTTTGGGGGTGGGACAGGTTACCCAGACCTGGGTAACGTGTCCCTGTGGACAGGTTTCCCCAGCTTGGGTAACCTGTCCCACCCCCCAAATACATACACATACACTCTCATTGAATTTTCTAATAAGTGAATAATTTTTGTAGTAAGAACAGTTGTGATATAATTAAGACTATAAAATAACTTTCAAAGAAAAAAGATTTTGTTTTTGTAAACTTTGGTGAAAATTCCTGGTTAACATGTTAGCAATGTTTCCCAGTCTGGGGTAACATTTTTTTAGAGACAAGTAACCACAGATTGGAAAATCTTACATGTACCCAAAACAATTTAGAATAAATAAGAAAAAGAAAATATTTTGGTAAATTTGTGCACAGATCATTGTTGACAACCTTTTTAGAGGTGGGACAGGTTACCCAGGCCTGGGTAACTTGTCCCCGGGGACAGGTTACCCCAGCTTGGGTAACCTGTCCCCCCCCCCCCCCCAAGACATACACATACACTCACAATAAATTTTCTAATAAGTGAATAACTAATTTGTATAACAGTTTTGATATAAATGAGACTATCAAGCAGTTTACTAATAAAGAAAAATGTATTTGCAAGTTTTTTGAATAAATCCTCATTAACAACCTTTTTTTTGTGTTTTCACTGGGTTAACAGGCCTGGGTAACATGTTTCAGAGACAAGTGACCACAGCCTTGGAAACCTTACCCCCAAATAATTTGAAATATTATTAAATAATTGGAAACATATGGGTTTATTTTTGCATATATCATTGCTGACAGCATTTTTCGGGGTGGGACGGGTTACCCAGGCCTGGGTATGGTGTCCCCCCCCCCCCCCCCCCAATTCACACAAAGAAAAAATTCATGCTTTGAATAAATTTTTTCTAAAGACAAGATCATTCATAGAAATGTCCATAGTCATGATGACATTTAACAATTGTTTTTCAAAAAAAAAAGTTTAATTGTTATAATACTTATCATGGAAAATATAAAGATCCTTCAGAACTGAAACACTTCGCAAAACAGATTAAAATTACATACAGATCAAAGAAAGAGACTTATAATGCATAGAATAAAAATATCTTGGTAAAAGAAATGTGACTGAATATTGGTTTACAATATCTGTAGACTGATCTTAGTCTATACTGAATTGTCCAAAGTTTTTTTCACAGTAAGAAATCAGGGATAATTCTGGCTCAGAATTTCATGCCCAAAAATCTCATTCGGTCGGAACTTATAAAAAATACTGAGTTTTCAATGGTAAATTGAACCAAATCTATTGTTAAAAACATATTTTGCTGTGAGATTTTTCTCTCATTTAGCCAATTTCAATGAGATTTCTGGCAGAAAAATGAGAGAATTTGAACATATTTCGCCAAAAAATGATCCCTGGAATATGTATTGAAAAGCAAGAGAAGGGTAGGTTGAAATTCTGCATGAAAATGAAATAACTGGGCTTTGAACACCTGAACCCCCTCCTGATCCACTATTGCATCAACTTGTCACTGTTGTCTGCAAACTCTATAAATTTTGACCAGTCAGTTGGGTCTTAAGTTAAAAGGCTCAAATGCATTAAATGAATTCTGATGTTTCCTACATTTTTAAAGAAATCAATGGCTCAGGGTGAAACAGTTGTGACTGCCTAAAATGTTTTTAGGCAGTTACAACTGTTTCTCACTAAGCCATCAATTATTACAGAGTTTCAGCATCTTACTGTAAAACAGTGAGTAATCCAAATTCAATTTTGGCCAGTCGGGGGAGTCTTAAGTGGAAAAGCTCAAATGCATTAAATTAATTTTGATGTTTCCTACTTTTTTATGAAATCAATGGCTCAGGGTGAAACAGTTGTTACTGTCTATAATGTTTTTAGGCAGTTACAACTGTTTTGCACTGAGCAATCAATTATTACAGGGTTTCAGCCTCTTAATTGTAAATACAGCGAGTAATCCAAATTCCTTGGAATGTATCCTTTGAAATGAAACTGGATCAGATTTAATTTGCAAATCTCCTATTGTAAAACCCTACAATCTTACCAAATATGAATATCATCTTTACATCTGGTAATTTTACCATATATGGTCAAATCCATCATTATGAATTTAGGCCATATATGGCCATTAATGAAAGTGCATTATTTATATTGTACTATACATGTTTCTATTTTCATGTTAGCTTATTTAGACATGTAAACAGTATTCATTGGCATTTATTAGATTTATATAGTACAGTATACCCTTGTCATGCAAAATAAATTTTGGCTAAAAGTTTGTATCAAAATGAAAGGGCAAAAAGCACTGAAAGTACCAACTGTAAGTCAATTTTAATTTGAAAAACAAAATCTATTGACAATTCTGGTTGGAAAGTGAGAAACAGGTGGTGTGGACTAACATCAGACTGCACATGTGTGCAGGCTGATGTATGTCTATAGCTCACGCCAAAGCAGGAGTTCAGCATGACAAGGGTTAATATCAATCTCAACAATTAATGTTGGTATTGTCTGCTACTTCTCTTCATCAAATATCTTTCTCTCTTCTCAAGCTGTTCACATTATTTTCCAGCTGTACACTTAGCTTTGGTGAACAGTATGGACTAAGATCAGCCTGCACAGATATACAGTATGACCTTAGCCTTCACTTCCCTCTTTAATCCATTCATAATAAGGCATTGATCAATTATTCCAAGTTATGGTACTTTGTGTAAGAGAGGAGGATTGCAGGGATCATTTTGGTTGAGAATCAGATATTGAGAGTTTCTCTCACTTTTCTGCTAGAAATCTCTTTGAAACTGACTTAATGTGAGAAATTTTCAAAGCATAAATATAATTTATAGAAGGATTTGGTTAAATTACATCCTAGCCTCAAGCTGCCATCCAATATAGGTCTATGATTATAGACCCATTGCTGGAAGACAAACAGTCATAAAGAATGAGTGGCTCCATCGGGGATTGAACCTGAGATTGATAGTCAGGCACACTACCAACTGTGCTGTGACCACAGCTTCTTTTGAGAAGAAAATGCTGGATTCCAGCAATTTCTTCATTAAAAACAATGTTTTCTACAACTAAGTAATAAACATTTACCCTTGTCATGTTGAATAAAAAAAATGTTGGCAAAATTATTACAAAATCAAAGTGCTAAAAGCACTTGATGCACTATAATGTGAGTTGGTACTCATATTGAAAATTAAAATTTTAAGTTCTCTTGTTTCAGATTCTGAAAGAAAACAACAGGCGGTATAGACAAAGATCAGACTGCACATATGTGCAGGCTGATGTTTGTCTATAACTCCTGCCAAGGCAGGAATATTCCGGGCTCAGCATGACAAGGGTTAAGATATTAGGATAATTAATCTCTAAGATCTATTTAGTTCCATGTTGAGAGATATTCTGGTAATTTCTTGTCCTTGGATAGATGACCTTGAAAAATGTGCTTGTCCACAAGTAAAATACTCATTTAGGAGTTTTTTTAGCAACATCAATTTTGTTTTCAATATTTTGCTGACTCTTCAAAATTCAACAGACAAGTAGGTTTAAGAAACAGAAAAAGCCAGTTTGTGATTGTTACTTGGCCGTGGACAAGCAGACTTTCAAAATATTTCAGAACCACTGTGCAGATAAAATATTACTTGTAAACTTTCATGCTTTGTCCAATGAAAACAGAGCTTTTAAGACCCATAAACATTATTTTGCTCATCTGAGATGCAAAAGTTAGTAGCTAGGACACTCAAAACTATGTGATGTGAGTCCCATAGAATCTTTCAGGGTCAACTTCAGTAATGAATTGAAGTCTAAGTGTCTATGAAAAATCTTAAAATATTTCGCATTCTAACTTAAGACCTTAGGTTAAGTAGACTGGTTTTATCACTGGATGACAGGTTGCCAAGTAAAGGTACCTGAGAAGCACCTGACAAAGGTTAACAAGTTATTGGTAGATGAAGATAAGATAAAACAAAGACAAGAAAGATCATAAAATTGATCTAGAGCTTGACCTATGGTTGATGGTTAATATATTCTATTGATGACCACTATAAACCCTCATTACCCTAGATTGAAGGGTTAGCATTACATATTCATATAGTAAGTGTCTACATATTCATAATTATAGCTGGCACTTACATTGTTTTTGCAATGACCATTTAAATTATTTCTATGGAAGGCTGAATTTTAAAGTGCAATAACTTAGAATGCATCTTTACACTGTACAGACACATACTATGCTTTTGATCTAACCCGTCTCTATGTACTAGAAATTAAATGCAGGGCTTCTTCTGATCAATCTTTTGATTTGTTTGTCTCTTTTTCAAAATATTTATTTGAAAGTTTGTAGATGGTCATATTTTGTGTGACCGGTCACTTTCATTTATTCATTTCATTTTTTGTAGAATCTAGAAATAAAATGCATGTGTGCTGAAGAAAATGATTGCACCATCATGTTGTAAATTTTAGCTTTAACAATAGGGTAAAGGGCAATTTTGACATTTAAATATCACAGTGCTTCTGCATTAGATTGACATATATGGTCATTTTTCTCAACATTTCAGCATTTTTGAAAACCACTTCAATTATTGTTCAACATACATTGCAATTTGATGGCAAATTTTTTTTCACTCATACCAACTTCTAGCATGAAAGAACAGCTGAACTCAGAGGTACAAATATGAAGGCAGGGGTGTGGAATTACCATGCCCGACTTAGCCTACAATGTCATGAGTCTTTCCACTTGCAGGCAAGAACATTTTTCTAGGCCACTTGTTTGGCGGCAAGTAAATACCAGAGCAAATCTTGGAACAGTACTAAAAAGATCTAAAGAAAAGTCATCCTAATGTTAATACATGTAATATGTTTGTATCAAAAGGTAGAAAACATTGTCTTTAATGAAGAAAATGCTGCGATACAGCATTTTTTTCATTAAAAACAATGTTTTTTTCAACATTAACCATTCTATTTTTTTGTGGACAAGTACGTTTTGATCCTGGACAAGTGAGAAACTGACTTTTAAATGTCCATGGACAAGTGGAGAAAATTTGTATTTCCACACCCTGGTGAACCGATAATGCCAGTCAAAAACTTTATTTTGCAACAAATCCTATGTTGTATGTACTCATTCGGACCATCTCAATATCAATGCATAACAACAACAAAGAGTTTGAGCAAAATCATTAAAAAACTTTAACCAAGGCTAAAATCCAAATTACCACCTCTATAGATCTGCAACTCTGAGAATATTCCCAGATAGACCCCATTAAAAAATAGTTCCAATACTAGAAACAGTAGTGATGTGGGCAGGGTTTGACACTTACTTTTGTGAGTAAGGAGTCCAGTGGACTCCCACCGTAAGAAATCAGGGCTTTTTCTTCGATCTCTCAGGGGCCCAATAAAGGCCCCATTCCCCATTGAAAAGGCCCCAAAATTTTTCCCAATTTGGAGAAAAATTCCCAATTTAATGAAATGGATTTAACCAAACAACTTATTTCTCACATATTTGTAACTTGGGAGTATGAATATGTGTTTTGTTAACTTAAAGAATTTTAAGAACAAGCTTTTTTAAAGAAAATTTATACATTACAAGCAAGAAATAACCAAAACAGTTATACATGAAAAAATCCCCAAATTGCAATTTTGTCGATATTTTTTCCCAACTGAATGCTAGGGGCCTTTTCCCAAAGGACTTGGGAAAAGCCTTGGAAATTGTGGAGTCCAAACTCAAACTAAGGAGTCCGAATTTTCATATTTCGAAGAGCATTGTGAAAAAGAAGAAATTGCTTGCTAGAAGCAATTTCTTCTTTTTCACATGTTCCTTCTGAAATGTTATCTGCAACATATCTAATTATGAACAGAGCTAAAAAATTGATAATTATTTTGCTTGTTGAATATTCTCCTATGACCAAGGGAGTCTATTGGACTCATGACTTTCAAAATGAAGGAGTCCCACCTGGAAAACAGGGGTCGACACTAACTCCTGAGGTTTAGGAGTCAATAGGACTCCTAACACATGAAATCAAGGAGTCCAAGCTCAAAGTAAGGAGTCCAAATTATCGTAATGGGACAACATTGTGAAAAAGAAGAAATTGCTTGTTATAAGCAATTTCTTTTTTTCCACAATGTTCTACCAAAGAAAAGTGTTTTTTTTCTCAAAACAATACAGGATGCAAGCAAATGTTTTCTTCAACAAGTTTTGTGCGTTTGTTTTTCAAAATATTCCCTTTCAACCCTTGGAGTCCAGCAGACTCCTTACTTGCAAATCAAAGGAGTCCAACTGGTTAACAAGGAGTCTCGGACTCCAGGACTCCCCTTAGTGTCGAACCCTGGTAAACAAGAGCCATGTTGGACATGGGCATAAGTCCCCTACCGGCTTTGTTTGTCTCAATGTTTTCCCACGCCAATTCTATCAGGGACGTCAAAACCAGGTCTTGTTAAAGGGTTAAACAAGACTAACATGAGTTGTTGTCTCTGCTGTGCCCACTATACAATTCATGGAAGCAATAGACAGATGCAAGAAATAGTATCAATAACAGTTACCTTGTCTGATCCAATATGTTTTTCTTCAGTCTTGTTGGTAAGAAATGAGAACTTTCACTGGAGGTGATTAATACTGCTGCATCACCACCCTGACTAACATGGCTTATAAAATTTTTTACATTTTAAAACAGATTTCATCAAGTTAGCTTGCTTAGTTATTAAGTTATTGCAGGATCCATTTTTTGCCATATTTTCACTATTTCCGTTACCATAGCAACCGCACTTTTTGTCAAAGAACAAAGATAAAATGATGTGCATAATCTACACATTGCCATCTAGTCATATACCAAGTCTCATCAAATTAGCTTGCTTACTTATTAACTTATCGCAGGATCCAATATTTTTTGCCATATTTTCACTATTTCCGTAACCATAGCAACAACAATTTTAGTCTAAAAACAAAAATAAAATGATGTGCATAATCTACACATTGCCATATAGTCATGTACCAAGTCTCATCAAACTAGCTTGCTTAGTTATTATCTTATCGCAGGATCCCATTTTTGGCCATATTTTCACTATTTCTGTAACCATAGCAACCGCAATTTAAGTCGAAAAACAAAAATAAAATGATGTGCATAATCTACACATTGCCATCTAGTCATATACCAACTTTCATCAAAAACGCTTGCTTAGTTATTAAGTTATCGCAGGATCCAGATTTGAGCGGACAGACGGACGGACGGACGGACAGACGGACGGACGGATGGACAGACGGACGGACAGACGGACGGACAGACGGAGGGCAAACCTATAGTCCCCTCCGGTGTGAACACCGGTAGGGGACTAAAAATGAGTATGGGACTCCTGGACTCCCCTTAGTGCTGCACATGTGGGTATCTGATGCTCTGTCATGCTACCCTGTTGAGATCTGGATCTTGCATTTACTGTTTCCTGTTAACCCTTGTCATGCTGAATTTTATTTAAAACTTTGGATAAAATTCTCATCAAAATCAAAGGGCAAAAACACTGAAAGTAACAACTGTAGGTCAATTTTTATTTGAAAAACTAAATCTATTAACAATCCTGGTTTGATAGTGAGAAACAGGTGCTATAGACTAACACCAGACTGCACATATGTGCAGGCTGATGTTTGTAAATAGGTCCTGCAAAAGCAGGAATACTCCGGGTTCAGCATGACAAGGGTTTTAATAGTATAAGTTGCTCTTTGATAAAGATTTCAATAAACATGCAGGATTTTCCATGACCCTGTTTCTTTGAATTTGGACCCTCATTTTCATGAATGACACTTGCTGCCACCGCTACAAGTTGTTTGAGAAATTCTTCATCAAATTTGAAAGGGATAATAATATGTCAGGGTCAAGAAAGAAATGACACAAAGCCATGGTTAAGTGTACCGTCTGCCAAGCAACAGAAATGCTCATAAAGGAAAAGTAATAATAACAATCAACCAACCTGCCTCAACCATGCATACACTGTCATATTTAAGGAAATTAAAACATTACACTATCATGAGACTTTGGGTTCCGGATAAGAGAACATAGCCAGTCTTAAATCTTCAATTCACAATAAAACCCTATCTTGTTGTTACTCATTTGAATTGTCTCAATGCCACATTTCAAATGAGTACCAATAACATACGATTTAAGTAAGGAATAATGAAATAACTAAATTTGAAAACCAAAATACACCCTCTATCTGTAGCTTTGTGAGTACTACGGACTACTCAATGTGATCAGAAACTTCAAGAGAAATATGTAAATTGATAACTTCCTGTTACAAGTGATATAACTCTTTCTATACCATTAATTTTCTTTGTACAAAAGTGAACGAAACTAAACCTTTGTCCAGCATTTCCAACACAATTTATAGTATTGCCAGAGGTTAAGAAAAGAGGGCGTAATACAACTCTAAAATATTGATAAAACCCTATGTTGCAGGTACTCATTTGAATGGTTTCATCGAGACAATTCCAATGAAAACCCACAAGATAGGGTTTCAGCAACCTCTAGTGAAACATTTAGATTTGAAACCCAGTCTATATATGTAGCTATGTATTTCCTCTATTAGGAGCATATGGCCCTTCCCCTACACTATTTAAGTACTGTTTATGTTGAAGAAAATCCTATTTCAGTTGAGTTTATTTCAATAAACTCCATTTAAGGAATTCTGTTACAAAAAATTTTCCCTTCAAATTTATGCTAAATGTGCTCTTAACAATCGTTTCAATTATCAATTATTTAGAGGCTATAAACCTGAAATTAAGGGATGATAAAAGGACATCAATTTTGGTATATTTCGCCTCATGTAAGAATTTAAAAATGGTGGTCAAAGGGGAAAATATTTAAAAAAAAATGAAGATCTATGCCATGAAAATCTGTGCAATTTCTTCTTTTCTGAAAATATCAAAAAGATATGCAATAGGATCAATCCTTAGTGATAAAATAAGGAAATGATGGACTATTGAAGAAATTGGTTGCAGCAAGCAATTTCTCCTTTTGCCACAATGCTTTCCAAACTTTGATACAGTAGCTCATTTCAGTTTGAAACATTGTTTCTAAATCTTTCTCCTTTTTTCAGCATTTTGTAGATTTGGTTGGATAATCAGCGCTCTAGATAAGCTCCGTTTTTCCGTATTTTACGGATGTAAAATTACTCGTTACGCATGATTTTTAGCGAAACTCCGTAAAAGATACGGAATGTTTTGAACGTGTACGGATATTTTTGGGTACGAACGCGTAAATCAAGGGAATTTACTCTTGCAGAATTTAAAATTATCATTTCGGATATTCCCGATATTGACGAGAATCTACGTTACCCGCTCGGACTTTTCTGTAAACTGGAAATAGCATCGCCGAAGGTTTCCGACTAATATAAACGTTGTAAATGCGTACTCGTAAGTTACCGATCGTTTTCGACTATTCCCGTGACAATGGAATGCGGACCGTGGGAAAGTAATTTGTAAACAGTGCGGTACCCAGCATCGGTGCGCTTATTAAATTTTTGCCGTAAATGATGTGAGACCAGCTGATCTGCTGACCCAAACTTTCGGTTCGTGTCACCGTAAAAATACCCTATTCAGCAGAAAAACATCACACGTCATGGGAATCTTTTTTTCAATGGTTTACTCCAGAAGAACTCGCTAAATTCCTGATCAGTTATCAAATCGTTCATGGACGAAATAACATACTCCATCACTGATTTCTGGTGCTTACGCTGGTTTAAGTAGATAGGCCTACGCGTTAATAAAATATTTACATGACAATTTTGCTGCAAATTCATTGAAGTTTAAAAAAAAAAAAAAAAAAAAAAAGAACAGGGCGTCAACTCAAAATTTTGAAAAATATATAGAAATATAGGACATTTCAGAGTAAAAATATAGGACAAATATAGGACAATACTTATGGTAGCCAACATCGCAATAGCCATCCTTTACCATTTTATCATCATTTCTTACGACTTTGAAGAAAGAATTTAGAATGTTTTTCTTAATTTTAGATGTATCTGTTACCTTGGCAACCGATGTTTTGTCATGAAATTAAATCCTTCAGAAAATATGATAGATGGTCACCAAAGAATTATCCCTGTCAAATTTCAGCTTGATTGGTTCAGTGGTTAAGGAAATTTATTGTTTTTAAGATTTCCATTACTTTTTGGCATTTCCATCTACCCTGGCAACCAGTTTTGGATAGAATTAAAGTCTTTAAACAACTTTGGTAGAGCTTCACCTAAGAACAATCCTTCCAAGTATTTGCTTGATTGACCAAGTAGTTGATGAGTAAAATATTCTTTTCTAAGATTGTTTTAAATTTCAGCCTTTTGCAACCAGAGCTTTTGATGGATTTTATGTCTTGTAAGAGCGTTTGATGGATTTTGTGTCTTGTAACAACATTGGTAGTTTCAGCTTGATTGGACTGTTGTTAGAAGGAAAGATGTTTAAAGAAACTGCTGACAGACTGACAGACAGAGGGACAGTGGATGTTCGAATAACAGGGTGATTATCATTATAGCTCACCTTGAGCACTTAAAAAAAAGGACTGATATGGTGCTAGTTTGCAGACCAGGGTTGCCTTGACCCCTGGGACACCACATGAATAAGACTAAGATAAGATTATTTGTACCAAATATCAATGCCAGCAACTTTTTCTCATGGCACATGATATTTGAATAATTCCAGAGAACCATTTTACTATTTCCTTCTTTATTTGGTAATTGGGATGCACCTGGGCAGAGCCCAAATTTGACCATAGGGGCACAATGTGAATATATTTGGTAGAGGTCCACTAGATGTTGCTACATAGAAAATACAAAAGCTGTCTGCATTCTAGTTTAAGAGAAGAAGATATTGAAGATTGTTTCCTTTATTTCAATGTAATATGGGTTGTGCACGTGCAAAGACATGATATAAAAAAAGCTTTGTAGGGGTCCACAAGATGATACTAAATACCAGAACTGATATGAAAGCTATATGCCTTCTGATTTGGAGAAGATTTTTAAAGATTCTCTCCTTTATTCCTATGTAATATGGGCTGTGCCCAGAGAGAGCCAAAGTATTACCCAAAACAGGAAAGACATGATGAAAACTAACTAAGTAGAGATCCACCAGCTGATCATACACATCAGATATGAAAGCTGTCTGCCTTCTGGTTTCAGAGAAGATTTTCATAGCATTTTATAGATGCAATGGAAACCAGACTTCAGAGTGGGTTTTTTTTCTCTTTAAATCAAGGACAACACGATAAAGGGTCGAATGACTATTACTTCCATTGTGGTCCTAACTCATTCCAGATATTATCCTACACATTGAGAGAGAGACAATGGGTTCTAAACACTGCTACCCTCTTTTACAGCTAGGTGGACTGAGGCCCCATCTGTAAAGTGTCCTGCCCAAATACACTACCTGCCTCTGGTTGGGCTCGAACCGGCAACCACCAGATTACGAGTCGAGCGCGCTAACCACTCGCCCAACTAGCTAGACAACAGATTACACATTTTTGAACAACTTTGGTACAGAATAACCCAAGAAACATTTATACCGAGTTTCATCAAGATTGGCCTACTAATTAATGAGTAGAAGATAAAGAAATTGTGGATGACGCCCAAAGGACCTCAGACATAAGACAATCACAATAGTTTACCTTGAGCACTTTTTGCTCAGATGAACTAAAAAGTGGAAATTGAAATCTAGGGTAGCTCATTTTCATCTAGAAATTGCTTTACAAATTGTTAATGGAAATACAATTATCTCAGTATAGTATTATATTTTAGATACATCAATACAGTTTCACTTTAATATGGAGCTGTAATTAGTGTATTAATGATCTCTTTTTTTTCACTATATTATCTTCTGGAAATATAGCAAAGGTGTTCACTATATAGGACACCTTTGAAATATAGGACAATATAGGACAGCCATCAAAATATAGGACAAATATAGGATATAGGACAGAAGTTGACGCCCTGAAAGAATATATATATATATGAGAAAAAATTGAAGATTTTTCAAGCAACAATTCAATACAATAAAACATCAAACAACATTTAAATGATCCATTGGGGGGGGGTCTGTCCTTATCTGTACCAATTTTTTAAATAAAACAAAAACAGGTTTGTTTTTTTTAAGAAGGTCCAATGATTAAAAGAAAAGAAAATTATATTTAATGAAAGGGTTGCTGTATTGTTGTTAAATGAGTTCAGGTACAAAAACTTGTTACTAAGGTTACATTAAGAAAGAAATGAAAATTCGCTTTTCTTCCATTTGCTCTTTACCCAAAGTTGTACTGATATCTCATATCAGGTACTGATTAAAAATTATTTCAATCAGTACTGTACTGATGGCCTTTGAAATTATCTGGAGCACTGGATAATAATTTGTAAGGGACAAAATAAACGGATATGTGTGACATGGCAAAATACCACTGTAATCATCATTTATCACGAAAGTTACAAAATCGAAATAAATGACAAGGTTGTTCTCTAAGATCTACACTTATGATGTTCTGCTTTCGACAATAACATGCGTGAAACAAATTAAGAAATCGCCAGTTATTTAGCTGATGAACTCGGTATTTTCAAAGATGCGCAAAATCACTTCCGCAAGATAAAGCTTTTTGAAGTGGCGGGAAATTTCTCTCAAAACTGCTGAAAACCGACTGACAAGATGTACAAAATATTAAAATATGTTTTGTAATACTTTTTACGAAAGTTTAACTCACCAAATTACAAATTTAATAGCACAATAAAAACAGTTTCTTTTGTTTGTTTTGTCACGGATTCCTTTTGTCACAACTTTGCTTCCGCACTGCAATGGACGTTTTCAATCGAAGGTGTGTCATCAGCTAATGTGTCACTGTGGACCAATCAAAAGGCGCGTAACAAACTGCGGTGTTGTTTACATTCCCATTAAAAGAAAACACCCTTTACTCAGCCCTGATTGATTGATTGAAGTTCAGCGCCGCTTTCAACATTATTTCAGTTATCGCGACGGCTGGAGCACCTAACAATGGATTTCTGGTATTTCTATCACCGGTACAACCACATCATTCTTGCCTTTTGATCGTTGGTGAAAAATAAAAGCATCCGGTAACTACAGCTTGAATAAGCCGTAGTTTCGATGCATTATCATTCATCAACGGCATTTTTCGAAAGCCGTTTTATTTGTATTACGCTCTTGCGTAAGATGCTTAGTGATACTTACGCCCTTGATCATAATGCAAACCTGATTCTGTTATAGCACAAACAAAGATTGAATGGAGTCAGTTTAACGCCGCTCAAGTTCCACATTTTTGCAGTTATATCGCGGCGGTTGGAGTACCTATTAATGGTTTCCTGTATTTCTCTCACCAGTAGAACCACCACATCCTTTCCTACCCTCCAGCTACTATCCTACATAGGTCTACGATTATCAACCCATTGGTGAGAGACAAATAGTAGGAAAGAATGAATGCCGCTGTCGGGGATCGAACCCGGGACCTATAGAATGACAGTCCGACGCGCTACCAACTGCGCTATGCTTCACACACAAAGAATAGATGTGATCGTTTAAACAACTGACTTTAAGAAAATATTTTTTTATATAAAAGTTGACCCTGATAATTTAGCCTACCGGGTGATCATAGTGTAAGTTTAGGCTACTTCTCACACTAGCAGGGGAACGGTTTTCTTTACGGTTTGCAACAAATCGTCTTGATGTCCAGCCATGATCAAATCCAAGGATAAAATTAACCAATTCTTTTCGGAGAGAGTATTCTCAGATTGTGCATTGATGGTTTTGTCTTAAAACGGTAGGGATACTGGTGCTATCACAGTTAAACCATTTATACTTTTCACCCGGCATTTCTTATTCTCCCTTATTGAATTTAGAATACCTTATTTTCGTTTGAGGGTAGAAATTCGTGTTCGTATTAAGCAAAAAAACAAATTCAGACCACATATTCAACTTATTTTGCAAGCCTTACCCGGCCATCATTTACAGTATCATGCTATGGTAGCCGGCACTAATTTACAGGGCCTACACCATGCGGGGCTAGTTGGTGATTCAATAAAGAAATGTGACCCGTCACGCCAAAAGGGACCATCTGGGAAGTGCGTAAAGTGTCGAACCTAGTCAGACTGCGCGGATTGCGCAGACTGACTAGGGCCGACACTTTTTGCGCCGTGCTTATTTTCTGAATCTAGAAAGTTCATTCTACCTTCCAGTGAAAGAATTTTTGAAATGCGACTTCTGGTTGACATATACTGGATCCAATCCCTTTTTCAATAATTCATTTTACAGAATTCCCGGATGGTCCCTTTTCGCGTGACCGGACACAAATGTAAAGCTGATAGTCATTTCCAAACTTAAGGTGGAACCGTTAATATGCATAACTTGATCGATCAGCATACCGAGTTCGTTCTCAATACATTCAGTTAACCTCACCATCGGGACTGGCATCGAGGTATAGGGGCCCGTTTTATTAAACATCTTACGATCATTTTTTGCGCAAGTCAAACATTAAAGTTGCTACTTGATTAGTTACTAAATATGGATTTCTGCCATGCATCATCTCATTGGAATCGTCTTCAAAAGACGATTCCGATGAATCATTGCAAGGCAAAATCAAACAATGAATAGAAACACCAAGTACGATTTGTGATTTTGACTAACGATTAATTTTTTCGAAATAAGTTTAGTCACCGGACCCCAGGGGTCTGATGCAAACAAGATTACTATTCTCATGCTCGTCGATCATTTCTGCCCGTGTAAACCTATTTCTAGTTTTAGCACTACCCTATTTTTGGGCCATTTTCTTCAGTTTTCTAACAATATCTTAAAAGTTTCTATTTCTATCCGATAATTCCCTTACAAATAAAGGTTGGACAGTCAAAAAATCTCAATCGCAGTACACTGGGCAAAATCAACCTGGGCAAGAGACGAATAGAAAGAACTTGTATTACTATCAGGCGATATGATTACTTTTTCGTGATAATTTTCAATTATATTATTTCCCTAAATAACTCGTCGGTTCAAAATGGTATTCAGCACATTATCATACTATGTCGTAGTCATGTTAGTAAATGAGCGTTTGGAATTCATAAACGAAATCGTAATGACGTAACGTGAAAACGACGGATGAATCTAAAAACGTCAGGTCAAATTGATTTAAAAAAAAAAAAAAAAAAAAAAAAAACGTCGTCATGATTTGATATTTTATTCGTTTACATACGCAATACACGATCATTTTTCTGTCATCAAGTGTTTGGACCCAAAGTGCAATCTTGATTTATTAAGAACGTGCACAGTGTTTATTATGCGTCAGTTCCTGCAGACCTTCACTTGAAAATCAACACACATAACAGGGCTCGTGATAAGTGTTTGATATTTGGGAGTCATTGACTCCTCACCGAAGAAATTCTTGGGGTCAAATCTGAATTTAAAGGGGTCAAAACGACAGAAAAAGCAAACAATTTGTAGAATATTGCATATTTAAGAGTCACATTAACTGTATCTTATAATGATATGAAACAAGTAATAAATTTGTAGAGCTTCAGATAGTAGTTGGTGAAAATCTTGGCTGTAAAAACCATGTTTTGACCCTTAGTAATTCCTCTCAAGGGGGTCAAGATGACCCCCTTGGGAGAAATTTCTAGGGGGTCAAATTAAGATATTTTCACATTTTGGGGGGGTCAAAACCCTGGTTTAAGGGTCAAACACGAGCCCTGACATAAACAATAGTGCAAGTGGTAATACGACAGTTTATAAATTTCTCGTCTGTCTTTTTATTCAACAAATGGTCTCAAACCTTAGAAAAACTCAACGTCCCGAAACATTTGTTGGATTGACGTTGATTTTGGAGTATCTGATAGGTCCATATCGCTAAAAATGACTATTACTATCTTAATCAAAGTACTGAAAGTACTGATAAGTTGGAATGCGTTCAAGAGACGGTGACCCCAAGCCACTATTAAAGCTGACGCCTCCCGCCCTCCACAGGTGATCACATAATAGATCGCGTCTTTTTATGGGCGTATATAATCAATGTATTTCACCAACGAGATATGCTCAAACCCACGAATTGCTATACAGGCCTGAATCTGACGAAAAAAAATGATAAAAAGGAAGAAAATGATACGGACCATACAGCCGACTAAAGGACGCACAGGCGGACACTTATACACTCAAAACAGTTACTATGCAATTTTTCAAATGGCTTCTGCTCAATTTGAGCTATGAATTACATTTTGAACTATAATTATCGCAAAGTGGACCTCAACAAGCGCTTTGTCCCTAAAGAAATGCTATTTTCGCAGGGACGTCTTTTACATCATGAGTTGGAAATTGAAGAAAATTTTTGGACGAAGTTAGATTGTGACATCGACCTTCGTGACACCAAAATTGGGCACTTTCTTGGGTCATTGACAACATTTGTGTCAAGTTTTATGATTTGGGTCGATTTGTTGTTCAGTAAGAGTGGAAACAGTTAAAGCTTACTTATGGCCTTGACATGTATGACCTCGAAAATAATAGGGCATTTCTTTGGGTCATGGGCAACATTTGTGTAAAGTTTCGTTATTGCAGGTCAATTGTTCCTCCGTTTAGCTAGCGGAAAGCAAATGGTCAATGGACAGACGGACATGATGAAATCAATATATGCCCCTCTACTTCTGAGTTAACGGTATAATATTAGGTTTAAATTTAGGGAAAAGGTAATCAAGTTTTAATCTTTCTGAAATTCAATAAGTCAAGCGACTTTAGCTGGTAATTAGCTTCACAGGCCTAAGATTTGGTTGATATCCGAGTGTTAGGTTCGGAGAAAATGATTTTGAGAGTGCCCACTATATAACATATAGAGAAATTACATCCGCCTATAAAAGACATATTTTTCATCTAATCACAATATTCAGTTTTTTGTAATCTGTTAAAGGATCACCAAAGGAAAACTCAAGCACAATATGGTCGATATCCATCTTTATGTTTTCGAGAAAATGATTAAGTTTCTACTATATAACATATAGAGATATGACCTGTGCCTATGAAAGTTTTGTTTGAATGGGTTTTACGCCGCTTTCAACAATTTCTCAGTTATATCGCGGCGGACGGAGCACCTAACAAGGGATTCCTGGTATTTCTTTCACCTGTACTACCATTACACCCTTTCTTAGCCTCCGACTGCTATTTGACATAGGTTTACGATTATCTACCCATTGGTGAGAGACAAACGTCGGAAAGGATATTTGCCGCCACCGGGGATCGAACCCACGACTTCCAGATTGGAAGTCTTATGCCTAACCAACTGGTGGCGGCTGCCTATAAAAGACATACATTTCATCCAATAACAATATTTATTGTAATCTAATAAAGGATTACTCAAGTATCCCATAAAATTATAGTTAAGGACAAAAGTTCTGTCCTGTTTTGTCTAATCCAATGAAGCTTTAATTAGAAGGTTAATGTCTCAAAGATATTGCTTAGTAGTATCGACCATATTTTCAAAACATAGGGACTGTTTTCACCGGTATTGAATCACAAATGACGTTGATTTAGTCCCAACGACGTAGATACTATTTTAGTGTTTTAAGGTATTCATAGTGTGAAGCAAGGGTAAAAAGAATGTAAAAATGATACTAAAAACGAATACTATATGTTATTCCCCTTTTATGTCTGAAATTTAAATGACTTTCACCGTCCCGTTTAGAAAATATTGAAAAAAAGTCCGTTTTCTTGAGTGGGTGGGGAAATCGGCCATAAGATAGGAAGGGGTCTATCTTAAAATGATGATTGTGACATTAACTGCGTATAATCATGCGACATATTTCGTATGATATATTTGGTAGAATGTTGTAAATTAGAAAAATCTAGTTTTGAACAAATAATTTTAATCAAATAATGCATAGTTAGCCAACATTTCAAGTCGGAAACAAAATAAAGCGCCATTTTGTAATGTATTTTGGCTACAGTGACTATCAAAGAAATTCCTCTTTTTCAAAAAGTATTGATGGGGCATCTCAAATGCCTTTTTTCAAAAATTACTAAAATACTTCGGGCATTTAGGCTAAAAGTATGACAAAAATTCACCGTGGACAAATAGAGTAAATGGACCAAGAGTTATGCGCCCTTGAAATAAATAAACCTAATTTTTGACCATAATTATGTCTTTAAGCTCTCTAATCGCGCTCGAGTCTTTAACAAAATAACTAAGTAAAGTAAATTTGTTAATGCCATTAATTATATTTTAAAAATGCTGAAAATGTTCACTGTTCTTATAATATTACTCGCATTTAATTAAATCTTAATCTCAAGTGTCTGAACTACAAAGTATGTCCATTTGCCTTTGAAATAATTGCATTACGGGTTTTTCCCGTAGGAAAAAGTAAGATTTCTCTTTTAAAGAAAAAGGCTTTTGCTATTGTAAGGGAAGGATGTTTTTTGGCATGGATTTTGCTTTCATTATTCTCTCATATACTGGAGTATGAAAGGTAACTCTCCTTATGTATGAAATGGATCGTTGAATTGTGTATGATACACGTTCAATAACTGGAATATTTTGTAAATAGACATAGTCGGTCCCTTTTTAGCATGCCAGATGTCTACATCACGACAAATGATTTGTTTGTTATATGTAACCATACTTTATTTGGGCCTAATTATATTGTTTCTGTTGGTATAAACGTTCGACTGATTAAAAAATGATTGAAAAGGGACATAACATATACAATTATACATACAAGCATCTTCCATGATAATTTGGGTTGCTCTTTTTATGGTTTGAATGTGTGAATTGAAAATTTCGTGTAAATGCCTTTAGTAAAAGCAGAGAGAATTTGTTTCGGTATAAGCGTAAGAACTTTTGTTCTCTAATTTTTCCGGGAAATCGGTTTCCGGGGGTGTGACATCCGGCAGTCCTTTGGTCGGTACGTTTAAACAGACAATTTCCTACAAATTATTTTGATTGGTCGAGATATTTTTTGTACAGATAAATATTTGGTAACAGGGCGGAAAACTCAATCAAAACAAAAAAAGTATAATATGATTTATATTTTGGTAGATTTAATCAAATTTCCATTGAGTTTATGTAACTGAACGTCTTTTTTAGCGGGAACGTCGATGATTATGACGTCATCTAACTAAGGTGCAAAACGACGCGCTTTGATTGACGGAAATAGCCGAAATTAACCGATTCAATTCCGATCTTCACACTAGGAATACCTTAAAGGACGCGTATTTAACGACGTCAATCAGAACAATTGAAACGACGTTATGTTAATTCCTTTCATTTTTTTAGGAAAATCTATGCGCGATATCATCAAGACATTGTGTACAAGCATGCATGATTTCTTATCATTAAATTTTGCCTTCGCTGGAATTAGGCCGAGTCGTAATGAGACAATCTAACGCGTTTGTTATATCGTCGATTTATTCTTAGACCGTAGATCAAAGGTTTACAAAACCAACGTAGATTGAAATGTTTAATTGTCTACTTTAAATAATGCTTCATTCATTCATGTTCTATTTCTCATTAAAATATTTTGCCTTAATTAATGGAAAAGCAATTTTGAATAAAATGGACAAATGCAGAAGGAGAAGATAAATGTTTGCCTTCCTCCATCGATGCTTGCCGCGTCCACAATCAAGTGAAATTATCGCACTTTAGAACAGAAAAGAACAGAAGCGCTACTATAAAGTTTTAGTTACTATGTCAAGTACTTTGAAGAAATATGTTTTGTTATCAGTGATAAACTAGTGGACAAAAAAAATAGCCGGTTGGGATTTAAAACATCTCAGCCAAAGGTTAAGTATGCTATAGTTTCGACGTTTCGGTCTCCATTCGATGTTATAAATTGAAATTAGATCTTTTGTGTTTGGATAATTATTTATTTTTTTATTTGATTGAATACAACATAACAACAACATGAATTTACAGTAAATCGTGCCGAGATGGCTATATCCCCCTTTTTTTCCAGTTCTTGTTCGAAACGAAAAAACCAGGAATGGGATTTGGGGAATATTATACAAAAATAAAACCCGTAGCCGAAACAAAATATTTATTTTACACAAGAATGCAACAACAAAGTTTGAGATATAAACGAGAGGTTTAAATTTCCGGGACAGTTAAGAACATAAGTCGTCTGGTATTGGGGTAAATTTTACTTCATATATATATAGGAACATTCCATTCGTTTGTAAACTTGACCTTTCGTAGATTTCATTCATAAAAGGGC
Source organism: Fragum whitleyi (assembly GCA_948146395.1). Lineage (NCBI taxonomy): Eukaryota > Metazoa > Mollusca > Bivalvia > Cardiida > Cardiidae > Fragum > Fragum whitleyi. The sequence goes on from OX411549.1 coordinate 3,115,532, forward strand.
AGATAAAATCGTAGTAGGTCATCAGGTCGTGTTGTATGGCCAATCAGAAAACGGCTTTTGTTTACACATGCGTGGGTTCAACTCGTGTCATAGGGGAGTACATGGGAAAAAAGATTTTACGGTGCATAGGTTAGTAATAAAAGAGAATATTTACTGGGTCGGATTTTTAATACAGATAAATAATCTATAGATGTTGCGCGTTTCTAATGACGGTTTACGGAACAATAAGGTACAAAACATTTGAACCATTTTGTTGAAGTGCGTAATAAGGTCGTTCAGAAAGAGAAACTAGTCCTCTAAAAGAAGCTATAACGTAATTCTTAGAAAAATAGGTTGCGACATGACCATGCCATTGCCACAATTCAGAAAAAACTGATCGCGACATTACCAAATAAGCAGATCACGTGATTGGCTAGTGCTATTGTTAATAGCTGACATTGTTGGACTTGATTTATCACATGATTTCCAAATATAGTAATAACATGTGATACTAGTAAATTCGTACGCTACTTTTAATAAATATAGTTTAAAACATATATTAGCGTCTTAACAATATACATAAAGTGATAGTTGTGTTATTGTACAACATTATTTCTTTTTGATGTAATTAACTATATGTCTATGTCAAGTTGAGATATACAAAATAGGCCGAAGTGTATTCACATCCTATTCACGTGACATGTGTTATCAAAAAACCCGAAATGAAATTATCTTGTGTTCATTTTGCGGTTTTGTTAAATCTAAGTTGGAATTGCTCCGCATTCCAACTTAAAAATCGGGAAAAGGTAATCTACAAATTACGTTCGTCTTACAAAAAAGTACAACAGCTTGTCAATCGGCAATTATGACTTTTTAACTAACTTATTGAGAATGTAGTTCGGTACTTTTTTTCATTCTTGGCAAATTATTTCGTTAAAGAATTAATTCGTTAGAGATTTCTTCATTCTTCATCTATCTAGTTTGAAACTATTCAGTTTTTTGTTGTTGTTGTTGTTTTACAATCACGAATCTTCCAGGGTAAATGTTAAGTAAAAGGGCGTGAAAATTGCATGTACATATACACATTCTTCCAATTGTTATATGTATATCATGGATTTTCCTAGCTTTGATATTCTGTAATGTGCATCTTTGTAATAGGCCTACATATTGCAAAATCATAACAATTGGAGAAAAAAAAGTAGAACATCTAATGAAAGATATAGCGAAAGAAACAAACGTGATACGGCAATTATAGCCGTACATCGAAAAGACGTCGTTTTAGGCGGGGTTGGACATTTCTGTGGACAAAGGAAAAACTTCATAGTTTTCTTGCGAATTGAAAATGAAAACTCTTTTGAAAATTTAAAAGAATAATATTTTTTCCTGTGAAATGTCATGTCGATATAAAAAATAACAATTCCATGATACTGGATTTAAATTTCAATTAATTTACAAACGACGATTTTAACCGATATGTGATATTTCTGTGGCAAAGGAGCTTTTGAAATAATTCCTATACTTTTGAATACAGTCTTGGATTTAAGTGACTCCAGGTCAGAAATCTACTGGAGAAAGTAACTGTTAATGAATTTTCTATGGTCTATTAGATAAACAAACTGACCCTCAAATCATCCCCAGGAGACCTGTTATTTCTTCATGGTATGTTTACTGATAAGCCCAATGTGTAATTTGAGAAACTCACATAATGTGGCCTTTTTCTAGTAAATCAACTTGGAACTTTTAATCAGTTGAACTACTTGTTTGATAAAATTGCTTATTTTTCAATATGCACAAAAATAAATTTAAGCAAATCTGTGTTAAACCGTTTCCGTTCAAAAATTGGTTTGCAAATCCATTTCTAGATATTAGAAAAAAATATGTTTTAACATAGAGAATTTTTTTAATTTATTTTATGCTATGGGGGGAGGGGGGGGGGAGCAAAATATTGCAGAAAACAGAGAAAGAGAGAAATTGCTTGAGTCAAGCAATTTCTGTTATCTTCCTTAATGTTTCCCTACTTTATTACCTTCAGTGCCATGTTTACATCTAGTTACAGGAAAAGGCACTCTAATACTCTTGAGAAACATAAATTTTTTCTTGATTTACATATTATAAGAAATATATCATTTTTTTATAAATGTAATTTAAGTTTATTGTCAATTTCATTGTCATTTAGGCAGGTACTCCTGGATAATGGGTTGTATGTATTATATTATGTGTTACCTGAATAATGTAATTATGATATTGTTAAAAATCTAAAGATTATGACGTAATCCCCATTTAACTTTGGTTTATGATTTTCACAAAACTGTTTTAATAGAAGAAGAACTTTCTTTTTATTCATGAATATGTATGAAACTGAAACGTAATGAATCAATTGAAAATTTAACCCTTTATATTTATAGTGTGATTAGGTTTAGAGTTTCATACCTCTATAAATTGAAAAAAAATAAATGGTTCGTAAAACACTTATTCCCACAAAATGGCTTCTGTAGAAGATTGAACTTGGTAATTGACCTTGGCCTTGATGGATGACCTTGACCTTGAATGATGAGTATTGATGAGAGGATCCTTCATGCCAAGTATGAGCATTCACTCCTAAGTGTTGAAGTAAGTAACAGCAAAGTGTTTGGTTTGCAGGTTAATTTTCTAGACAGACGGACGGACATCTGTAAAGCAATATGCCCCAGATCATTCGATGTTGGGACATAAAAATACTATCTTCAAAAGTACTAATTAAGAATCATGAAGTAAAATCACCACAGCTTCCCCCATAAAAGAACGATTTCTTTCAATACTACTTTGTGAACAAGATTATCAAATTAGCTGTGTACTCAAAATTGAACTATGAAACCAATATGTCAGATAATCAGTTTGCAGAATCTGTATGAACACTGACTGGTTAAATTAAATGATACATGAAAGTTGGGTAAAAATTAACAACTTGATAGATTTTTGTATTATTTTGTGTAATTCTGGTCATTTCCATTTCTGAATGGCATATAGGAAAAATTAATAAATTTCATAATATTTAACCATTTATGAAAATTAAATCCATCTATAAAAAGGCGTCATGTTTTCCACCCTGAAGAAATGTTGCTTTTTCATAATGACATGAGACCACAGATTATATTACAATCTATGAAGAATGTATGGAAATGACATCTGCCCATAAAAGTGATATTTTCCATTTGATCACATTGTCTTTAATGGTCGATAAAAGATATCACTAGGCTCATTCAAGTAAAGTTTGGTTGAAATCGATCATTTAGTTTTGGGGTCGAACTGATTTTTAGTTCGCCCGGGACGAAAGTCTCTGAAGAGCTATTGTCATACCCTCGGATGTCTGTGTCAGCGTCGGTGTCGGCATTCGCATTAGGTTAAAGTGTTTTATTTCTATCAATATTTATCCTAGAGGCTTTATATTTTACACAAACACTCATTAGGGTATAGGCTTTCATTTAAGACAAGCACCCATGTCAAAATGACATTGAGACAGTGACCTTGACCCTTTTAAAAAACTTTAACCAAAAACTTTAACAAAAAAAAAAATACCTTTGCTCATATTTTCTGAATGCTTTACCTAGGGACACCATTACTTCATATTTGCACTGACAAGGTGATATGCTTACACCAGAGACCAAGTGCCTTGACATTTTGACTTTGACCTTGACCTTTTATGGACTAAGAAAAACTTCAACCAAAAACTCTGACCAAAATACTTTACCCTTCCTTAAATTTTTGAATGATTTTACCGAGGGACATCATTACTTCATATGGATGAAAGACTTTTCACTGGTTACCTTGACATTTTGACAATGACCTTGACTATCTATGGACTAAGAAAAACTTTAACCAAAAAACTTTAACCTTGCTTATATTTTCCGATTGTTTTACCTAGGGAGATCATAACTTCATATACACACTCACTAGGTGATAGACTTTCACCAGAGACCAAGCTCCCTTACATTTTGACCTTGACCTTTTATGGACTTAGAAAAACTTTAACCAAAAACTTTAACCTTGCATATATTTTCTGAGAGCTTTTACCTAGGGACATCATAACCTCATACACAGACTAACCAGGGGATAGGCTTTCACCAATAACAAAGGTCCTTGATAATTTAACCCTGACCTTTTATTTACTTATAAAAACTTTAACAAAAAAACTTTAACCTTGCTTATATTTTCTGAGTGCTTATACCTATGGCTAATATACCTTTATTTCTGTCTTTTTTCTAAATCAGACTGATATATATATAAGATAATGGACTTTTACAAAAATTATTGACCTTGTTCTTTGATCTTTGGTCAAGTGCTGTTTGTGACAAGCAGTAGTTTGGGCGAGCTACGTTGTCCGCTGACAACTCTTGTAGAAGTTTCAACTTATGATATATAAATATATATCCTCCACCCAATATGGGCATGGTATTTTAACAGCCTGATAAAGGATCACCTAAGGATCGTCTGTAAAAATTACGACTGACATCCATCAATTAGTTCCGGATAAAATAGTTTTCAAATGTTTCAAAGCCGTAATACTCATCCTATTAAGATTCATTGAAGTAATCAGAAAGAGGGCAATCCAAGGATTGGTTTACATTCCTGTAAATTTTGGATGAATTCCATTAAGTAGCATGTGAAGTTTTCTTAAAGTATTATTTTACTAATTTTGAAAGATCCAAAATAAATGATAAGTAAACTCGCCAAATTACAATGTTTATCATGGCTAAGCCCCTCCCTGCCTGGTGAATAATAACGCAGAATACCCTTTTTAAATTAAATGAAAATAAAAGATTTGAAATTCTAGTATGTATGGAGATATTCTTGCAAAGAAAGATCGATAAATAACATATTTTTCATCAAATCACAATACATTTTTCTCGGGATATTCCAAAGAAATTTGGTCGATATCAATCAATTAGGTTCTGAGAAAATGATTTTCAAAGTGTCCATTATGTAACATATTGAGAAATGACCTCAGCTCATAAAGGACATATTTTCATATGACACCAATATGCTTCTGTAGACTGATAAAAGCTTGCTAAAGGATCATTCCAGTGAAATTTTGTTTATATCTTTTTCTTAGATTTTGAGAAATAACACATATTTCCATAAATGGAAATTAACCATGTCCATAATGCCTTAACTTGTTTTTCATTGGATAAAAAAATATAGAACAACTTTGAAAGAGGGTCACAATAGGATCAATCCTGTTAAGTTTGGTTAAAATTCATTCATCTTTGGTAATTGGAGCCAAAAAATATTGCTAACTCCTTAAAAGAAGATGATTAGCAATCATATGTATTTATATGCAACAGTACAAACCTCTTTACTCAAAGGAAAGAGAGTGGTCTAGGGTAATGAAAAAATTTTTTTCTAAATTTTCAGCTATGTTGTTGGAACTCATTTAAATGGTTCTAATCAGACAATTTTAATGAATATACATAATGCACATCTTTGTTGCACTACAATCAGAATATCTAAATTTGAAAATTTATCTAAATCTCCCATTGTTGCAAACATAAAATCAGTAAAATTGTAACACTGATAAGAACACATGGTTGATTTCCTGTTATCAGTTTTACTGATCTAGAGTAGCCAGAATGTTTATACTGCCCTCATGCTGTTAAACTCTCCAAGAATGGCATAATGACCGTTACAGTGATTAGGAGAACTGATTTTATCTCGGTGCTGCAAAAGCCCCATTTTGATCACTTAAATGTATGACTGAATAGTATTCTAAGATATGTATTTCATAATAAAAAAAAGAAAAACTATTTTTTTACAAGTTGTTAGGCAAATTCGTTAATGAATAAAAACAATATCGACTTCTAATTTTCCGTGATTATTTTTTTAGTATTTTTTTTCAAATCTCTACATGATTTCAAATTTTGTTATTCACAAAAATATCTCCACTCAAATCATGCAAACTTACCTTCATATTTTAAGAGGTGTCGGCATAACTGTATACGGAAACTTTGCTGCAAGAATGGTAGCAATTTTATTACTAAGTATTTTTGATAGCACCTTTCATTCAAATGGATAAAAAGTAGTGAAACATCTCTACAGCTGTTTTTCGGCGAAAGTTTTTCTTATAACGCATGATACTTTTGAATGTAAAATAAAGTATTTACATGAGAGCAATAATTAAACAGTTAATTGTCTCATCTTTCAAAAAATGTATAATATAACTATTTTCAAGAAATGTAATGGAATAATTGTTTATTTTAAACACGCGGTTGGGGCCAAAAACCAAATTGTCTCCAACTTATAACGTAACGTCACTGTTTTTCAAATACGATTTATTTTGTCTGATCAATCATCGAATTGCTTATATTCATCACGTCGATTGATGACCATAACTACAGCTTAAAATTCAGAAAACTGTAGTCTCGCGAATTTTGGTTACCCGCCATTTAGTTCATTGCAGCATGAAGACTGAGAACTTTTGAATGAAGGATGCTAACTGACGGACACGGTTTCAACTAGCCCCGTAGCGTTGTGTGTTAGCATAACATTTCTAAGTTCCTCAAGTGGTGGGGTGTATCAACTAGCCCCGTGTTTAACTCCTCTCAAATAACAGCCTTCCCTTGTATAACAGTTTATATTCCGTATATGGCATTTAAACACGTGTACGCATGGAAACACTGAAAAGTAACGAGTTGAACAGCATATAATAGTTACCGAATAAGAACTGTAATCTTCTCTACGTTAGTGCCGCCTTCTTCTCTAAAAACGGTGATCTATTTTCAAAACCAAGTTTGACGTCATTTTACCAGGAAATATGTAACAGATTCTTTTCTACTTAAAGGGCGAGAGAGACATACATTCGTACTAGAGTATATTGATTGAAACTTTGTGATAATCCTTATTTTGCGTGCAATAACAGGTGCCGACAATAGAGGAAGAAACTCTCACTATTCAGAAACCCGATCTACACGTGTTTACAACAGGCCTACTTGGGAGCCCTGTTGATCTTGTTCTCCCCCGATCCCTCAACCCCCCGAAACAATCGCTTTTCTAACGCGAAAGATTATGGAATAGCCTATAAGACGATATGATTACACGCAAGTCTTATTATGGTGGCATTTTTCTGCCACGCCGAGATGGGAGATAGCATTATCTTAAATTGAAAGGCATCACGAAAAAGGACAGATTAAAAATCTTGCTTTGTTAATCTAATCAATTTTATTTAATTTTCTTTTACAATAATCCTTTTTTAGCGGCAAATCATAGGGGGAAAACAGTTTTTTATTAAGATTTTTTTTTATCTTGAAAGCTAGAAGACTGGATGAATGAACTTGGTTTAACAAAATTTGAACAATTGTTATTGCCGTAACACCGCGAATGGTTAGTGCTTCCTTTACACATTGCACTGCGCGAAAGTATAGGGTCTACATTAATCACTAAAAGCGCTGAAGGCCTGGTTTATAAAGAGACAAGGTGACATTTGAAGGCTGCTTTTTAGGCGAGGGAGGCCAAGGGTTCCATTTACCTATAGGGATCGTAAGGCACATTCCGAACTCACTTCAATGGAAATCAAAGCACTGAAGTACTGTTGGTGGACGTTTCTGTTGGCATACTAGAGTGATTCTTCCATTTGTTGAGAAAAGATAAATTTTACTTGTAAAATGACAAAGGAAAATAACCTGACCCAAGTTCGCATCTTGCTTCAGATATACATTTCTCAACATATATCGTCGATCGTCAACCAAAGTCCTTTAATTACAAGTTTTCGATAACTTTCGGCATTATGCCGGGTGTATTTAAAAGAGTGATTGTCTGATCCATTAGGTATAAAAGGAAAGAAATCAAAATTAGATTATCTAGGTATCATTATTTTTTGAAACACTAATCGATTCTCCGTGGTCACAATCAAAATTCTGTTGTTGTCTGCTTGAAAAATTCAATAAAGGGATAATCAATTAATGTTCCGCGATTTTCATTTTCAAATGAAAAAAAAAAAGGAAAAAAAAGAAAGGGTAAGCACGTAAAATAATTGCAGACAGTCTCGGGATTGAATGTCGTGTGTTGAACAGTAGTGTAAAACCTCATTGTATTAACCTTTATCGCACGACCTAACTGCTTTACACTACCTGCTCGTGCTGTATCCGTATTCATGTGTGTGATCTAGGTTATTATTCTATTATTATCAATAGTGTCAGGGGAGGTTACCATTCCAGTAATTACATTTACCAAGTGACCTCCCATTGACCATTGGGAAACAAGGGGCAAATTACTCACTCTGCCTGAAAAGTAGTACTACGCAAGCAAAAAATTCACCTGATCCTAGAATTGCATATGATTTGGCACTAAAAAGATGTCTTTGAGGTTTCAACAAGTTATGTAAAATCCTTGTTTCACTCCATTTTTAAAATAGTTATCAGACGGACACAATTCTTGAAAATCAGTAAATTGAATATAAGTGAGCACTACTGTTTTGAAAACCTATTAACATCTGACAGGATTGTTCAAACGCGGTATTAACTCTGGTGAACGTAAACGTCCACCAAAAATGTCGAACGGTATGCTCACTATAAAGCGCTGAATCCGTCAAAATAAGCCTAATTCCCAATGTATAGATTACTACGCTTACAATACAATACCGCTTCGCAGACAGGCACAACTCGCGTTTTTTAATCACAGTTGAGTTGATTGGTTTGCTACTAGTCAATCAATTTATCCATTCGATCATTCCGTATAACAATCGGAGTAATTGCTGCTTTTCTAGGGTCACAAGCTCGTCGGCTCTTTCTTTTACATTGAATTGAATTCCATAAAGAAGTTGTATTTTTTGACAATTTTTTTGTTAACACTCTAGAAGCCACAAATATGGTCCAATCATCATGAAACTTGGTCAGAATATTTGTTAGGTCGTGAGGATGTACTCTGTTGAAAATGGGAAGGATCGGTGCCATATCATGGAAAAAGGGGCCTTAATGACAATTTACTTTTAAGAGCTTCTGACACCACAAATATGGTCCAATCTTTATGAAACTTTGTCAGAATATTGTCAGGTCACAAGGATGAATCCTATGGAAAAAGGGAAGGATTCATGCCTTATCATGGGAAAAGGGGCCTTAATGACATTTTTCTTGATTACACACTAGTGGCCACAAATATGGCTCAATCTCAATGAAACTTGGTCAGAATGTTTGTCAGGTCTCAAGGATGAAGCCTATTGAAAATGCAAAGGATCTGTGCCATATCACGGGAAAAGGGGCCTAAATGACAATTTTCTTGTTAACCCTCTAGAAGCCACAAATATGGTCCAATCGTCATGAAACTTTGTCAGAATGTTTGCTAGGCCCTATGAATACTCTGTTGAAAATGGGAAGGATCTATGCCATATCACAGGAAAAGGGGCCTAAATAACAATTTTCTTGTTTACACTCTAGTGGCCACAAATATGGCCAAATCTGCATGGAACTTGGTCAGAATGTTTGTCAGGTCTCAAGGATGAACCCCATTGAAAATTGAAAGGATCTGTGCCATATCATGGAAAAAGGGGCTTTAAAGAAGTATTTTTTGGATCTGTGCCATATCATGGGAAAAGGGGCCTAAATGACAATTTTCTTGTTTACACTCTAGTGGCCATAGATATGGCCCAATCTGCATGGAACTTGGTCAGAATGTTTGTCAGGTCTCAAGGAAGAACCCCATTGAAAATTGAAAGGATCTGTGCCATATCACGGGAAAGGGGACTTTAATGATGTTTTTTTTTGTTTACACTCTAGAAGCCATAAATATGGTCCAATCTTCATGAAACTTAATCAGAATGTTTGTTAGGTCATGAGGATGAACCCCATTGAAAATTCAAAGGATCTGTGCCATATCATGGGAAAAGGGGCCTTAATGACAATTTTCTTGTTAACACTCTAGTGGCTACAAATATGGTCCAATTGTCCTGAAACTTGGTCAGAATGTTTGCCAGGTCACAAGGATGAATCCTATGTAAAGTGGAAAGGATCTGTGCCATATCCTGGGAAAAGGGGCCTAAATGACAATTTTTCTTGTTAACACTCTAGAAGCCACAAATATGGTCCAATTGTCATGAAACTTTGTCAGAATGTTTGTTAGGCCCTTAAAATACTCTATAGAAAATGGGAAGGATCTGTGCCATATCGCAGGAAAAGGGGCCTAAATAACAATTTTCTTGTTTACACTCTAGTGGCCATAGATATGGCCCAATCTGCATGGAACTTGGTCAGAATGTTTGTCAGGTCTCAAGGATGAACCCCATTGAAAATTGAAAGGATCTGTGCCATATCACAGGAAAAGGGCCTTTTTGACAATTTTCTTGTAAGAACTCAAGATGCCACCCACAAATGTAGTCAAATCTTCATGAAACTTGGTCAAAATGTTTGCAAGGTCACAAGAATGCACTCTCTTGAAAATGGGAAGGATTCATGCCATATTACAGGTAAAGGAGTCTTACTGATAATTTACTTAAAATAACTCCTATGTCCACAAATATGGCCCAAACTTTGTAAAACTTGGTTTTATGTAGAAATTATCTCCTTTATGACATCTCCCTTATTAATTGATGTGATGTCCCAGTGATCAAACAGACTCAGGTGAGTGATCTAGGACCATTATGGTCCTCTTGTTGAGATTTTAAAGTGAATATAAACCTCACCAATCAGCAACATGCCAAGAATCATTTAAATCATTCCAATGGTTTGGGAGGATTTTGAAATATGAGATTGTGCTTGACATTTCCAACAATTTCATGTGTGCATGATCAACAGATGTTGAGAAGTATGGACAATCACACAGCGTATTAAAATTAATCCTGGGCTGTGAAGAGTGATATTAGTCTGCAGTCGTCTTTTGATTACTTAGTGAAGACTCTGATCAGAATGTGTGGTTGCACAGGCTGATCTGGGTCTTAACGTTGCGTACATGTGAAAATGTTGGAAATACACAGGTTCATATTTCAAAGAGAAATAAGCCCCACTCTGCCATATCCATATTTTGGGGTCAAAAAGATTTTCTTGAACAATATTTCGGCCAAGTTTTGCTTAAAATTGGCCCATTGATTTTGAGAGTAGGAGAAAGTTCATGAAAAGTTTACACACACACAGACGGATGCAAGCACTGACTCACTATGAACATAACGGCATGACAATATCTCGCTAGCCTTCAGGCAGTGATGCAAAAAACAATGATGCCCTCAAAACTTCAATCTGTCACAAATTTGTTCCGATATATACAATGTAAAGCAGCATAGATACTGTAAAATGAAATAGTAGGCCTACAGAATTTGAGTAATTAGTCCCATAGAATCCCTATCTATATAGATAAGGATACTATGGCACTAATGCTCACATTCCGTTTATATCAGATATCTTATATTTGTATAATTTCAGATTCCAGTGGTTTGAACAATACAAAAAAGAGCTAGTTTTCATTTTCTCACAAAATTTTGGTTGAACTTGTCCACTACAATGAAATAAATTGGATAAAGAGGGGGTTCGTTTGACACCCCCCCTGTACCCCTCTTGATCTGCCACTGAACAACAACAATGAAAGCATAAATCATCTGGATATAAGAGTAACAAATTACAAATGTTAAAATTTGTGTTATATCTACTGGCTTTTTAAGAAAAAGGGCATCTCTGTGGTTAACCTGTGGAGGAGGCATATTTGTTGAAGCTGACAGCCTTTCCATCAAAGTGTCTGTTTTTTGTCCAATCGTATCAAAGTTGTATATAGGCCACATTATAAATGGTACTATAGTCAATTCAATTTAATTACAGAAGAGAGAAGAAAATCAAATATACATAGAGCTTTTAAATGCAACAAAACACTTCATTATATTTATAAATTTGTATTTAACAAAAAAAGTTTTTTACAATTTGATAATATTGTGAATTAAATTATATAATACAGCATCATCAATATAAACATATACATGTAGGGTATTATTCAGCCATGCATTCAGGATGACAAAATGGTTTCAACTGTTTGCCAATTATATCCCACTTTGCTCGTGTACTTGCATGCAAAGAAGGGCATTACTGGCAAACAGTTTGCACCATTTTATCATCCTGAACACTGGGCTGCTTAGAACTTAATAGTTTTGATTAACTCTTGATTTTTGTTATGTGTGGTAAACTTGTGTGACTCATAATCTTAACACTTTTCCTGATGAATTTGAATTTTGTTTAAACAAATTTCAAATTTAGGTACATTCCCAAATTTTTGGCTAAAATTTTTCACACAATTACAAAATAAACCTTCATTCTTGTTGTGGTATAAGCTAGCAATTACTGTGACCATGCTGTTACCTCTATGCACAAAGCCTTGACAGGCAATATAGACTAAGATCAGCCTGCACAGATGTGCAGTCTGATCTTAGACTATAGTGCCTACTTTCTACTGATTATGGGACAACTAGAGCCAGAATGGATCAATTGTCTTCATTTTTGGTCATTTGTTTGAAACAAAATTTAAATTAAGATGGATAAGGTTACAATAAGATACCTTTCTGATGTATTCAGAACCATTAACTATTGATACTTAAGACACACAATTGTAACATTGAGTTAAGAAGTATTGTAACATATAATATTTAACAAAAATTTACAAAATTTTAAAGTAAACCCTTGACATGCTGTTAATGCTATATTCTTGCTGTACACAAAGCTAAGGCAGACATTTACAGATTATGATCTACCTGCACAGTTTTGCAGTCTCATCCTAGCCTATACTGTCTTCTTTCTATTTATTAATTGGGGGCTAAATATTAAGCCAAGCTTATTGAAATGACCTTAAAATTTGGCAATTTGTATGAAACAAAATTTCAGCATGATAAGGGTCACTTTCATTTTTCAATATAGCACTTAAAAAAGAGTATTTCACATATACTGATAATAAATCAACATTTCACCCAATGATATATAACTGAAGGCATCCCTTTTCAATCACCCCACAATCATTTGAACCTTCATATTATGCCATTTTACATCAGCTATCAAAAGACTGGAATGCCTGAAAGACATTTGCAGACAACAAAATTGTCAGTATGCAGTAACAGAGATGTAGCATACAAGTTCCCAATCCCAGACTGATGGTTGCAGGATATTAAATACTGCAAAAAGAAGCACAATTCTAACAGAAATGCATTATCCCACATAATAGTAATAGCATTTATTTTTTCTCTTGATACTGGACATGTATTCAAACTTCCAGAGAATGCATCTTATAATGCCAGAGATATCAAAAAGAATCAAAGCTTAACAAAAAGAAAACATCAAGACTTTATATGGTTAGAGAAATTTCTTCTCTGTTTTTAATCCTTTATCAAACAACAATTTTAAAACTGTTCCAAATGTAAGGAGATTACAAAAGAGGCCCACATATTAATTTTTTGGAAATATAATGGACAGGCTTTTAAATGCCATAAATAAAAGTTGGAATTTCACAAGCGTTCAAGCAACAAGTCCCTTAATTTTGCAGGATTTATACAAAACCCATGTAATTAGTTTTGCAAATAAAGCACACTCTCACTCATGAAGTGCTGAAGATATCACAAATGCATGGAATATATTACAGTATTATTTGTACAAATGTTTACGATGACTGAGTTCCGCAGACGTCCTCATTTCCGTGTACACGGCCAGTCCAGTCCCCCACATGCAGCTGATACAATAAAATAGAGTATAACCTGGAAATAGATTTGTAAAGGTAACCCATCCGGAAACAAGGTGCCAAATTGTCACAAGATACGCCCGTCACACTGCTTAGTATAAACTGGGGGTTTGAATAGAACTGAGGTTATTTTGAATGAATGTTTTTTGAACCCATGAAGTTTCATGATCCTAGCTGTTATACTTTTAGAGATATACTCCAGACAAGATTCTAGTATGAAAAACAACAATGGGCAAAATCTCAAAAAATAGGCCGGGTAGAATTATGGTTCTTGTACACTGCACTCCCCCTTGAAGACATCTATACACCCATGAAGTTTCATGATCCTAGCTATTATACTTTTACAGATATACTCCGGACAAGATTCAAGTCTGAAAAACAACAAAGGGCAATAACTCAAAAAATGCACTGCACTCCCCCTTGATGAGATCTATACACCCATGAAGTTTCATGATCCTAGCTATTATACTTTTACAGATATACTCCAGACAAGATTCAAGTCTGAAAAAAAAACAAAGGACAATAACTCAAAAAATAGGCCAGGTAGAGTTATGGTTCTTGTGCACTGCACTCCCCCTTGGTGAGATCTATACACCCATGTAGTTTCATGATCCTAGCTATTATACTTTAAGAGATATACTCTGGACAAGATTCAAGTCTAAAAAACAACAAAGGGCAATAACTCAAAAAAAAGGCTAGGTAGAGTTTTGGTTCTTGTGCACTGCACTCCCCCTTGGTGAGATCTATACACCCATGAAGTTTCATGATCCTAGCTATTATACTTTTAGAGATATACTCCGGAAAAGATTCAAGTCTGAAAAACAACAAAGGGCAATAACTCAAAATATAGGCCAGGTAGACTTATGGTTCTTGTGCACTGCACTCCCCCTTGGTGAGATCTATACACCCATGAAGTTTCATGATCCTAGCTATTATACTTTTACGGATATACTCCGGACAAATTCAAGTCTGAAAAACAACAAAGGGCAATAACTCAAAAAATGCACTGCACTCCCCCTTGATGAGATCTATACACCCATGAAGTTTCATGATCCTAGCTATTATACTTTTACAGATATACTCCGGACAAGATTCAAGTCTGAAAAAAAACAAAGGGCAATAACTCAAAAAATAGGCCAGGTAGAGTTATGGTTCTTGTGCACTGCACTCCCCCTTGGTGAGATCTATACACCCATGAAGTTTCATGATCCTAGCTATTATACTTTAAGAGATATACTCCGGACAAGATTCAAGTCTAAAAAACAACAAAGGGCAATAACTCAAAAAATAGGCTAGGTAGAGTTTTGGTTCTTGTGCAATGCACTCCCCCTTGGTGAGATCTATACACCCATGAGTTATGGTTCTTGTGCACTGCACTCTGTAATGATGAGAAGAACACAATTGCCAAGTTTGAAGTTGTTCGGACTTCAAGTGACAGAGTTATGCTCCGGACAAAGAAGTGGACGCCGCCGGACGCCCGGATGCCCGTACGCCGGACGTCACGGGTGATCCCATAATACGTCCTGTCTTCGACGGGCGTATAAAAAGGGACCACAGGGTTTTAGTCTGTTATCAACAAAGTAGGGTCCAAAGGACTCAATCTTTGGGATCTTATCAGTGTTTTCTGAGGTTTTCAAATGATTTCATTTGGAAATCCGTCAACATTGTGAAAAATCATAAGTTCGGAAATGTTGCAGAACTGTTACAGGTGCACTACCTTAAGTACATGTATGTAAGGCCAATGGCCCATCATGCAACTAAATACTTATATCAATTAACTAGAGTTGTTGCAGAGCGGACTAATACCCCCCACAAGCACTTTGTCAGAATGCAAGTGCTATTAGTGCAGGATGTGTTTGTAACAAATATTGAGGTTATGTGCAGCAATTGCATGAAGTTTCATGATTCTAGGTCGCTTGGTTTTTGAGTTAATGAAAATTGAACAAAAATTTACAGTGACCTTGACCTTTGACCTTTATGACCTAAAAACAATAGGGCACTTCCTTGGATTATAATAAGCAACATTTGCATAAAGTTTCATGATTATAGGACACTTAGTTCTCGAGTTAGAGTCTGGACACGAAAATTGATCAAAGACTGACTGTGACCTTGACCTTTGACCTATGTGACCCAAAAACAATAGGGCACTTCCTTGGGTCATTAGAAGCATTTGTATAAAGTTTCATGATTGTAGGCCATTTGGTTCTTGATTTAGAGTCCGGAAACGAAAAGGTCTACGGACGGATGGATGGATGGACAGATGGACAGACAGACAGACATGGTGAAACCAATATACCCCCCTCTACTTCGCAGGTGGGGGGTATAACAATGTATGACATTGAATATTACTGGTTTAAGTTAAAGATTGCCATGTGTCATAAATTTACAAATAAGCATTGCGTGATTTTTTTGAAAATGTGGTCTTGATGTTCTAAGAATAAAGAAGTTATGTCAAATACATTCACTGATAATAATCAATTTTAAATTTCACTGAATAAATGATTTGACATATACAATGAAATACAATAAACTATTCTGAACTGTTTTATCTTTTAGTGCAAAACCTGTCATGTGACCATGCAACAGTATGAACTGCTTCACACTTAGCAATGAACTATTGTCTGCTCAAGTGACAAAATCAGCTCTGATCTCAGGAAAACAAAGTACAGTAAAACTTGCTTTCAGCGACCACTTAAGGGACCAACAATAAGCGGTTGTTAACGAGGATGGTCGCTCAGTACACGGTATGTCTAATAATAACGACAATAATTTTGATTGACTATTTATGTAACTGCGGATTTCTCAATTATCCTATCGTCGGCTACGTTCTATAAGGACGAACCTGGGAAAAGCCTACTTTTCAGGAGAAGGAAAAAACTGAATATCTTTTTACATATAAACAATAGTACAACCATTTTGGTCGAAAACATTTTAAATCGAATCACTTTATATATTATCTGCCGTCATAAATATTAATTTTTGTCTCAATAATGAGTTATTTAAGAAAAACAAAAAAAAAATCGTCAAGTACGTCATTTTTTCACTTAATTTTTACGGAACAAAATGCCGTATAGACAAAAAAAGGCATAAAAGATAAATGCATGAAAAAAACTAATTAAATTTGATGTTATATAAGATATAGGACAAATCGCCTGTAAAAAAATTCTTTTCGGGTGCATACGAAACCCCAAAATCCGTTGAGTGAGACGTTTCTCAAAAAAAGTGAAAAACGCATATAACAATTTTTATGTATGTAACTGAGACACACGAATTATATGGCCTTGGTAAAGGTTGTGTTCTTTTTCAAACTGATCTTTAATTATAAACTTTTATCATAAGGAAAAATGAACAATTATCGTATTTGTCAATACGTCATTTTCGAACTTCACTTTCCGACCACTTCCGGTGCGAAAATGACGTATCTTACAAGTTCAAGAAGCTTTTTTTGGGGGATACGATAAGCTATCAGGTCCAGCATCTTCGCAAAAGACGCGGGAATATCATATGTGTGCGAAAACGCAATAAAAGAAAAAATGGAATTTTGCATATACGTCCTTATAGAACGGAGCTGACGCTATGTTGTTAAACCAAATAGAATCGTCTCACTGAGATGATTCTATTGGGTTTTCACAACACAGGACTCATGTAACATTAATTTTTAAACCAATAATACAGGCCTCCTAGCAGGCCTAAACAAAAATAAAGGTTTTTATAAAGGCTCAAATGTATGAAAATAAAGGCCTTTTAGTGTAAAATATGAAAAAATAAAGAGTAAATAAAGGCTATTTTCATCAAGGTTCTCATTTCTTTATAAAACCCACAGTCATACCAAAGTCATTTTTTGATGTTATATACTGCATTCTTAAAAGATGAAAGATTTCAAGATGAAAGAAACAACAGCAGCATTGTTTAACTACACATTAAAGAAGGGAAAATGCAGAACAAAAGCCATTAGCTGCTTTAAGCTAGCACAGTAAACAGTCATAACAAAATATAAAGGTTTTGACTGAGAATTACAGGCTATTTTGGCGTTTTAAAGGTTTTCTGGGGAAATGTAAAGGTTTTACAGGTTTGCTATGAAATAAAAGGTTTTTTAAGGTTTTAAAGGTTTCACTAGGAGGCCTGAATAATATCTACTTTTTGAAATATTTTGATTCAAAGAAGGGCATTTTGAAAATGGTTGCTTAATGAAAATGGTCCCTTAATAAACGTGGTCACTCGAGTAAGATTGACTGTAGAGGCAAGTACCTAAGAAATGGTACCCTGCACCATCCGTTGAAGCATGTGTTATAAGAGCCTGTGTGTGACATTTCCAACAATTTGAAAATTGATGAAGTTCAAACATTTTACAACATACACAGCCACAATCTCTAAAATTAAAGCTACCTGATGGTCTACAGATACCTTGAGACATTATCCATCGAATAAACCCATAGCAAAGACTCTGGTCAGACTGTGCGGTTGCACAGACTGGGCAGAGTTTTGACTTTGAGCACATTTGAAATAGTTGGAAATCTCACGCATAGGCTAATATGGTTTAAAGCAACAAGAGACATATGCCCCCACAAAAGAAGGGCACTGGATTATTCCTTATCAGTATCTCTTGCGCTTGCAGAAATACATACAATATATGAGGAACAGAGTTATGGTTCTTGTGCAATGCACTCCTCTTCAATGAGATTTATCCATCAGTGAAGTTTCATTATTCTAGCTTGAATACTTTTTGAAGTTTCCTCCAAACAAAAAAGGTCTATGGACACATCTGACCAACTGTAAGACAGACAAGTGCAAAGCATTATATCACCTCTTCTTCGATGGAGGATTAATATTTGTTACCCATTAGGCAAAAAAGAACCATCTGGGTGGTGCATATATTTTCAG
Source organism: Fragum whitleyi (assembly GCA_948146395.1). NCBI lineage: Eukaryota > Metazoa > Mollusca > Bivalvia > Cardiida > Cardiidae > Fragum > Fragum whitleyi. The sequence continues at coordinate 3,134,051 of OX411549.1, forward strand.
CCCTTTACAGCCTGCACTTATTGCGCAGGCTGACTGTGGACAAAACCTTTAATACTTGCCCCATTCAGTGGGGCAGAAAATAGTGTGGAAAAAGAATAATGATTAATCAATCTTCATTTGTAAAAATTTTTGAAATGCCACCTCTGGTTGACCTGTACTGGAACCAATCTATTTTTCAACTGTTTATTTCAGAGACATCCCTGATGGTCCCTTTTTGCATGACTAATCACACTTAGATTTGAAACGAAAATACTCTCGTCTCCTCTGTCCATAAATTACTTACAATAACAACAATAACAATGATGATGGTGATTTTGATGTTCTTCAACCACATCAACTCATTCGACTTAGCATTATTTGACCTAAAAATAAGTCAATCGGTAAAACAGTTATAGTTCATTTTGGACAATTTACGCGCATAACCTAGCGCTCTGCTTAGGTTATATCGCGCAAATTGTCAGAAATGAACTATAACTATTTCTTGAAGTTTCAAGAATCTAGCTTGCATACTTTTTGAGGTTTCCTCCAGACAAAAAGGTCATAGACAAGGGATAGACCGAACCCACCTAAGGACAGACAAATGAAAAGAAATATCTTACTGCTTCTTCAAAGAGGCCATTGATATTTGTAACCAATCTGGCAAAAAGGAACCAACTGGGTGGTGCATTAATTTCCAGCCTTTACAGCCCGCACTTATTGTGCAGGCTGACTTGGGACAAAACCTTTAATACTTGACTGATTTACTGAAACTAGAATGATTAATCTATCTTCCTTTGCATTTTCTTTTTTGAAATGTCACATCCGGTTGACCTGTACTGGAACCAATCTATTTTTCAACTGTTCATTTCAGAGACATCCCTGATAGTCCCTTTTAGCATAACTGAATTTGAAAACAAAATACTCTCCTGCAGTGTCTATGCTAGGATGCAAAAAGTAGGGGGTAATTTTGTTGAAAATCGCTAACATTCCAAAAAAGATAGACATTTTTCCTCTTTCCCTATGTAAAAAAATCCCCTGTTACGTTCAAAAATAGGTGGGAATTTTCAAATGTATGTGCTAAAATGCGCAATACCCCCTCCTAGGATAGGTACTGCCCTTGTCCATAAATTACTTACAATAACAACAATAACAATAATGATGGTGATTTTGATGTTCTTCAACCACAGTGATCGTGCCAAACTTCGACTGGTTTTCTTAAATGAAACTGCCTGTAAAGAGAGGAAAATGGAACTACAGTCATCAATTATGATACAACCAGTGGCAAAACTCATTACTGGATATCAAGATTTGAGTCTGGGCTATTTCCAAGAAGTTGCAGACGATTTCAAAAAGATTTTTTCTGTCTTTCTGGATTTCTAATGAGGAAAAAGTATGTCTGACTATGTCAATTTCACCGCTAGAGGGCTCACAAAAACAATAAAATTTTGTGTAAATAGATCAGAACTAAATGGAATGCAACTAAATGGAATGCAACTCTGGTGACTAAAAGTAACTAATGGAATAAAAGAATAGCACTTTCTTTATTCCCTTTTGGTGGTTTATTGAGAAATAATGGTAGAATATCGTTAAATAATCTCACCCCAAACCAGAGAAATCATCAAAAAGTTATACCCTGCTTTTATTCTATTTGATGTTATCTGAGTGGTGCCCAACAAACAGATCTCAGTGACATCATGATAACATTGCCTAGTAATCACGTGCAAAATGACCAACTTTTGTCTCATTTTGCATTAAAGTAATAGAATAATTTATTTTTTGAGTTAGATTGACTAATGTTTCTTTTTTCTGAATAACAAAAGTGATATCTTATAATGGCAAAAACACTTGTGAAAATATAGCTTTTGTAGTTCATTCAAGTAAATACCAAGCGATACGACACTGAAACAAATGATTATCCTCGATAACACAAACTCACCAAAGAATTGGTACCCATTACTCAATGGAGCCTAGCTTGTGTGTCAATACAGTGACAATTGTCAGCACTTTAATATTCTGAATGCAAAGCCTGGCCAAACTAACATAGATTTAACATCTACAGTCAACTCCATTTATAACAGTATATTGCTTATAAAAGAATTGGCTTCACAGTCCCAACAGACTCTTTTATAGAGAATTTTCATATTATTAACCGTATTAGGCTATAACAATGTAATACCTATGGTCCCTAGAGCAAAGTTTTATCCAGAATGTACTGTACTCACATTTGAACTCAAATCTTCTGTTTTGTCCACTAACAGTTCTAGTCTCTCACCCCTGTCTGCTATTTGATCTGTAACATACACATACATAAATCAAAATTAAATTTGACAATATGAAGTTACAGCAATTATTTATTTTTATTTTTTTTTTTCTTATCAGATTTAAGATTCAGATTACTGATATTTCCTTGAAGAATAACATCCTTTTTTACCTAAATATTAAAGCAGTATAATAAAAGACCCTCTGAACTTACCCAGTAAACCTCTTCCTTTTCTATTTTCTACGATATCTTAAGCCACCATCAAACCATACTAGTCTAGTCAGTATTCTTAGAACATTTATATCTAATCAGTCCTAATTTCACGATGACAAAATGGTGCAAACTGTTTGCAAATTATACCCCACTTTGCACTGAAGTGCTAAGAGGGGTATAATTTGGCAGATTTGTATGCTCCAGAATGAAACACCTTTGGCCTGTGGGTTATTTGTAACAGTTACCAATTTAACCCTTTCCTGTTTTACAAAATTTTGGACCTGTCCAAATTCAAAGGTTTTGCAGATGAAAATTAAAAGTGGATTTAATTTGAAAAATAACCATTCAGTAGGGCAGAAAATAGTGTGGAAAAAGAAGAAATTGCTTGTCAGAAGCAATTTCTTCTTTTTTTCACAATGTTTTCTCAATTATAAAATAACAGGCACGTAAAAAAGAGGGATTAAACAGAAAAGGGTTAAGAAACCACCTTACAATATTAAATGTGTTTCAACATGTCATAGCCCCTCAAGGAATGATGTATCAGCAGAGGTAGAAACCTCATTTCTTTTGTGTTTTTCGGTGGTTTATCGATAAAATAACAGTAGATAATCACTTGATAATCTCACCGCAAAAGCAGTGAAATTTTCGAAATCTTATATCCTGCTTTTGCCCATTTCATCCTATCTGACATCATCTATCCTGGGCGAAATAAGTAACATCACAATGAACGTTGCATAGCAATCACATGCAAAATGCCGCGCTTTATGAAAATATGTCCCCGAAATTTCATAATTTGTCTCATATTTACAATAAAGAAATAAAATAATCGTTTGTTTTTCGAGTAAGATTGATTAATATTTCATTTCGTGAACAACAGAAGCTATATTTTCACTCATGAAAATATAGCTTTTGTTGTTCACTCAATGCATATAAATCGATCTTACACTGAAACATGATTATCCTCTATCCAGGGTTGGCAAGTATTGACCGGGGCGGTTTTAACCGGGTGGTTTTAACCGGTTAAAACCACCCCGGTCAATACTCCTGAAAGTGGTCAATACTGGTCAATACCGGTCAATACTGGTCATTTGAAAAAAACAGGTGGTTAATACTGGTTTATTGAATATTTAAATTGGCTGAGTGAGATTGATTTGTCAATTTAGTGTTTATTACTGTATGAAATATAGCATATATTATGTACATACTGTTTATATGGATATACTGGTTTATCAATGTGCTAGTCATGATCATTGTAAAGGCTATTATAGTGCCACTTTAAATGAAAACCCTGAGCTGACAAAGGTAACTTAATTGACAAGACTTTCACACTTATCAAATTGAAAGCACACTCACACATTTCAAATTGCAATCAGATGTCAAGCACAATTACTATCATCTCTATCACCAGTAATTGTGTATTGATAAAACTAAGTCTAAAACACACTAATGCAATCATTAGACTAGACTAGACTACCCTTTAACTATAACATGTGTTGGTCACTGGTAGATCCCAATACAGGCATCCAGGTTTTACAGATAAATATTTTGGCCCTTGAAAGACTATAGCAAATTTTATCTTTTCCTTTTCATCATTTCTTCTACAGTATGGTTATTTAGTTATTTATGAATAGAATAAAGTACAGCAACTACATAGTATGAAGTAAATACATTATAATGAGTTCAAAAGACCAATTGACCACCAATCGACCACTTTATGGACTAGATTGCTTTTAGCCTTTCAAAATTGAATAATGTGTTTCCTTTATTAATATTATTTCATCACTAAGTAATGTTGCTTAAGTCTTTTTTATTATCATAAAAGAATATGGCACTTAATGGCAAGATAATAGGGAATGGTTATTTGAATTGACCAATCGACCACCAACCGACCAGTATTGACCGGTATTGACCAGTATTGACCAGTTAAAACCAGTATTGACCACCGGTCTGGTCAATACTCCAATCGACCGGTCGATTGCCAACCCTGCCTCTATCTAATCCTGACCCTCAATATATTCCATAAGAATGTAACCTTCATTATCCAACCATCATACATCACCTTACCTATATTTTTTACCATTATGCCTTTCAACTCATCCATCACCTAACCTATATTTTTTACCATTATCCAACCATCATACATCACCTTACCTATATTTGTTACCATTATCCAAACACAATACATCACCTTACCTATATTTTTTACCATTATCCAAACACAATGCATCACCTTACCTATATTTTTTACCATTATGCCTTTCAACTCATCCACCTGATCCTGAACTTCTTGTACTTTATTTGCCGATGATCCTGAGTCTGATGATAATCTCTGTTGGCAAAAATCAGAGAAAAAGGACTGTTTTATACATAGCCAAGTGAGTTATAAATCATTCAATTAGATTAGCCAAATCTGGTCTGGTTTAAAATGTTTATATCTATGAAATAATTTCTTTTTCACAATGATGTTTCCATGAATAAAGATTTGTGGAGGAGGAGTTCTTTGCAGCGGGTAAAATCCCAGGGTGAAGCCCAAGGATTTCGTTTTGCACATAACTTCCCCCATCAGACTTAATTGATGGACACATCAACATGAAAAATGAAATTATTTTCATTATAACATGATCCAAATTCTGAGATAAGTTTTATTTCCCTTTTTCCCTGGCTGTAAAATAGTTTTATTACTTTTTTCTGGATGTAAAATTTTTGAAAAAATTGACGACATTAAAGTAGGGAGAATTTCATGAAGTGAGTCATTTAGCATGTGGGTTATATGACGTCAAAAGCATCAACATTCCCACTAATGATGACGTTGAGTATACTAAATGGGCGAAACTATCTGTGTACACAGTAAAACACAGGACTTATGAATTTTATTGCTAATAAAGTTCTACTTAATTACATCTTATTTCATATATGCATTTTAGGCCATCATGTTATAATGAATAATCATACCATCTATGGGTTGAATGTGTAAGGAGACCAAGTAGCCTGTATGTTTCTAAACAGTTGCTGTGTGAAAAAGGACCATAACATTGAATATTACCACTACCAACTTGTCAACAATCTCTTTTGGATTTGTGCAGTTCAATGCTGCATCCACATCAGCTGCATCTGACAGGCTTCAGTTGAATTTGTATACATTGCATACAATATGTATTTCTCTCTTTTTTTATTTTAAACTTTTCACTTTTACTAGCAATGGACAATAAGTTGTCTACATCTACAGCATTTAAGATGATAATAGTAGATACCTACAATTTGAGTGGCCAAAACTCTGCTAAATTCACTGTTCATGGCATAAGGCAGTGCTGTTTGTGCTCTGGCCCCATACTGCATCTGAAATCTGCAAATATCAATCTCTTTTTAGGAGAAAAATTCAGGTTTCGTATTCATTAACAAGTCTGATTGTATCAATAAGATTTTCTAATACCCTGCTTGATAATACTAAAATTCTGTAAGAAACTAGTTTGATAGTCAATGATAACTTTTAAGTCTCCATTTTGAGTAAATATTTATTGACAGATAATACTCCTTATAGGTATTTATATTATCTGTGAGTTACTGAGTGTTCTGCAAATATTAGATTTCATAAACCTTTTTTTTAGTTAATCAAAATGCAAAAAAAATTCTTTACAATATCATCAATTTCAGGGTACATATTCTCCAGAAAAAACTGCCTAAATGATGTCACTGTGTAATTTCAGTTGTCTTACACAGATACTACAAAGCAAACAATATCAGACTAATCAAATTTTAAAATTTACAGAATTCAAGGGTTCCGTGCAAGACTGTAGTAAGTGTATAAACATTGTAAATACACTAAGTACACTCTTGCACTGAACCCTGAAGATGTTAACTCAATGTGTTAGAAATAAAATATTGCAAAAAATTGAAGAAAGCATTGAGAAAAAGGGAGTAACAAGCAATTTCTCCTTTTTTTACTCAATGTTTCCCACTTACCTACTTTCTGTGCATAAAAAAACCCCAGTTTGTTAGAAAATGGTTACATTAGCAGGTACAAATTAACTTTTTCTTTTTTTGAAATAACATATTTTTCTTAATTTCTGCATTTTTTAAGATTTGAAGGTTAAGTCTATTGTCAATTTCATTGCCATTTAGGCAAAAACAGATCATATTTTGGAAATAAGGCTTAGCAATGACTGAGAATAAAATCTCTTAACTTACTTTCTTTTAATCTCTGCTAGGAAGGAGAAGGCCTTAGCCCTTTCAAAATCCTGCAATGAGACAAAAATGTTCAAACGTAGGCAAACCTACCTGTTACTCCGCTAAATTTAGACTTTTTGGCTAAGAGATATTGGGAAAAAGTCTTCAGAGAACGACTTTTACCAAGTTTTTTAACCAATGAATAGATTTTGGCTAAAAATCTAAATCAATGGGCAAAAAGCACTGAAAGTATCAACTGTAGGTCAATTTTCATCTGAAAAAACTAAAACTATTCTGGTTTGAAAGTGAGAAACAGGTAGTGTAGCCTAACATCAGATTGCACATATGTGCAGGCTGATGTTGGTCTATGGCTCCTGCTCCTGCCAAAGTAGGAATATTCGGGGTTCAGCATGACAAGGGTTAAAGGAAATGACAAATTTTAAACTAGATCTGTCACAAAGCGGTCTATTACCCTCCACAGGCACTTTGTCCCAGTTCCATAAGCTGTTTGGACCAAGTTCAATTGTGACCTTGACCTTTGTGACCCCAAAACAATAGGGCACCTCCTTGGGTCATGGGGATCAATTGTGGAAAGTTTCATGAGTCTGGGTCACTCAGTTCATAAATGAGATTCCTAAAAAAAAAAACATTTAATAAAACACTCAGTATTCAATATTTCGACAAAAATTGCCTTTTTCAAGAAAACGAAGAATATTCGTTTTCTTGAAAAAGGCAATTTTTGCCGAAATTTTGAATACTGAGTGTTTTATTAAATTTTTATTCTATTCCCTTCGGAAAAAAAAATGTGATATTAAAACAAAAAAGATCTATGGAGGGATGGACAGGTGGAGACACCGGATGAAACCAATACACCCCCTCTACTTTGTAAAGATGATACATTATGTTATATCTTTTTTTGTAAAATACATGCAAGAAAAGAAGAAATTTCTTGTTTCAAGCAGTTTTCATGTGGTTTGTAATGAAGTTTTTTGTCTAAAACAGTGGTATTGTGTAGGAATGTATTTGACCTTATCATGGTGAACAAGCAAATTTTCCTGGCTTGGCAAAAGACATTCATTGAGATCATTTTGCACATATCAATGACTCGGCACAAAACGATTGTAACTGCCTACAAACATATAGGCAATTACAACTTTTTCACACTTAGCCATCAATCTGTCTGATATTAGTCCTATTTTCCCCTTTAAGTTAAAGATTTAAACATATCAAAAGTTCAGTGATATTCAGCTATCATTAAAGAATTAAGTTTAAATGTAATTTAATCTTAATTTAAGTCCCTGATCATCTAATTCATGACAGTTGTTAACACATGGTACAATTTTGCAGCTATGGCACTTTGATTCGAAGCTTATTTTTTCTAAAGCACAGGGGGAGCTACCATTAGCTGATTATATAAGTATGATTGATACATGCAAAGCAATTGAATACATACATATGTATGCAATAGCACAACCAAAATTGAATATCGAAATAAAATATGTGCATGACTATTTCCAAGAATATTGGGTAAACGAGAATGGTTGTTAAAGGACAACTGTTGTCAAACCCATATAATTTTAACAAACAACTTGACAGTGAGTGACTATTTCAAAATGGAAAATAACTGTGTCAAATTGTTTTGAAATCCAAGCGTAAAATTGTGAAATGTCAAACATTTGACCTTGAGGTATGACTTTTACTTTGATGAATATGTAGGCACCACTTATTTGAAATCCATTGATGAATATATGTGCTATGCTCTATAAAATCTTGTCTCTCACCAATGGGTTGATAATCGTAGACCTATGTGTTATAACAGCTTGAGGCTAGGAAAGGATGTGATGGTTGTACTGGTGAACGAAATACCAGGAATCCATTGTTAAGTGCTCCAGCCACCACGATATCACTGAAAAAATGTTGAAAGAGGCCTAAAACTCCATTCAATCAATCAACTCTATATAATCTGAAACAACGTTTCACCTTCATCAGCTACCTGAATATATCTTTTAATACTAAATATGGAGAACATTTTTTCCAAATTATTTTGAAATCTATCCATATATTATGTTGCTGTTAGATAAGCTTAGTTTAAACATTTGGCTGTGACCCTGACCTTGACCTTGGAGCTACCTGAAAATTTCTTTCAAATGGCACATCAACTCATTAAAGAGAAGAATTCCGTGAAATGTAGGATCTATGATCCAGACAAGCTCAATTTTAACTTTTGACCTTGAACTGTGATCCTAGAGGGATAGATTATCTTTGAAAAATATTCAAGCCAGCGTATAAACTTTTCAAGCTGTGAAATATATCAAGCATGATTAAATATAAACATAAATACATAATGTTAGATGATGATGTTAAAGTTAATAAATTAAATAAGTACGTTTACAAAATGACAGGAGTGAAAATGAATACCTCTATCTGTTAAAATAAAAAGGAAGGTGTTAAAGATAAAGATAAATGATATGACCATATCTCAAACTAATACATGTACATGTATTTCCTATGATGCCAAATATGTAATGATAGCCTCTCATTTCAAAGTTTCAATTAAGATCAAGAGAAATAATGTGTATTTGTTAACTGCAATTTTCTGTGAATATGACAATGCCACAAGCTTGAAGAATTAGTTTTGACCTGCAAGGACCTCTAGAACGGTCATGCAACAAGCAATAATTAAGTGAGGTATCACCATTTCAAAATGTTACCACCAGTATCATAATTATTTTTGAGAATTCATCTTAATATGACCTTTTCAACAGATGACCCTAAACTAAGAACAAATGAAAAGATCTTTACAAAAAGAATATATTGTTTTTAAATAAGAATAACCCATCAATTAACAAGAGGCCCAAAAGGGCCCGTATTGCTCCACTGGCTGTAACATCTCCAGACTTTAATTAAACAAATCTTACTTTGACTGAAAACACCATTTTGAAGTCTCTTATGAATTATTTTAATGATTTTATAGTGAAAAAAAGTCCCGCCCAGCCAGGCCCCTATTTAGAGGTCAATCTTTTCTTCAAGCAATTTAAGTAAATGGTCACCTACCGAACATCCATGCCAAGTTTCATTGAAGTTGGCCTAACGGTTTGGGAAAAAAAGATTTTTGAAGATTTTAAAGTGAAAAAAAAAATGCCCTGCCCTGCCCTGACACTCCACCATGTCAATAGCTTGCTGGCCTTTCAGCCAATGAGCTTAATATCAATGTTACATTGAGGTTTAATATACCTATTTATTCTTCATAAGTAACATTTATTTATTTGACTGGATTATCATGAATTACCAATACAAAGATCCTCCATCTATCAATATACATGTTAAACATGAAGGCTCTTTTGCTTGTCAATAGATTTTAATAGAGTTATGAAAATACAAGCCCATACATAAAATATATACCTGGTACACTAAATTAAACTCATTTTGTATATGATCATTAATTTTTTACACAATACAACAATTCACATTCAAAATAATATGTTTTGTTAAATTTGTTACAAACCGTCTGATGATTGCCCTTGATCCATTAATACAGGGTCTAAGTCTAAGATCTTTGATTTTCATTTGTTTTCTTTTTTGTGTATGTGTGTGTTTTCTGCCATTGGCTATAGAACGTTTTTGTATTACTTAGATAATGTTTTTAAAGCTAGCAAACTCTATGAAAATGACCAATACAATATAGCAAGAAATTTTAGTACAAAAACTTACATCGTCTGTTATACACAGGTAGATGATTCTGTCCTCACACATATAGTGAAACAAATAACTGAAATCAGACATATTTGGAATATAATTTCTTTACTTTAACATTTAATTTTTAAACAATATTCCAAAGGGATTCCATGATACTTTATCTTATAATATTACCTACGTCACAGGAATGAAATAACTTTGATATTACACAGGAATGGTGTTATTGCACAAGTCAAATAACTATGCAAATGAGCTCAGAGCAAAATGCAATGCTATTTTGTAACTGCCAAAATGCTGTCATAATGTGTATATTATGACGTCAGTTTTAAACGGCATTATAAGTTTCGCAGAAAATTGACATGTTGAATTTCAAGAATTTTGATAAATTTTCGCAAAATTAGAGGTCATATTATAAATAGAATATCAAATTAGTGCTGATAAAATACAGAATTAATAAACTCATCATCTATAACAGATAAAAACTCGGCATAGCCTCGTTTGTATCTGTTTATAGATGACTTGTTTAACAAGTGCATGTCGTATTGCGATGCAATACAGGAGTCCCCCACCGGATAACAAAAAATCCTTTCTTATAATATATCTCCTAATTACTAGATCTATAACTGTATATAAAATTTGAAGTTGCTAGCACATTAGGTTTTGAACAAAATGTCCCCAAACAAAAATATAAGAGTAAAAACAACCAATGGCAAAAACTCCAAAAGTGGGCGGAGAAGAATGATTCTTGTACATGCCACTTGTCCTCAATGAGATCTATAAGTGTACCAAGTTTGAAGTTGCTAGCACTGATGGCTCAGGAGATATGGTCTGGACAAAAATGTCAGGATAAAAAACAACAACGGACAATAACTAAAAAAGTGGATGTGGCAGAGTAACAGTTCTTGTGCATTACACTTCTTCTCAATGAGATCTACCAGTGTACAAAGTTTGAAGTTGCTAGGGCTTATGGTTTAGGAGATAAGTATGGGACAAAAATGTAAGGATAGAAACAACAAAGGGCAATAACTCAAAAAGTGGACATGGCAGTGACAATTCTTGTACATGACACTTGTCCTCAATGATATCTATAAGTGTAGCAAGTTTGAAGTTTCTAGCACTTATGGTTTAGAAGATATGTTCTGGACTAAGGTAACTAGAAAGCCATGAATGGCTTGAGTCGCTCCACAGGCTTGAAATTCTTGTAAAAGCAAAATGAATGTTTTGACTAGATTTTTAGATATTTGGGGCTCTACTGATGTTGAAAATGATTTTCAAAGTTTTAACTATATAACAGATAGAGAAATGACCTCTGCTATTAAAAGACATATTTTTCATCAAATAAAAATAATTTTGGCTGAATGATAATGGGTCACCCAAAGATCATACCAAAAATGTTTGATTGATATCCATCAGTTACATTCTGAGAAAATGTTTTTCATAGTTTCCACTATTTAACATATTGAAATTGACCTCCACCCATAAAATGTATATTTTTCATCCAATCAAAATAATATTTGGTACACTGATAAAGGGTCACCCAAGGATCATTCCATTGAAATTTGGTTGATATCCAAAAATCAGATTCTGAGAAAATGATTTTCAAATTTCCCACTATATAACATGTAAAATTTGGTTGATATCCATCAGTTACATTCTGAGAAAATGATTTTCAAAGTTTCCACTTTATAACATATAGAGAAATGACCTCCGCCCATAAAATGCATATTTTTCATCCAATCACAATGACTTTTTGTACACTGATAAAGGGTCACTCAAGGATCATTCCAGTGAAATTTGGTTGATATCCATCAGTTACATTCTGAGAAAATGATTTTCAAATTTTCCAATATATTAAATATAGAAAAATGACCTCCGCCCATAAAATGCATATTTTCCATTCGATCACAATGATTTTTTGGAGACTAATAAAGGGTCACCCAAGGATCATTCATGTAAAAATTAATTGGTATCCATTGATTAGAATCTGAGAAAACTCACTTTTTACCATATTTGGAAATTAGCCACGCCGATTAAATCCATGTTTTTCATTGGATCAAAATTTCTTGAACAACTTTGAAAGAGGGTCACCCAAGGATCATTCCTGTGAAGTTTGGTTGAAATCCATCCAGTAGTTTCTGAGGAGAAGATTTTTAAATAAAAGTTTACGACCGGATGGACGCACACACGCACGGACACAACGCCATGACAATAGCCCCAGTGGCTTTCAGCCAGTGGAGCTAAAGACAACAAAGGGCAATAGCTCAAAAAGTGGACATGGCAGAGTAACAGTTCTTGTACATGACACTTGTCCTCAGTGAGATCTATACGTGTACAAAGTTTAAAGTTGCTAGCAGTTATAGTTTAGGAGATATGATCCGGACAAGAATGTAAGACTAAAAACAACAAAGGGCAATAGCTCAAAAAGTGGACATGGCAGAGTAACAGTTCTTGTACATGACACTTGTCCTTGATAAGATCTATCAGTGTACAAAGTTTGAAGTTGCTAGCACTTATGGTTTAGGAGATATGATCCGGACAAAAATGTAAGGGTAAAACCAACAAAGGGCAATAGCTCAAAAAATGGACGTGGCAGAATAACAGTTCTTGAATATTACACTTGTCCTCAATAAGATCTATCAGTGTACAAAGTTTGAAGTTGCTAGCACTTATAGTTTAGGAGATATGATCCAGACAAGAATGTAAGACTAAAAACTAGAAAGCCATGAATGGCTTGAGTCGCTCCACAGGCTTGAAATTCTTGTAAAAGCAAATAAATGCTTTGACTAGAATTTTAGATATTTGGGGTTCTACTGATGTTGAAAATGAATTTCAAAGTTTCAACTATATAACAGATAGAGAAATGACCTCTGCAATTAAAAGAAATATTTTTCATCTTATCAAAATTATTTTGGGCTGCATGATAATGGGTAACCCAAAGATCATACCAAAAATGTTCGATTGCTATCCATCAGTTACATTCTGAGAAAATGTTTTTCATAGTTTCCACTATTTAACATATTGAGAATTGACCTCCACCCATAAAATGTATATTTTTCATCCAATCAAAATAATTTTTGGTACACTGATAAAGGGTCACTCAAGGATCATTCCAGTGAAATTTAGATGATATCCAAAAATCACATTCTGAGACAATGATTTTCAAAGTTTTCACTATATAACATATAGAAAAATGACCTCTGCCCATAAAATGCATATTTTTCATCCAATCAAAATAATTTTTGGTACACTGATAAAGGGTCACTAAAGGATCATTACAGTGAGATTTAGTTGATATCCATCGATTGTATTCTGAGAAAATGATTTTCAAAGTTTCAACTATATAACATATAGAGAAATGACCTCCGCCCTTAAAATGCATATTTTTCGTCCAATCACAATGATTTTTTGTAGACTGATAAAGGGTCACTAAAGGATCATTACAGTGAAATTTGGTTGATATCCATCTGTTACATTCTGAGAAAATGATTTTCAAAGTTTCCACTATATAACATATAGAGAAATGACCTCCGCCCATAAAACGCATATTTTCCATCCGATCACAATGATTTTTTGTAGACTGATAAAGGGTCACCCAAGGATCATTCATGTAAAATTAAATTGGTATCTATTGATTAGAATCTGAGAAAACTCACTTTTTACCATATTTGGAAATTAGCCACGCCCATTAAATCCATGTTTTTCATTGGATCAAAATTTCTTGAACAACTTTGAAAGAGGGTCACCGGAGGATCATTCCTGTGAAGTTTGGTTGAAATCCATCCAGTAGTTTCTGAGGAGAAGATTTTTAAAGAAAAGTTTACGACCGGACGGACGCACGGACGGACGGACGCACGACGGACACAACGCCATGACAATAGCCCCAGTGGCTATCAGCCAGTGGAGCTAACAACAAAGGGCAATAACTCAAAAAGTGGACATGGCAGAGTTATTGATCTTAAACATGACACTTCTCCTCAATGAGATCTATAAGTGTACAAAGTTTGAAGTTGCTAGCAAACATAGTCTAGGAGATATGTTCCGGACAAGAATGTAAAGGTAAAAACAACAAAGGGCAATAACTCAAAAAGTGGAGGTGGCAGAGTAACAGTGGACATGACACTTCTCCTCATTGAGATCTATAAAAGTACCAAGTTTGAAGTTGCTAGCACACATAATTTTGGAGTTATGTTCCGGACAAGAATGTAAGGGTAAAAACAACAAAGGGCAATAACTCAAAAAGTGGGCGTGGCAGAGTAATGGTTCTTGAACATGACACTTCTCCTCAATGAGATCTAAAAGTGTACCAAGTTTGAAGTTGCCAGCACATATGGTTTAGAAGATATAGCTGGACAAAAATGTGACGGACAGACGGATGGACGGACAGACAGACGGAATCGAGCAAACCTATAGTCCCCCAACCGGTAACCGACGGGGGACTAATAAATTCCATATTCCATGACCACTCATTCAATATACTCTAATTATTTTCACAACACCCTGACTCGAATGTTCCATCACTTTACCTTCATTTAGGTAGTGGACCAGTAAAAGTTCCACAACATTTTGGAACCCATGAACTTTCACAATGTTAACACTGTTAAAGTTCAATCCTTCAAAAATGTTGTGGAACTATTGAGGGTCCACTACCTAAAGTTCAGATTTGAGATCAGACTAAAGGGAGAAAAGGCAATTCAAATGTAGCTTGCTTCTTAAATAATATATTCTAAATCTTTTGAATTATAATCTTTGTGTTTTCTATATACGTTGTTAAACAAACTGTTAATTGTTGAAGTCTTTCTAAAATACAGGGCTTTTGCTAGTATTTGAAATTAAGGAGTTATTAACTGTCACTCCTAACCATGATATTCTAGGGGTCAAAACTCATTCTTAAGGGGTCAAAACAAAGGAAAAGGCAAAATATGTGTAAAATTTTACAGGTCTCAGTGTGAATTGACCTTTTGTTGTAATACATGTAATTCAAAGGGTGTCAAAATGACTCCCTTGGGAGAAAATTAAAACTGTCAAAATAGGATGTTTTCAGAATTTTGAGGGTCAAGCCCCTGGTCAAACACGAGCCCCTGCAAATAAACAATTTTTTCTAGAAGTGGGCAATGGAAAATTGACACACTTTTTTTAATATACCCCCATACTTTCAATACTGGTGGGGCAGTGTTTATCTATGATCATAGAGTATAAAAGCAATCACATCTAAATTGTGTACCTTTTGCACATAAGGTAGTGGACCCATGATAGTTCTGCGACATTTCGGAACTCATAATCATTCACAATGTTCACTGAGGTTTCCAAATAAAATCATTTGGCAACCTTGGTTAACACTGTTAAAGTTTATGACTCCCATTATGTTGCATAACTATTCCAGGTCCACTACCTTAAATCAGGGCTTGAAAATTCTACTCATCTGCTCGTCCTGCATGATTTTTTCCATCTTTGTCTATAAAAGCAGGACAAGTGAATTCTGCAAAATTTCACCTATGAAATAAATGTATCACTACATTTTTCTATAGTATAGGGCGAATAGAAATTTCAAGAATCAGGGTTTTCATTAGCATCCAAAAGCCAAGAGTCATTGACCCTTGAGTCAAAATTTCCAAGAGTCAAAATGAAAAGCTCATGCATCAAACTGTGACCGAATCATGCGTCTACCCCCCCCCCCCCCCCCCCCAAAAAAAAAAAAATTAAAAATAAAAATAATATAATAAATAAAATGAAAAAAAAAAATAATAATAAGTTTCAAATTTATAAAAAATGGGAAAAAATCATTTTATTTGCATTGAAACAGATTTAATTAGATACAGGTCATTTTTCAAAAGGTGCCTGAAAATAAACAATAAATGATTTATCATCATCATAGTTCACCACGATTTCCAGTCATCAAATAATTACCAAAGAGCTTAATTTCAAACTAAATGCTTGTTTTTTCGTAAGTACAATGAAGTGGAAAGAGTATTGAAGTTGCAATTGCTAGGAAAAGGTTCTTTGGATTTCTATTTTTTCGCTAGAAGAAACAGAGTCCAACCACGAAAACCCATGACAATTCACAACAAATCCTCCTTTTAATGTTAAATGGCTTACTTTTTAGATACTGTTTGAATTAAAGTGAAATTATTCAATAGTAAGTTGATTTTAGTGTAAACAGAGGTAAAGCAATAGGGTTTTAACTGATTTTCACAGGTGTCAAAAGACTGTCAATTACGATCGCCGATGCATATCCGAACAACGGAGTGGGTTAATTGCCAATCAAGCTAGGTGTTAATAGACCACCAATTAATTATTTTCCAATATCATGACACACTTCTTTTAACCCTTGACGCACAGCTGCTATTTTTGAAGAGTCAAAATGACGCACCAGCTCAAATTTCCAAGAGTCAAAATTGCATCATTTTCGATTTCTGCGCGTCAAAACCCGGGGTCCCGGGTCAAACGAAAACCCTGAGAATTTTCAAGCCCTGTAAATAAATCCAAAACATTTTTGAAATCCAAAAGAAAAACACCGAGTAAATACTGTGTTGCATCAATACGCAAAGATCATAAAACTTTTTTCATACTCAACCAAGAATTTACTCAAACTTAGAAATGTGATGTCTCAATAACAACTGAAAAGTACATGTTACAAGTAACAAAATACTGAAAAATATTTTACTTCTTTTTCATACATTTATTATAGTATAAAAGCAGAATTACATCTTTATCCTCTACTTGAATTTTGAGTTAATTCTTATTTGAGCATGAATAAAAAGTTATAATCTTGAGCCCCAACTGGAAGCTATCAGGGTTTTAGTCCGACATCAACAAAGTAGGGCCCAAAGGACTTGGTCACTTGGATCTTGGGGGTCCTTTCTTAAATTTGGAGAGTCTCCACTTTAGGTATAGACCATTGAATTAATATTAGGCCATAATCTTGTTATATAAGGTTATTCCCTAATTGAATGTACAGAAATTGACAGAAGAATATCAATATTAAGGGCTCAACTTCAGGAAAGAATTGAAGACTGTTATAAGCAGTCTTCAATTCTTTTCTGAAGTTGAGCCTCAGAGGGTCTATGGGACTCACATTAAATAGTGTTGAGGGTCCTGGCTACTTATTTTTACGTCTCAGATGCTCAAAACCTGTGTCCCTTAAAACCCTGAAGCTATTGTACCTACCTGCCGTGTGAGTAGGTTAGTTTGGAGTTGTCTGATGGAATTTTGGCCAGGATCTGTTCTGTGACCTCACTGAAGTTGCCTGCACAGCTCGCGTATTTGGCAAGCACTGTGGTGCCACGTGCAACCACACTGTAGAGTATTGGCATTCTAGGAGAAACAAAGTAACTGTATTTTTTGTACGATTTTTTTTATATCTATACCAAACAAAATACCCCTGGTCATGCTGAGCATGAAATCTTTGGCAAAACTACATTAAAATCAAATTGCTGAAAGCATTAGCTTGTTTTGTTTGAATGGGTTTTACGCCACTTTCAAATTTCTTTCAGTTATATTATGGCAGCTGGAGTACCTTACAATGGATTCATGGTATTTCTCACACCAGTTCTACCATTAAATTTGTTTGTTTGAATTGTAGTTTAACACTCTTTTTAATACTACCTCAGTCATGGCCCTGTGGCTTTGGCACTTGAGGTAAGTGGACCTGTAATAGTTCAGCAACAAAGATATGTCTATCTATTTTATAAAATTATATAAAATTTTCACCCGATAGAAAACTTTTACCCACCGAATTCTATATAAGACACTTTCTCTGAAAACATAACCAAGCCCTATTTTCCTCTGCATTGGTCCCCAAAACAAACCCTTTTTGCAGGGAAAACTTCCCCTTCAGTGCATTTTTAAGATTTTTGGAGAAAGAATTTGTGTCTATAAGTTGGTCTACCAATAGTTCCCGAAATCAAAACAGGATACTGACTTATCTTTGATGTTATAGGTTTACTTTTAGTTTGCAGTGTAACAGGGCATTTAAGAAGAGTCAATTTTACTGCTGGTATCAAGTTTGGGAATGAATGAATATCAGTATTTTGTCATAACTAAATCTAGTGTTTTATTTCCCCGAAGTGTAGAATGAAGTCATTTGCGTAAACAAACCCCGAAGGCTGATTCTTATCCTATTTTGAGATCAAGAACAATTTAAATTTTGATAAAGATTTAAAAAAAAAAAATAACCAGTGAAATAAATAAATCAAATTTAAATAAAACAGAGTGGCAAAATCTTGTAAATTATCATTCTCCATGTTGGACACCAAATTACGAAACAAAAAAAATGACGGTATATGTTTCGCTCATTGTTTTTGGTCATTCCAATTTTTCACACACATTATCTAGAAGTGGGAATTAAAAGAAAAAAAAGCTGCAAAGTGCCATTCACTTTTCCATATTTACTCTAGACCTGTAAGCCTTAAAGGGCCAACTTATTTCTGAACCCTGGGGGGCATTGTTGCAAGTTAACTCTGACTATCAATTAACTTGGCCCAGTCAATTTGTCCCCAATATATAGCCTATAGTAATGTAAACTATATTGCATGAAATATGAACATGTTTTATACACATAATGCAGTTATTCCTTACTATGTTTATTTCTATTATTTTGAAAGTAGATATTTTTTGTTTAAGATAATATGATATTTATTCAGTTTTTGAATATGTGCTATTCATTGAATGATTCTTAAAATTCAATTTAAATTTTTTTTTAAGGCCAAAACATAAGTCAATTTCCTAACCACTGAATGAAAATTGAATAATATTGTATTTGCACCCAATCAGATAAAGCTTTGGGCATAAAACGATTTTGTCCTGACGAGTTATACATTGGTCTGAGTTGCAGATGGTCCGAGTTGAAAATGGGCCGAGTTGACATGTTACCTTGTTGTTGCCTGTTATATCAGAGACTGAGTATCTCTCAGACAGTCTGTTACCAGTTCTAGAATGTTCCAAATATCATATATAAGAATAGCCCATTCTGATAGTTGAAAGTTGGATCAGTCTATACCCGGGTAAGATTCGGGTCAGAAATAAGCTGGCCCTTTGTTTAGTTTTAGTGACAGATGAAATCGAAGTACAACACATCTTCAGATTCTGATTTAAGTTCTCCGGTAAATTGAAGGTTTGTAAAGAGTAAAATTGAGAAAGAAACAAATTTACAGATCATATATCTCACCTGAAATCACTGGTGGTTCTTCCTGCTATCTTTTTGGAGTGTTTATCTAGGAAGTGACATCATGCTCACATGATCTAGCTGTTTCTCTGCGTTGTTTATTGCGCACAGAGAGAGTGGAACCAGAATCCTTTTGCTTGATTAGTTTGTTTGAAATAAATAGAGTATAATTGAATGAACTAAAGTACAAGTTAACTGAATATCACATTTTCAAATTTAAATATTCTTTTCATAATCATTTTTTGAAAATTAATTAGGAAATTATTTATCTCCTGGAGAAAAGCTGAAGTCGCCACAGATACTAGACTGAAAATGACTTAGTCATAGTGTAAATGTGTTTGAACAACAGACAAAAGAAATCATTATTTCTGGTTGGGATTTCCCAAATTGTTGAAAAAAATCAGGAAAAATCAATGAGCACTAGGTTAAATTAATGAAAACTGAATTTTCTTAATCATTGTATGGAGATCATCTCCTTTGATTTTCTGCCCCTCGTGGGCCCTTGATTGGAATAAAAGTATTGTCATTGTCATTGTCATTATTCTTTTCATAATATAATTTCATTTTTCTATCTTTTTTCATTTCGATGTTATGAAAAAACAACAAAAAAAAATCACACATTCCATCCTGACAATAACTGGAAATTTGTATCAATCAAACACCTCTAATTCATGCCGAAAACATTTCCAAATCAAAGCGATGGAAGCCTTTGAAGAAAAACGAAATAAAATCGATGTTGTAAGAGAATGATTGTAGATTAATATGAAATAAGGCAAAGCCTTAAAAGCGAGCGCAGCAATTTGTGTACTGGTTGACAAATTATTTGTTACTAGAAAGAGAGAGGGGAGAAAGAGAGAGAGCTCGGAGAAAAAAAAGAGAGAGAGAGAGAGAGAGAGAGAGAGTCTAACTGAAAACAAATTAAGTGACGTAAGATTTTCGCAAATCAACTTGCACCTTATCTTTAATTCAATTTTATTCCCGGGAGAAAAACAACAAACCTTTTGTTATTTATCTCCTGGAGAAAAGCTGAAGTCGCCACAGATACTAGACTGAAAATGACTTAGTCATAGTGTAAATGTGTTTGAACAACAGACAAAAGAAATCATTATTTCTGGTTGGGATTTCCCAAATTGTTGAAAAAAATCAGGAAAAATCAATGAGCACTAGGTTAAATTAATGAGCCTGTATTTCTATAGCAAGATTCAAATATCAATGTTTTATGTTCCGATTGTATATGGCCGACTTAACTTGATTAGAAAAAAGTTTCGAATTTGAAATCATAGGTTTTTAGACCTAAATTTCGTTCATTTAAATGAAGCTGATAAACTTACAGCTTTTGAATACTATAACGTGATAAGAACTCGTCTTAATTAATGTCAAAACATTTCTAAGGAACTGCTTGAAATTTCCCATAGAATCTGCATTTTCTGCATGGATCTACATAGGGTAATAAAGTTCACTAAATTATAAAATAGACTACTAACTTGTCTATTTTATCTAAGTACCATTACATAACACCAATAATGTATTGAGTAGATGTATGTTTATGATGTACAATCTATTCCTCTAATACTTAATGATCCGCTCATCAGTTAAGCGATTAAGTTTCATACCTCTTTGAAATCGAGACATAGTTTCTTCATAAGCTCAGATTTAATCCCATTTAGCAAAGATGTAAAGATTTATCACTAAAAGCAAACATTGTACATGGGGCCACTTTCCGCGGAAGTTATTAAAAAAACTGTGTACTCAAAATTGTTTTCATTTGGGCAAATAAGAATGCATAAACCTTTTTGAACATAACTGGAATTAAACTAATATATTATCTTCAGGCTTTAAAAAAATGCTCTTGAAGACGGGTCCTTGTACAGGCGGTAACAACAACAAAAGACAAACATATTAACATAAACTTTACAAACTAGCATTTCCTTCTTTCCCAAAATGTTTTATCATGACCTGAAAAAAATCATTACATTCTTGTTTTGGTTATTACAAGGCAACTTTAGTCACTGTTCTCTATATCAAACACATTGAAAATCGTAAGAAACATCTTGCATGCAAAACAAGTCCTCAAGTCTATAATTGAAAAATTTAAATTTCCAGACTAAATTATTCGTGACGTCATTGTCCATTATTGATGATGTCAAAAATGTTTGTGTTGACATTTTAATCTTAACATGCATGCATCATAAATCTGGGGGGTTTAACATGTTCCAGGTCGTATACGTGTTAGGACTAAAGGTAAGGATGTTAAAATTAGCCTTATCATTCTGTTTAACTAACACTAAAGGACATTTTGTGGGAATGACCGCGTGAATTGCTTCGGTCGGCCTCGCTTTTGGCTTTGTTTTGTTGCTTCCGGTAGAAAATAAATTTTCTATAGAAACCTCGTTTTAACGGGATAGCTTAAATTAATTTTCAATTTTTAAATCTTTCTTTTACGAACGATACGTTGAGGTCTTTTACGAACGATACGTTGAGGTATTTTTCGAATTCGATTTTTTACTTTTTTTCTACCCTGCAAGTGATTCACTCCGGGTGAGAAATGACACGATTATTTCGTTTGACAGTATTGATAGAATAGAATAGAATAACATGCGTTACCATAAACGCTCGCTTCACGCTCACGGCCTTCGGCCGTTCGCGAGCTGCGCTCGCTATAATTGCTTCAATGACCAGTCATCTTGGTCAAATTATATATCTTGGCCTGAGGGTATAGTCAATGAATCAGTTGCCGGGTGAAATCCACTTCGGACAAAACCCCTTTCCCTTTATCCATCACAATTGGGACAAAATCTCTGACGCAGGTGTCAGGCATTGTAGCCATGCAGGACAAGTGCCTTTTTCTGATTTATTTGGACCCTGCAAAAATGTACCATACGGGCCTGTACAGCTAGACAGTCCTCACTGGACAGGGTAGCCATACGGTTGTTTTTCAACCAATAAGAATACAGTGTTACGTACGAACTGTCCTAAATCAAAGTATAGCTGAAAAATATCCAATGTGAGCCAGTGGTGAACTAATGCAGTCAATATATCCAAATTTTGTGTTTACAAGTCAAATGCGCTAACCACTGAGCCAAAGAAGATCTTCCCCGATGCAGGTGTCAGACATTGTATTTGAACCAACAAAGCTATGTAGGACAGTTGTGAGAGAGGTCTCCCATAACACACACTCCCTTAAGAGTCATCATATATTGATGAATTGATGACAGTATGCCTATCTAGGCAGTAATGTGCTTTCTGAACTAACCAAGTTGGTACAATGTCGACATGAATGGCTCAATGGCCGAATCCGTACGAGCCCCGATTTTATGTACGAACTGTCCTCAACCGAGGCATAGCAGAAAAATATTCAACGTGAGCCAGTGTCGAACCCACATGGACAACAATATTTGAATTTTAGGTTTACAAGACCAATAATATCTACTTTTTAAGATACTTTGACTTTAAGAAGGAGATTCTAAAAACAATTGAATGATGAAATGGTCCCTTAATAGACGTGGTTGCTCGAGCAAGATGGACTGTATTGATATGGCCCCTTTTTGTCTGACAGGTCACATATAAGTCTTACAGTGACTTTATTTTCTGTTACAGCTGGAGAATGAGTTCAGCAATGATGAGACTGTGAAGACATTTGTTTTTAAAGATGAAGACCATACTCTTGGAAACTCTCTCAGATATATGATCATGAAAAAGTAAGTTTTTGTTTATTAAGTACTGTAAGAGAGACACAGTTGTTACTACAGCAAGTCCTTGTGTGTGTGTTAGCTTGTTAATCGTAAGTCAGCCTGTCCATCTGAATTTTTCCAGGGTACATACTAAAATTATGGATGGATTTCAAAATAACTTCACACAAATGTTCCCTACATTGAGTAAATGTGCCACTTGATTTTTATGCCCCCGCATCGAAAGATCGGGGGCATATTGTTTTTCTGTTGTCCGTCTGTCTATCTGCAAAACTTAACCAAAAAACTTAACATTGCCAATATCTTCAAGCCTATTCAAGATACAAGGCTCATATTGGGCATGATGATAAATCTCAATGTTCCGCATCTACTGATACCAAAGTCAAGGTCATGTGACAAGGTTAAGGTCATCTGTCAAGGTCAAACTTTGAAAAAAAATGCAGTTACGGGGGCATTTGTGTTTCACAAACACATCTTGTTTTTTTTCAAAAGTCATGGTCACACTTAGGTCAAATTTTTGTCCAGAGTATAACTTTTACATTTACTTGTGGGTTTCAAAATAATTTGGCACATATGTACACCTCAAGGAGCAGATTTGTCCTTTAAACTGGTTATGGTTTTAGGTGTAAGATCAAGGTCACATTTCAAGGTAAAACAAATGCGTGGTTGTCAAGTGTTGTCCCTTGAAAGCCATTCTAGTAAACTAACATGTTCTGCCAAATTTGGAACTCAATCAGTTTAACCCTTTGCTGTTTAATCCCTGCATTATGTGCCTGTGATTTTATGATTGAGAAAACATTGTGAAAAAAGAAGAAATTGCTTCTGACAAGCAATTTCTTCTTTTTCCACACTATTTTCTACCCTACTGAATGGTTATTTTTCAAATTAAATCCACTTTCAATTTTCGTCTGCAAAACTTTGAATTTGGACTGGTCCAAAATTTTGTAAAACAGGAAAGGGTTAATGAAATATTTGAAGAAGAGGCTGAATCCAACAAAAGTGTATTACTGGTACATATTGTTAGGCAAATATATAAACATGTTTACATATTGTAAGGTATCAAAATAAGATCTAGATTCTATAAGTCTTTAACAGAGGAAAAAAGTAATTTCCCATATAAATTGATTTCAAGTTGTTTTAATCTCCACTGCTATTGTCATGATGCTGGGTGCGTCTATGCATCCAGTGTTAAACTTTTTCTTTAAATCTTTTACTCAGAAACTACTTGATGAATTGTGACCAGTCTACAAAATTTTTGTTGTGATCAGATGAAAAATATGTCTTTTATGGGCAGAGGTCATATCTCTAAATGTTATTTGGACAAAACTTTGAAAATCATTTGCTCAGCACCTAACTCACGGAGATAAAGATTATTTCGCTTGAGTGATCCTTGGGTGACCCTTTATCAGACTACAAAAAATTATAGTAATCAGATGAAAATTGTGTCTTTTATGAGTAAAGATATTTCTCTGTATGTTATATTGGTGAAACTTTAAAAATCATTTTCTCAGAACCTAACTGATGGATATCAACCAAATTTCACTGGAATGTTCCTTTGAACAGGTTTTTATGCCACTTTCAACACTATTTCAGTCATGTCCCGTGGCTGGAGCACCTAACATGGATTTCTGGTATTTCTCACACCAGTACTACTATCACATCCTTTCCTAGCCTCAAGCTGCTATCCTACATAGGTCTACGATTATCAACCGTTGATGGTAGACAAATAGTCTGACTGTGCAGGCTGATTAGGGTTGAAACTTTAAGAATTTTACTATTTTTTTTTTAGATTAAATTCTTGTGAAAGAATGTTTATAATGTAACCTCTCGTTCACTTGTAGTAGAATCAATCTCTTGTTCAATTGTTTGTTTCACAGAGTTCCCACATGGTCCCTTTTCACGTGACAGGTCACATTTATTGACTATTTCAGTCCTGATGTTAGTTTCTGCGGGTACACAATCCCTCATCCTGCTGAAGAACGTATCAATGTTAGAATACAGACACGAGATGGTAAGCTTTCTGAATAAATATTCTGTGTTATTATTCAACTGGCAAGGCTTGCCTAAGCAATGACTTAATTTGGCCAGTTTACTTTTCAATATTTTGGGTTCTTTCAAAAGCAAGTCCACAATTATCATTAGTACGTGCAGATAACTGTACCCTAAAACCAAAAGGAATTACATGCTCAGAGAAAGTGTACACATTTCATCGTTCGGTTATTAAAGTTTGTAATTTCAGCTTGGAATTTACCAGGGTTTGCTAAGCAACCTTTGATTTAAGGTCTCAAGTTATATATATCAACTAGAAGTACATGTAGGTAGTTGTAAATAAAAGCTGATTTACCCTAAGGCGACACCAAATAAATTATTAGATTCTCATCCGAGTTTTCAGAAAAAAAGGGGCGGGTGGACGGCTTTTATTTTTTATTTTGTATTTCGGGGGGTGGGGGGTGGGGTGTCATCATTTTGGCAAGTAACAAAGCCGAGGAGCTTACTGGTTTATAAAGAGTTTGAGTTCTATGCCGTAGAGAAAAGAAAATTATTTGAGGCGCTCGTATTGTTTTACTGGTACTTCTTCTTTTTCAGACTGCTGAACAGATTCCGATGAAGACTGAATTTGCTTGATAATTATTTGTTCAAAGTGTTTTATAAATGAAATTTAATCTCAGAATAGTATGTATTTCTATATTTTCACTGATCAAAATGATTCAGATATCGGCGCTATGCAGACACCCAAAGTTCGTAATCACAGATGATCCAAGCTATTGTAACGACGTGAAGGCACCGAATCGTAAATTGTATGGCCAACTACTTTCTTTTTCATGATTTTATATCAAAGTGAACTTCGCACATTATTTTAAGGATAAACTTTGCATTTCCATTGTTTATTGGTGGATAACCGTGTAATGAAGAGGCAATCTGATGAGAAATAAATAAAGCTACCCGAGCTTTCTGTCAGAAATTATAATCACCGTATCGGCAAATCAACCTCGGTCCCGCTCAATAACAAAATGCGTAAATTTATAATTGTTCTATATCTTCTCTTTATTTTAAAATAATGTCCTACCTGCTGTTAAAAAATGGTAAAGTATTCCTGTTTAATAAAATTTAATCCGTGAAGAGAGTCATATAAATCCCATCTATTCACCCTGACGATTGAAAGGGTTAAACATCAATCAGGTTTTTCCTGCGTGCGTCGCGTGTCGAGTCAAGAAACTGTCCCCAAAATAGTCGAACATCTGGTGTCGGCGTCTTTGATTACCCGTTCACCCTCCCCGAAAAATAAACTATTCTTGATCAAAGTTTAAAAACGTGAGAGGAAAATTACAGATTGACGTCATATTGAAATTGTTTTAGTCTCATTTTTTTTTTTTAATTTTCTCGAGTCTTTATTTTTAGCTCGGCTGTTTTCGGAGAAAACCCGAGGTATTGCTATAGCCTCCGTGTCGTCGTCGTTGTCGTCGTCGTTGTCGTCGTCGTCGTTGTCGTCGTCGTTGTCGTCGTCGTGCGAAAACTTTGACATTTTGTTATATCTCTGGTTCTACTGAAGGCATTCACTTGAAACTTGGCACACATGTTTACCATCAAAAGAGCAACCTATTCTATCAAGGAGGATAACTCTAGATGCATTTTGTGCAAATTATGCCCCTTTTTCGACTTAGATTTTTTTCCCACCATCCAGCACTGGACAGCCGAGCGTAGGCACCCGTAGGCGGTGCTCTTGTTCGGATATTTGGAACCGGATTTATTTTTCAAATAAATAGTAAGTAATTTTTAGAATAAAATCACGAATGACGACGAGGATGGATTTTTGTCACACATAAGTTGTAGAAATGCAGTAAAATAATAATTGATTGGTTTGAAATTACACGAAACAAAGCTTATTATTTTAGATAGAACTGATAAGAAATTCGAAAACGGAAATGCTTTCAATGGTATTTAGAAATAGTCCAGACGAGTAGAATGTGGAAAATCGGCAAAAACATAGAGCAAATCATTAGTTACATCATTTATTTTTAACTACGATACAAAAATAAGTTGTTGTGTCAAGCGAAATCACCTGAAAAATAGAGAAAAAGATTTGTTGCTTTTGACTTCAAGATATTTTCCCGCTATGACGGCTTCTTTTTTTCTAATTTCAAGTAATAAAACTTGTTGTAATATAAGGGATGCAGTCGGCCATTTTTTGTCACAAATAAAAAAGTTCGGGGCGGGCGTTATTTTTAGGGGCGGGCGGGGATGAGAATCTAAAAATTTATTTGGTGTCACCTAACCTTAAATGCAATGACTCATTGCTTAGGCTCCACCGTGCCAGTGCAATAATCTTGGATTATACTTGTCTAGCTGAATAATGACCTTTGCAAAATTGCACTAAAATCTGATGGTATTTATTTTGAAAAGAGAATGTTTTAACTTTTCTGGTTTGAACAGGATTATCAGGTGGTATAGACTAAGTTCAGAATGCATATATGTGTAGGCTGAATTTTGTATATGTGACTCATCATGCAAAAAGGGACCAACTGGGAACTCCGTAAAAAGTATTTGGATAAAGGACTGGATTCAACATAGGTCAACAAGAATGCATATTTCGGAAGTAATTACCTCGAAAGGTAGAATAATCATTCTAATTTTAGGAAATTTGATATTTGCAGGAGTTTTTGACCCTGATGTTCAGATTGTGCAGTCCTACCAGAGTTGACACCTTCCACACTTCCCAAATGGACCTTTTCATGTGACAGGTCACATATATATTCTACAGATCATTAATATTCAGGATTCAGCAAGACTAGAGTATATTTTTTACCAGAATTCAAATTAAGAACTAATTTAAACTGAAAAAGATTGTATATTGATATCAAATGATGTATGGCCATAACAGGATAGTACAATCACAGGTGGTAAATGAGGGAATGTGATCCAAAAAGTGTCAACTATATTTTGTTGCCATGAGACATACAGGTACTTCTGAGGCAGGTGCATAGCGGAAATATCTGTCAACAAAGGTAGGTGTTGTTGACTCTTTTTGGGGCACGTTCCCTATGTTTACCTAAGTCTAATCTTTATCAATACCTCCTGCTAAAGCAGGAATATACATGGATCAGCATGCTGCATGACAAGGGTTAGAGGTCAAAAAGGCTCTAATTCAATGTTAACTTTAAAAATCTTGCTTTAAAGAATGATATTTTTATGTAGTAAAAAGATTGTGTCAATGGAAATGTAGTATAGTTGGCGTTTTTTGTTTATTTTAGGAAAACCTGCCAAAAATATGTTGATAAAGGGCCTGAAAGATTTGAACACACTTAGTGAGCACATATTGAGAACTTATGAGGTAACTCATCAAAACAAATGTTAATACACAATCCTAAACAAATGTTCATACACATTCCTAAACATATGTTAATACATAATCCCACTTTGACACCCTCAAGAAATAATCCTCAGAAAACATTGTGGAAAAAAGTAAATTGATTGCTTATTTCCCAAAAGACAAACTTTAAAAAATCGTAAGTTGTTGTTTGTTCATCAACAATAATTTGTTGTCTGAAGCTTTTTCAAATTAGACTAGTCTTGAATTTTCCTAAATTATTAACTTAGATAGAGAAAAGCTTGCCATACCCAGAGCTACAGATAGAAGGGTTATTTTGGATTTCAAATTAATAAAACTTGAACAAATCCTAATTGTGGTTGTTGATTGGAATTGTCTTGACGAGACAATTCAAATGAGTACCCACAACATTAGTTCTCGATGAGAAATAATAGTTTTAAACTGGGAATACCCCTCTTATCTGTACCTCTGGCCATACCTCGATGATAACACCCTGGGTAGCCTGGTTATTCTGTGTAGACTAGTGTGGACACTGAAAATATCTCAGATGGTATCTTCCAGCATAATGGGTATATCATATATATGTGTGACCCATGACTTGAAAAGGGGACTATCTGGGTAGTGTATAAAGTTTCGATCCTAGTCAGGCTGTGTGGATTGCACAGGCTTATTAGGGTCGAAACTTTTCCCATTGTGCTGATTTTCTCATATTATATTCCTGTGTAAGAATTTTTCAGATGCGATGACCGACATCACTGCAGCAAATCTCTTTTTCATGATTTAATTACATGGAGTTTTGAGATGGTCTCTTTTTGCATGATGGGTCATGTATCTTCTGATGACACAATCAAGATTATCTTTCAAGATTCTAGAAGGATAAACATATAGTGTAGTCTACTCTTGGTTTATATGTTTTTTAGCTCACCTGAGCACAAAGTGCTCAAGGTGAGCTTTTGGGTTTACTTGGTGTCCATCATCCTTCTTGAGTCATCTGTCGTCAACATTTACCTTGTGGACACTCTAGAGGCCATATTTTTAGCCCAAACAACCTGAAAATTGGTCAGAATGATTATTTTTGATGAAATATTGGACAAGTTCGAAATTTGGTCAAGTGGGCCAAAAACTAGGTCACAGGGTCATATGTTAGAAAAACCTTGTGGACACTCTAGAGGTCATACTTATAGCCCAAATAATGTGAATGTTTGCTGGTAATTATAGAGGCAATATTTTAAGCTCAATCAACCTGAAAGAATTTGTGATATTTGTTATTACTGCCCTGTCATTTAACTAAAGCCTTTCTCCAAAAAGTAACAGATAGTAAACTCAGGTGAGCAATTTAGGGCCACTATTGCCCTCTTGTCATGTTTTACTTCCATTGAACAGCATCAGCACTCATTCTTTCTGACTTTATCTTCCACCAATGGGTTGATAATCATAGACCAATGAGGGATAGAAGCTGGAGGCTAGGAAAAGTTGTAATTGTACTGGTGTGAGAAATATCATGAATCCATTGTTAGGTACTCCAGCCACAGCTATATGACTGAAAGATTGTTAAACAAAAAAACAACAAAACAAATGGTTTATTGTTCAAATCATAAACATATGATATACGAACATTACAAAATAATATTGCTTACATACAAATACATTCAGACAGTGACGGGGATCACATAAAGTAATCGCGGAATTAAAGGGGGCCATAACCTCGGTCAGATTATTTTGATGAAAAAGACTATAGGGCAAACATTTGCGTACGTTACTAAATCGTAACTAGGTCTATTTTGATTGGTCTAGTGAATTACACACTATGACGTAATTTCATTGATGAATTTCGGGTAAATAAGCATGTAGCCTTATTAAATGTGGATTATTTTTTCTCAAATAATCAAAGTTTTAAACTGTTTGATTAAATAACTGTGATGATCTCTCTTGATTCTATGTGATTCTTTTTTCGTGGATTAACTAGGAAGGAATTAAAATCAACTTAACTGTGAGTATTTTAAGATTCTCTTGGCAAATAAAATGAATTTTTTGTACACTGGATATCCATCCGGTTGACACAAATTTCATTCTGTTACTAATCGACTATCTTTCAGTTTGATTTTGATTTTGTCACTGTTTGAGTTCAAACACCCTAACACTCATAATCAAATTACTATAATAATAAGATTTTTGAAACAAAAAAGAAATATTAGAATCTGTTTTCAAAAGGTAGAAAATGTTGTCCATTCCTAAATCGGAAAATCATGGATGACACGGATATGTTACACGTAAAGATCTATTCACGAGCATGCAGCAACGTTGTTATCTGTATTGTAGTTCCCCTGTTCAGTTGGCCTTGCCGAAATAAAACACAAGACTGACTTAGGGGAATATTTAACCCCTTTTTTTGAGTTTTCAGAATGAAGTTGTGATTTGAAGCTCATTGATTTTATCTCATGCAAAAATAATTTGTCTCGAATAAATAGATTTAATTGGAATCCTAAAAAATCAAAGTTTTCAAAACACTGGATGCACTACATGTGAGTTGGTACTCAATTTGAAAATTAAATTTTCAAGCTTTTCTGGTTTCAAAGGAGGAAAAACAGGTGGGATAGAGATAGATTAGACTGCACATCATGTGCAGGCTGATGTTAATCCATAGCTCCTGCCTAGACAAGAATATTCCAGGTTCAGCATGACAAGCGTTAAGATATGCCTGGCATTATAGACCAAGATCAGCCTGCTCCAAAATGCTGTCAGATCTTAGTCTACAAAGCCTAGCTTATACTAAATTAATTTTTTTAATGAATTCAAATTGGTTGATGATCACAAATATTTTCAAGCAAATAGAAATATAGCGGTAAGGATTCTCAGAGCTCATTTTCAAATAACTTGTAGGCTTTTGTGGGGAAGAGTAGAATCATGTACATGTATTGAGATTAATCAGAATCTGCACTATGGTGGCTAACAGATTGCTGAAAGGAGAGGAATGCCTCTCCTTTCTCCAAAGTGTGCTTCCATATTGCTTTAAGATTATATAATAAAAAAGATTATTAAATTTGGAAAAGAAGAAGCATCTTGCTCATCAACATGTAAGTACAATAATTACTATGATATAGTAGTTCAAGGCAACAAATGTTTGAGACTAGTTGGAGAACATTTCTCTGTGCTTTTTTATAATGATAGACACAAACTTAGAGAGATTTTTTAAGCTCTTCAATGAGTCGTTTGTCATAAGCTCAATGAATTTGTGCATACTTGGGTACTTGTAATAATATGGTTTTACATAAGTTTTCCTACTTGATTGAAAGTAAGGACATTTGAGAACCATATGCATTTCATCTCCAACATCATTGTGGTTGCACAAGGTGCACTTTCTTTCACAATATTCTGTGTTGTTCCAACGACCAATTTCTACTGGTAAATGGTGATTTCCAGTTCTAAATTTAAGCATATTCAGATATTCTGGTCTTTTTAATGTTGTTAGATATTTAGGCATTTCCATGTTTTGTTTAAAATGAAAGTAGTTCTTGCCTTTATTGGATTCCTGTGTTGAAGAGTGCCAATTTTGAAATTCTTGATCAATCAAGGTTTGTTTGACAATTTTTTTAATATTGGTATTGGTAATATTTTTTTGGTTAAGCCAAATATCATTCAAACCGCATGAATTTAAGATGCACTGGATGTGATTTATCCATTTTGAGTTAAAATTAGGTATATTAAGCATGTATTGGTATAATTTCTTTGATAATTTATTAGTTTGTTCCAAAAACCTATCATTCTACATTTAATAGTTAATTCTAATGGATATCTGCCAGACTCTGCATAGACCATAAAGTTTGGAGTACTTTTTCTCAATTGCAAGATTTTCTTGATAAAATTAGTATGTATTTGTTCATGTTGATTAATTTTTTCATATCCCCATGTTTCAACAGAGTAAAGCAAAATTGGAAGTATAGTGTGGTCAAAGAGTTTAAATGCTAGATCTCGGGGGAGATTAAGATTGTAAATTCTTTTGTATAAAAGGTGCATTGCTTTTTAGCTCACCTGAGCACGAAGTGCTCATGTGAGCTATTGTGATCACCTTTCATCAGGCGTCCGTCCGTCGGTCGTCCGTCGTCGTCCGTCAACAATTTCTTTAAAACGACATCTCCTCCTAAACTACTTTGCCAATTTACACCAAATTTTACAGAAATGTTGCTTAGGTGGTCCCCTTCAAAAATAGCTAAAAGAATTGAAATCCATGAAAAACTCTGGTTGCTATGGCAACAAACAGTGAAATTTTAAGAAAATCTTTAAAATTCTTCTTCTTCTCAACCAGTTGTCCTACAGACTTAAAACTTGGCATGGATGATCAGTTCATAGACCTGAATTAAAATAGCTAAAATCATATCTTTTGGGCCACCAGGTGCGGAGCACCAGGGGGGAGGGGGTAGTACTTTGGGTAAATTTTGTAATCTTTAATCTTCTTCTTCTTTGGAACCAGGAGCCCTACAGACTTGAAAATTGGCATGGATGATCAGCTCATAGACCTGAATAAAAATAGCTAAAACCATATCTGTTGGGCTGCCAGGTGCGGAGCACCAGGGGGGGAGGGGGTAGTACTTTTGTGAAAATTTTGTAATCTTTAACCTTCTTCTTCTGATGAACTAGGAGCCTGACAGATTTGAATATTGAATGGATGATCAGCATATGGACCTTTATCAAAATAGCTAGAACCATGACTGTAGATTCACCAGGTGCGGAGCACCAGGGGGGAGAGGGTAGTACTTTTGTGAAAATTTCGTAATCTTTAACCTTCTTCTTCTTCTGAACCACAAGCCCTTAAGACTTGAAAATTGGCATGGAGGATCAGCTCATAGACGTTAATAAAAATGGCTAAAATCATGACTGTAATGCCACCAGGGGCGGAGCACCAGGGGGGAGAGGGTAGTACTTTTGTGAAAATTTTGTAACTTTAACCTTCATCTTCTAATGAACCAGGAGCCCTACAGACTTCAATATTGGCATGGATGATAAGCATATGGATCTTAAATAAAATAGCTAAAAGCATGAATGTAGGAGCATTAGGGGGGAGGGGGTAGTACTTTGGATCAATTTTGAAATCTTTAACCTTATTCTTCTCCTGGATCAGGAACCCTACAGACTTGAAAATTGTAATGGGTGATCAATATATTGACCTTAATAAAAATAGCTAAAATCATGACTGTAGGGTCAACAGGTGCTGAGTGTCTTGGGGAGGGGGTAGTACTTTGGATCATTTTTGAAATCTTTAAACTTCTTCTAATGAACCAGGAGTCCTACAGACTTGAATATTGGTATAAATGATCAGCATATGGACATTAATTGAATTAGCTAAAATCATGACTGTAGAGCATCTTGGGGGAGGGGGAGTGCTTTGTTGAGAATTTTGAATCCCTACAGCCTTTATACTTGACATGGATTGATCAACTCATTAAAGAAAACTTTGAAAGTCTCAGACTCAGCCTGTATATCTGGCATAGATTAGCTGATCACAGACCTTTTATGAAAAAAGCTTAAATAAATAATGACCAGGGGAGGAGCAGAGGGGGGGGGGGGGGGGGGAGATTATTTCAAATGTTATCTGATTGAATAAGTGAAAATCTCTTTTTCTGTGGTTGCATGGACATACCTAGGTAATGAAGCTTTTTTCTCAGGTGAGCAACCCAGGGCCAACGGCTCTCTTGTTTTGATTGTTGTGCAAGGAACATCTTATTTAGTCTTTGTTACTGAAATGGGTACCAAGATACATGTATGATTTAACTTGTTCTAATTCTTGATTATTAGTCCCCTACCGGTGTTCACACCGGAGGGGACTATAGGTTTGCCCTCCGTCTGTCCGTCCGTCCGTCCGTCTGTCCGTCCCTCCGTCTGTCTGTCGGTCTGTCCGCTCAAATCTTGATCCCGCGATAACTTAATAACTAAGCAAGCGTTTTTGATGAAAGTTGGTATATGACTAGATGGCAATGTGTAGATTATGCACATCATTTTATTTTTGTTTTTCGACTTAAATTGAGGTTGCTATGGTTACAGAAATAGTGAAAATATGGCCAAAAATGGGATCCTGCGATAAGATAAAAACTAAGCAAGCTAGTTTGATGAGACTTGGTATATGACTATATGGCAATTTGTAGATTATGCACATCATTTTATTTTTGTTTTTAGACTAAAATTGTTGTTGCTATGGTTACGGAAATAGTGAAAATATGGCAAAAAATATTGGATCCTGCGATAAGTTAATAAGTAAGCAAGCTAATTTGATGAGACTTGGTATATGACTAGATGGCAATGTGTAGATTATGCACATCATTTTATCTTTGTTCTTTGACAAAAAGTGTGGTTGCTATGGTAACGGAAATAGTGAAAATATGGCAAAAAATGGATCCTGCAATAACTTAATAACTAAGCAAGCTAACTTGATGAAACCTGTTTTAAGATGTAAAAAAATTTATAAGCCATGTTAGTCAGGGTGGTGATGCAGCAGTATTAATCACCTCCAGTGAAAGTTCTCATTTCTTACCAACAAGACAGAAGAAAAACATCTTGGATCAGACAAGGTAACTGTTATTGATACTATTTCTTGCATCTGTCTATTGCTTCCATGAATTGTATAGTTGGCACAGCAGAGACAACAACTCATGTAAGTCTTGTTTAACCCTTTAACAAGACCTGGTTTTGACGTCCCTGATAGAATTGGCGTGGGAAAACATTGAGACAAACGAAGCCGGTAGGGGACTTATGCCCATGTCCAACATGGCTCTTGTTTATTATGAAAGTTGTGTAATTTGATGTTGATCCTAAAACCATCACTTTTGTTTTTTCAGTATTGATATTAAGTTTCCATTTCTCACAGTAATTTACAAAGTTATTAAGATTTCTTTGAAGAATTTTTGGGTCATCCGAAAATAGAATTGTGTCATCAGCATAAATTAGTAAAAATATTTCTAGGTAAAGTGTTGGTTCGATGTCGGGGTCATTTAATTTTACACCAGTACAATTGAAATACTTTAGGTATTCTTCCAAGTCATTCAAGAATAGTGAAAATAGGATCGGTGATAAATTTTCGCCCTGCCGGACTCCACAATTACTGTAGAAAAAGGAAGACTTATTGCTTTTGAGAGAAATACAGGATTTTATATTTGAGTACATGCTCTTAATTATTCTGAGAAACTTTCCAGATATACTTTGTTTCGCTAGCTTTTGCCAAAGACCTTTGTGCCAAATAGAGTCAAAAGCTTTTGAGAATTCTATGAAAATACAGTATAATTTTTTGTTGTAATGTTTAAGGATTTCATGCAGGGAGTTCAGAGTAAATATATGATCAACTCTAGAGTAATTTTTTCTGTATGCATCTTGATTCTCAAGAAGGATACTATTTTCCACAATGAAGCTTGTAAGCCTGCAATTCAAAATGCTAGTGAAAAGTTTACTTATACAAGATAATAGTGTTATTGGTCTGTAGTTTGTAGGGCAAGAAGGGTCACCTTTACCTTTATAAATTGGTATAATCATTCCTTCTCCCCATGATTTAGGTATATATCTAATATCAAGGATAACATTGAATAAGTTTGTATATACTGGTAACATCTTTAGACTGGAATTTTTTATATATTCATTAATTACTTGATCAATACCTGCAGACTTGTTATTTTTCAAATTTTGGATACATTTTTAATTTCTCCTGCGGTTATCTTTCTATTCAGAATATTATCTTCTTGGTCTATATTGACTTGGATTTCGGAAGATAGATCTGAAGTTACTTCATCATGTGTAATTTTATTGCTTTCTTGTTGAAAGCAATTAAAGAGTGACTCGATTGAGGGTGTGGTTGTTGCTGATTGTCGGTTATTGAACTGATTTATAAATTGCCAATATTTTTTGGGGTTTTTTGTTTGCATTTTCCTAAGTTTTATCTGTTGCTCCCTATTAAATTCATTGATGCTGACATTCATAGTATTTCTATAAAATTTACTAGCTCTCCTTTTTAATAAGTCATTTTCTGAATTTGGACAATTCATATAATTTTGCATGCTTTTCTGTACTGTTTTTTTGCTTTTTTACAATCATTATTGAACCAAGGTTTTGTGTTTTTCTTTTTTGTTGTATTCTTTTGTTGACTGGTTTTTCTTGGAAATGTTTTATTTGCACTTTCAATCATTATTTGTGTCAGCTTGACAGATATTTTGTCTATACTATGTTGGCTCTTAGTTGTGGATGTTCTATTTATATCATATATAAGCTCCGCAATTTTGTTATCTGAAATGTTATCAGCAAAACAACTGGCCTTTTCTTCATCCCAGACTGGTTTAGTATCCTTTTCTGCATAATTTACAGTAACACATTATTTTTTTTCCTTATGGGTATATCCGAGTCAATGTTAAATTTAAGTAATGAGTGACCATCACTATAAATAGTAGCTAACTCTTTGATTTCAAAGTATTTAATCATGCAAAAACTCTTAATACTTGACAGAAGATAATCAATTACTGATGTACTACGATAAGTCCAATTACCTATTTTGTTATCTGGTGCTAATCTACCATTAACTATCATTAACTGGTTATTCTTACATAAATCAATTAGACGATATCCATGATTGTTTTTCTTCTTATCGAGTGATTTTCTTTTTAATGGAATATTATTTCTAATCAAATGTGATGTTGTGTTGCGATAAGATTCTTCAATATTGTTGAAAATATCAGATATCTCAGATATCTCATCAAAAATGTCATCATCATCATCATAGTAATCTTTTATTTGCGCTGTTTGAGCATTAAAATCCCCCACAATAAATACATCATCAAATCTGCAGTTCATCTCAATAACTTCTCTTTCAAATATGCTTTACATGTCATTATTATAGAATCTTGAATGGAGCGGTGGAATATAGACAGACCCAAAGAGTAAGTCTTTGTCATGAACAGACAGTTTTAACCAAAAAACATAATCTGATTCTGATTCAATGATTTTGACTTGATTCATCATTGAGCTTTTGACAAATACCCCTAATCCACCAGATTTTCTCACATATTTAGTTTTTCTTGGTACATTGGTGAAATTGTATCCATCTACCTTAATTATGTCATGTTTATCAAGTTTTGTTTCATTTACAAAAAACAAGTCATTCTCCCTCACTAGAGAGATAAATTCGGGGTATTGACTCCTACGCTTTAAACCACACATATTTAGGGAAGATACACACAGATTCAACTTTGCATTTCTAGTTATACAAAATTTGGCTTTGTTATTTATTTTGTCATTTTCAATGTGCTCGCGAGGTTATTTCTGTCCTCGGTTCTGTCCCCTGACCTCTAAGTGTCATTATTGTTTTTTGCCGATTTGTTGTGGTGTGCCGCCAGTAAAGACATGGATTGACTGTACTTATCAGTCTGTGTGGGTTCATCATCTATCTTATTCTGAGACGAATCACTCTCGCTTTCGCTGTCCGAGTGTCCATGCAATGATTGCTCATTAGCCAGAGGTTTTGTTTGTTCCTGCCGGGTTTCATTTTTCCTATTGTCAGGGTTTCTAACGTATGAAGGAAGACCGTACATGACTTGATCCCAGTCGGGGAATTCATCCTTCACTGTTTTCCCACGAACAATTAGTTTCGCGGGATAGCCTATAAAGACACTCTTTGGTGGGTTTATTGCTCTGGCACTTTTGTAATCGCTCCATAAACGTTTTCTGGCTTCGACGATGGGTATTGGAAAGTCTCTATTTATTCCCATTTCATTTTTGCCCTTTAATTTATGTGCGTTACTGAGAATTAGTTGAAGATCGGACTCATTTTTGAAACAGACTATAATTGATCTAGGTGCCTGATTTGTAGGTCGTCGCCTCCCCAGACGGTGAGGGCGCTGAATATCAATATTGACATCTACAAGTTCAAGGTCATGCTTCAATACACTTTTTATCAGTTCAAAACAGTTCTCGGTCGTATCAGATTCCGGGATT
Organism: Fragum whitleyi; assembly: GCA_948146395.1. Lineage (NCBI taxonomy): Eukaryota > Metazoa > Mollusca > Bivalvia > Cardiida > Cardiidae > Fragum > Fragum whitleyi. Next base: position 3,172,498 of record OX411549.1, read on the forward strand.
CCCCTAAAAAGCAAGTTCAGTCTTCTACTCCTGGCTTCTAGGTCGAGGCTTTTATATTCCAGCTTTTTTATTCTTAGGTTATTTGAGTCAGTTTCATTCAAGATTTTGGTGACATTTCGTTCTACCTTTGTCAAACGGGTGTCAATGTTACTCACTCTCGATAGCATTGTGAACATGGTGACCAATTTATCGTCTGTGTTTAATTTCTTGAACTCGTCAGTACTTTTCGGGACTTTTAAATGTTCCTTTTGAGTTTCAGGCTCCGACCTACCTCCTGTTGAATGCCTCTTTCTCTTTTTATGCCCCCGATAGGGAGGCATAATAAATTTGACTTGTCCGTCCGTCCGTCCGTCTGTCCGTCCGTCCGTCTGTCCGTCCGTCTGTCTGTCTGTCCGTCCGTCCGTCCGTCATTCCGTCCAAAAACTTTAACATTGGCCATAACTTCTAAATCAAAGCGGTGTCGGGGCATTGTCATCTTACAGTGACAGCTCTTGTTCTTACCCTTGTTTTTGTGTTTGACCGTACCCCACCCATCTTGATCAGATAAACAGCTGCCATATTGTTCAATGTCATTGTCTGACCTTTCGATTTTATCGCCAATTTGATGTCTATTCTTGCTTTTGGATGCCTTTGACGCTGCCATCGTGTTCTTAAATGATAATTCAGTAATCCTTCCAAGATTTTAGACTGTAGAATCATTTGTAAGTGAATTTTTATCGAAAATTTGACCGCACGATGTTAAAGCGGTGTTCACCCGTCGCTTGACCCTTAGCGAATAAATAAAAGTGGTGTAAAATACCATTCAAATAAACTTACAAACAAATCCATTGAAGGAACTTGATTATTGTACTGTGTTTGTGATGTCACAATTTATTGGTCCATAGACTGTTTCTTTGAAAGATCTTTTCTGAGAAACTACTTTTCAGATCTCAAACAAATTTCTTTTGATTGTTTTCTAGATAGGCCTGTATCAGCTTGCTTCAAATAGTATTCAAATGAATTATTGTACCATGGAAAACTCTTTGTTTCTATGGCAAATCAAATAGGAATCTTTTAAAATTTTTACATGATTAATCCTAAGTAGGCTACCTTTAATCTTTTTATCTTGTACTGTTCCTCAAAATTCATTGCTCTTGTGCAGAAAATTAATGTCAAGGTTAAAAAATCCTTGAAATCATTGTTATTTATCAAAAATTACTTGCTTTATGTCAGTGAGGCTTATATCTCTTAAATGCTTTGAATTTAGGTTTAAAGGAGACAAGTTGATAGTAGTCTAAATAAACAAACAGCCCTGTGTTCAGGATTTATAAATGTTTTGCGAGCGCTTTGAGACGAGACTCCGCTTTGCACGTGCACATATGTGCAAAGCGAGGTATCATTTTGAAAACACTTCGCTAACGTTTTCATCCTGAACAAAAGGCAGACCACCTTCCATCTATCTTACAGGTTGAGTGTTCAGTGCAAGACTGTAGTAAGTGTATATATATATACATTGTATATACACTTAGTACATTCTTGCATTGAACCCTTGGAGTGTCTATTTTAAACCCTATTATGACATGACTGTTGTTGCAGATATAGACATGTGAAACTTGCAGAATTTGAAGAAAATTTAAAGAATTTTTTAAAAATTCAAAGAAAATTTGGAACTAAAGATTGGACAAAGTTCCTCTTTCAAAAAAATTGTTTCATCATACAGTAATTTTGGATGCCTCTTTCAAAGAGTGGAGATCTGGGCCCAAGATCATAAAATTTTTTGAGAATTTTCTCAAACTTTACATTCAAATGATTTAATTGTACAATAACAATTAACTGTATTATATTTTATTTCCATGCAAATAACATAGTAAAACAGCTTTGAACTAAAAAAATAAATAGAGGATAATCGTTCGTTTCAGTGTAAGGTCAATTTAGATTACATTGACTGAACAACAAAAGCTTTATTTTCACAAGTGAAAGTATAGCTGTTGTTGTCCACAAAATGAAATATCAATTGATCTTACTCGAAAAACAGACGATTATTCTATTTTTTTCAATGCAAAAAAGAGATAAAATGTGAAAATTTTAGGACAAATTTTCTACAAGTGCATCATTTTGCCTGTGATTGCTATGCGACATGGATGATGACGTCTCTTTTTGGCTCCACTTAGATGATGTCGGAAAGGGTGAAATGAACGAAAGTGGGGTATAAGTTTTTCTTACAATTTCTCTAATATAGCGGTGAGATTATCAAATGATAATCTACAATTATTTCTTGATAATCCACCGAAAAACAGAAATAAGAGTAAATTCTCAGAAGAGTACATAAAAATATGATAATCTCAAACCGCAAAGTTCGAATTTTATAGATTGATCTTTGATTGGTCAAAACATGTATTTTTTCTGATTTCAGAAAAGTGTGAATGACTATAAGCGAAGAAACCAGACAGCAATGGAGAGTGATGGGAAAGGATGAACCAGAATATACAAATAGATATTGTCATACACATACACTGATTACTTCTTTAACTCTTTACAAGATGACAAAAAAAAATGACTGGTTCATATCTAAAGATATTGCATATGACATTTTGAATTTCATGTACTATAAAAAAAACTGATATTTTTTGGAAAAGAAAATAATGTAAGAATTAAAGAAATAGTTGATGTTATGAAGTTTGCCATTCAAACTAGAGTTTGTGATATTGTATGTGTAAATGATATAGCTTCCAGCTTGATGAAATAAGGCTTCTAATTTAAAGAAGTTGCAGCCGACAATGAAAAGTACACATAAATATTGAAAAGAAATCATCAAATTTTGTCAAAAATTATTGTCGGAAAAGGAGATTATTTCCCTCCTCAATATTTTCTCCAACCATTAAATAAAACCAGAGTTACAATTTGGGGGTTGCATAGGAAAGGTTTCACCCCTATACAAGACTGATGGTCCAAACTCATCAATATTCCATGGCTAAGTGCAAAACATCTCCCTATAATCTCCCTATAAACAAATTATAGGGAGATGCAACTGCTTTTCGCCAAGCCATTGTAATGCAGATGACATTTTAAATTGATAAAATTTCAAAAAACTTCTTTCAAGATAGAAAACAATGCAAGAAATAAAGAATTTGCATATTTGAATTAATTTCATCAATTTTAACCATATTCTAAAAAGATTTGTGTTTACATTCTAGAGGCCACAAATACGGACAAATCTTCATGAAGCTTGGTCAGAATGTTTGTCAGGTCACAAGGATGTGCCCTTTTGAAAATGGAAAGGATTCTTTTGAAATTATCACAAATTTCTTGTTTACTTTTCTCAAAACTTGGTCAGAATTTTGTCTAGTCACAAGGATGGACCATTTTGAAAATTTAGTGTTTCGTTGGAGGATAAGGGAAAGGGGACCTTTATGACAACCATTTTGTTTCAACTCTATGGGCCAAAATTTTGTCAGTTTGTTTGTCTGTTTGAAAGGATAGACCCTTCATAAGATATGTTAAGAAAAATTTTAAAATTTAGCAAGGGACAAAATACTCTTAAGAATACAATAATGACTTTTGATGAAAATTCACCTTCAATGTTCTTTAAAATGTTTTTTATAGACATTTGATTTTGCTGAAGGAGGAATCAAGTTGACAAAAATTAAATAGCAATAAAGGACCAGTCCATCATAGTCCTATTTTTAAGATATGATTGTGCTTAAATATGTGCTTATTGTGTTATGATGATTCGAGAAATTGTGGATACAAGAATAATAAATAATTATAAATTTAGTATTATTTTATTTGAATTATCTCCTTAAGGTAGTGGCAGAGTAATGTACAATTTTGAAACCGTCCAGACATGGGGATTTCTCAGATAACTTTGTACCCTTCCAGAACCATAAGAATCAACTAATGGGAAACAAGTGATGAAATAAAAACATCATATCACATGTTTCAAAAAAGGGAATTTTCGGTGATCCAAAACTGTCACCATGTTATCCGGGGGATAATTGATTTTGGTAGATCCAAAATATTTCGAATACACAGTTTCTACCGTAAGTTAGTGGGCTCATAATAGTTTGGCAAAATTTCTGAAGTAATGAACTTTAACAGTGTTAAATGACATTTCCTAATGATTTCTTTAGATAACCTCAGTCAACATTGTGAGAGGTCAAGAGTTCAGAAATGTTGAAAAACTATAACAAGTCCACTACCTTAGTATACTAGTAGCTCTCTGTTATAACAGTTCAACAAAGGATTATTACATAAATTTCAACTTCTTCGAAAGCCAGTTGTTAAATTGATTACATGATAGTCATTCAACATGTGATTTTAAGCTCTTTTGAGCACAAAGTGTGCTATTGTGACTGCCCTATATACATGTTTGTCTGTCATGGGATGTGTTTTTCCAACAAAAGTTTCTTTAGGCATTATTTTCTAAACAGTTTGGTCAATAACATTAAACTTGACTGAAATTTTCGTTACGTATCCCTACTATGAATTAGTTAAAGAATTGATAACTCCATTTGGAAATTCTTTGCACAGAAACAAAGAAGAAACTCAGGTGATGAAATTCAGACCGTCATGGTCCTCGTTTTGTATTTGAAAGCCAGTTAGTTAACCCTTCTCCTGCTGTTCACAGTAATATCCTGTGATAAAGAAAGCCCTGACAAGCAGTATACACTAAGATCAGCCAACACAAATTTGCAGTCCAATCTTGGACCACACTGACTGCTTTCCACTACGTTATTGTGAGAGTCTTTAGCTCCACTGGCTGAAAGCCACTGGGGCTATTGTCATGGCATTGTGTCCGTTGTGTGTCTGTCCATCCTAACGTGTGTCTGTGCGTCTGGTCGTAAACTTTTTCTTCAAAAACCTTCTCCTCAGAAACTACTGGATGAATTTCAATCAAACTTCACAGGAATGATCCTTGGGTGACCCTCTTTCAAAGTTGTTCAAGAAATTTGGATCCAATGAAAAACATGGATTAAATGGGTGCTGCAAATTTCCAAATATGGTAAAAAGTGAGTTTTCTCAGATTCTGATTGATGGATACTAATTAAATTTTACATGAATGATCCTTGGGTGAGCCTTTATCTATCTACCAAAAATTATTGTGATTGGATAAAAAATATGTAGAGGTCATTTATATGTTATATAGTGGAAAATCATTTTCTCAGAATGTTACAGATGGATATCAACCAAATTTCTCTGGAATGATCCTTGTGTGACCCTTTATCAGTCTACCAAACGGTATTGTGATCCGATGAAAAGTATGTACATTGTATTATATTGGCGGTGGTCATTTCTCTATGTGTTATATAGTGGAAACTTTGAAAATTATTTTCTCAGAATGTAACGATGGATATCAACCAAATTTCACTGGAATGATCCTTGTGTGACCCTTTATCAGTCTACCAAAAATAATTGTGATCGGATGAAAAATGTATTAAATAGACGGAGGTCATTAAATTTCTCTGTATGTTATATAGTGGAATCTTCAACCTTTATCAGTCTACTAAAAATTATTTTGATCTGATGAAAAATATGTATTTTATGGGCAAAGGTCATTTCTCCATATGTTACATAGTGGAAACTTTCAATATCATTTTCAACATCAGTAGAACCCAAAATATCTAGTCAAAACTTTGGTTTGCTATTACAAGAATTTCAAGCCTGTGGAGCAACTCAAGCCATTCATGGCCTTCTAGTTAAATGTCCATACAATTGGCAGTATGTTTGGAACAGTATTTAAAATCAGCATGATAAAGGAGTATTTTCATGGTGTACCCATTGAATTGATTGTTTTGGGTTTAACACCACTTTCAACATTATTGCACTTTTATAGCTGATGCTTGTGCACCTACCCATGACTTCTTGTTGTTTCTCACACCTGTATAACCACATAATTTCATCTGAGCCACTAAATACCCATCTCTCTTGAAGGCACTAATTATCATTAGTTGGCCAAGCAGAGATTCAAACTTTCAATCCCAGGGTTGATAGCCCAGTGCATTACTGATTGAGGTGCTCATCTAACACACTAAATAGTTTGCTGTTACAACTAGCGTTAACCCTTCACATGCTTTTCTTGGTATATCCACACTGCAACAAAGCTTTGGCAGACAGACTGATCAGACTGCAAAGACAATAACATGCTGTCTGATCTTTACCTACACTACCTGCTCACTGCTTGATTGAACCTGTGCGCGAGATTTTCAACAATTTCATATATGTACATAGCAAAGACTCTGGCCAGCCTGTGCATCTGCACAGTCTGAACAGTTTTCACTATGCATATAGTTAATAGATAAGGTCTCAAAGTACTAGAACACCATCAGATAACGTTACATTTACAGTATATGGCTGTCTTTGCTACTCAATGTTTGCACCTCAGGCACATTTCAAATAGGTGGAAATGTCCCGCAAAGGCTCAATGACTGTTGGAAAAATTTGGGTCAGAGTGGTTGAAATATCACAAAATTTGTCAATTAGAGACAAAACTTAAATTTAACATTATGGGGGTCATCTGTTTGGCACATTTTATATGGAAATCTTCTTACAAGGTCATACAGCACAGTGTAGTGCTTACTAAACTTACCAACTTAATTAGACTTGCAATGGCATATTTTTATCCCTTGCCGTTTTGCGAAGGGGATATTGTCAACTGTCTCCATCTGTCATTCTGTCCTTCCATCACTACACTTGTCTCCATATCTCCATAAGTATGAAAAGTATCAACTTGAAACTTTATAGGTGGATAGATCTCATGGAGGAGAAGTGCACTATAACTCTTGCTTGCATAATTTTGGAGTTATTGCCCTTTGATTAGGCTTCGGTTTACTATCAAGCTCTGATGGCAGGGGATGGCCATGTATGACATGGCTCTTGTAAGCTTGGCTGTTTTCAGAGAAAAAACTGAGGTATTGCTATAGCTTTGGCATCCTGTATTGTTGTCATGCAAAAACTGATATTTTGTGATATCTCTGGTATTACTAAAGACATTCACTTGAACCTTTGCATAAATGTTCATCTTAAAAAGAGCAACCTTTACTATCAAAAGGGATTACTAGATGCATTTTGTGAAAATTATGCTCCTTTTTAGACTAAGATTATTTTTCCACCATTCAGCATCCAAAAGTCGAGTGTTAGCACTAAGAGGTGGTTCTTTTGTGTTTGTTTGTATTTGGTCATCACTACTTTCAAGGGTATTACTTTTTACAGCTACCTTTGGTGGCTGTTGCCCTTAGGTTACCTACCCATGGCTTCTAGTTATTTCTCACAGAAGTACAACCACTTAATTTAAGCTACCACCGTAATAGCCCAGTTAGTAGCATGTCGGACTGTCAATCTTAAGGGCCTGGGTTTGATCCTAGAGGACCACACTCATTCTTTCTGACTATTTGTCGCCCACCATTGGGTTGATAATCGTATACCTATGTGGTATAACAGCTGGAGGCTAGGAAAGGATGTAATGGTTATACTGGTGTGAGAAATACCAGGAATCTATTGTTAGGTGCTCCAGCCACTGTAATATAACTGCAATATTGATGAAAGCGGGGTAAAAACCCATTTAAATCAATATTAATTTGAGCTAGTCTGCACATGCAATGATAAGTAAATAAACAAACTAAATTGTTTATTTTCAATCATTTTATTCATATATATACATGTAAACACATAAAGAATTAATAAATATATATAAGTAATCTTTAACATGTAAATCGTACAACAAGGTGATGACTATACATATAATCTTATCACAAGTGTGATGATAAGTTGTGATTATTAACTTTTTTGTGACCCATTCTCTCACATTCACATTTTTAATGTATTTCATGTAGGAAGTGTGGTAAAACATTTTGCAAAATGAAGAATTTGTTTATTACAAGCAATTTTCCTCATTTCCTACAATGTCTTCTTTTCAGAAGAACAGAGACTTAAAATGACATCATCATAACCTTGTCATAAATGAGCCTGTGCATGAGATTTCCAACAATTTAAATATGCGCAAAGCAAAGACTCTGGCTAGCCTGTGCATCAACACAGTCTGACCAGTGTCTTTACTTTGCGTTTAGAAGATAGATAATATCTCAAAGTTTCCCTAGACCATCAGGTAATTTAAAATTTACAGTATGTGGCAGTCTACACTGCTCTGTGTATGCACCTCACGTACATTTCTAAAATGGAAATGTCACGCACAGGGTCAAATGACACCTTCAAATCAGGATAATTCTTTTTTGTCTGGGTATGAGTAACTGGGTGGTCAATAACTTTTGTCAAGCCCGCATTTAAACCTTGACGTTTAGCTGTGATCTTGATTTTGACTGAAATTTTCTTTCAAATGGAACATCTACTAATGATGAACAAAAATTTTGCCGCTATTTAACAACAGCACAACTTACAGATGCAACCCTTGACTACAGTTGCTGGATAATGCAAAAAAAAAGTTTAAAAAGGGGCATAACTCTTACTAAAATGCTTGTAGAGTTATCCCCCTTGTAAGTCTGGATAGCTCTTGTAATGGCATGTTTCATGAAGATATCCTCAATAACAACAGAAGTATGACCAAGGTTTAAGTTTGTCACACAAACTCAAATGATGCCAAAGTGATCATAATACCTGGGGTTTTTCTCAGAAAACAGCCTAGCTAAAAATCCATCCATAAACGTACATGTAGGTGTGATATGATGGACAGATGGACTAATACACATACAAAGAGCTGTCATTGAGACAAATATGTATCGATCACCAAAAGCAGGTTCAACAAAAATGTTATCTGTAACCCTTCTCTTGTTGATTCTGAGTATTCCAGTTTTAACAGATGGTACAGACATAGATTCGTCTACAAAAAAATGCAGTCTGAATCTGAATTTACAGGCCAACTCATATTCCTCTACTTGCAACCCATTTTGGCATAGTGGAATAACATAAGTGTACAATTAAAGAGAAATAAACTTAAATATTTAATTAACCCTTTGCTGTTTAATCCCTGCTTATTAAGTGCCTATGATTTTATGATTGAGAAAGCATTGTGAAAAAAGAAGAAATTGCTTCTGACAAGCAATTTCGTCTTTTTCCACACTATTTTCTACCCTACTGAATGGCTATTTTTCAAATTAAATCCACTTTAAATTTTTGTTTGCAAAACCTTTGAATTTGGAAAGGTCCAAAATTTTGAAAAACAGGAAAGTGTTACGCTGGACAAAGTTTAACTATTCTCATGCTGTTCATGACTTTAACATCCTATACACTTAGTTTTGGCAGATAGTAAACACCAAGATCAAGATTCATAGACATGCAGTCTGATCTTGACCTTCATTGCCTGCTTTCTACAATCAATCAAGGAAATTATGTCAACTGTAGTAGAACCAGAGCATTCATATTGCATGACACTGAGGCAATCTTACAGATTTTAAAGTTCATTCTTCTGTATCCTTGGAATAAATGATAAAGAGATAAAAGCTTTTTATCTCTTCTTACACAGTATTTGACATTTTTCAGAGCTGAATAAGAAAAGCTTTTGAAGTCTACTCAAGGCTTTTCCTATCACACTACAATAATTTCAAAATAGACAAATAATGCCAACAAGCATTGTCCTAGTACAATTATCTCAAAGAAAAGAGTTGAACACAAAAAAATAGTGACCTTGAAAAAATCTGATTTATGACGTTGGGACACATACTATGTGCATCACCTTTAAAAGTGTCAAGATCTTTACCCGCTGTATAAAAACCTGGGCAAAATTGTGTTATTATCAAAGTACTGAAAGCACTAGAAACTTAATTGAAAGCCACTTAGTATTTATTTTGAAAATACAATCTTTAAACTTGTCTAGTCTAAAAACAAAAGCAGGTGGTGAAGACTAAGATCAGGCTGCACATAATGCAGGCTGATCTTTGTCTATACCACCTGTCAAAGCAGGAATATTCCCCGTTCAACATGACAAGGGTTAAGTTTTTAATGACCAGGAGTATACCAAAATGAAAGCCTACTTCCTTGTCTCAACAACTTAAAACATAAGATTAAAAGGTTAAGAGACTAAACGGTAAGGGCTATTTTGTTTAAGTTAATAATGACCAAACAATAATTTTGACAGTAAAACTGAATCAATCTTTAATATTGCCCATACAAAATGAATTAGAGCAGTCGCAAAGCTGACTTATACCACCCCCCCTCCTTTTGAGTTCTTAATCTCAGTTTAATAATCATAAAAGCCTGTGTAACAAAAACAATAGGGCACTTCTTTTGGTCATAGGCAACAATAGTACAAAGTTTCATGATTCTAGGTCATTATCCTTCATTTACTGTTTTCAGTTGTGACCTTGACCTTTGATCTGCATGGCCCCAAAACAACACATCATTTCCTTAGGTTATTGCGAACAATTGTGCAAAGTTTCATAGTTCTAATCCAATTGGTTTGTTTGTTTAGCATCTGGAAATAGTTTTCGGACAAAAATTGATTGTGAACTTTACCTTTGTGAACCAAAGTCAATAGAGCACTTCATTTGGTCATGGGCAATAATTGTTTAAAGGTTCATGATTTTAGGCAGATTAATTCTTGAGTTAGTGTCCAGAAACAAAAAGTCTGCGGATGGACAAATAGAGGGACATATAGACAGACAGACATGGTGAAACTAATATTCTCCATCTATTTAGTAGGTAGGGGATAAAATAATGTCAATAAGGGGGATCAACAATACTATCGATCATGTATGGTGATTTATTATACATTTGATTGATATTATTGCCAATATCATTTTTAGCTCCACTGGCTGAAAGCCACTGGGGCTATTGTCATGGCGTTGTGTCCGTCGTGCGTCCGTCCGTCCGTGCGTCCGTGCGTCCGGTCGTAAACTTTTTCTTTAAAAATCTTCTCCTCAGAAACTACTGGATGGATTTCAACCAAACTTCACAGGAATGATCCTTGGGTGACCCTCTTTCAAAGTTGTTCAAGAAATTTTGATCCAATGAAAAACATTGATTTAATGGGCGTGGCTAATTTCCAAATATGGTAAAAAGTGACTTTTCTCAGGTTCTAATGGATGGATACCAATTAAATTTTATATGACTGATCCTTGGGTGACCCTTTATCAGTCTACAAAAAACTAGAAAGCCATGAATGGCTTGAGTCGCTCCACAGGCTTGAAATTCTTGTAAAAGCAAATAAATGTTTTGACTAGATTTTTAGATATTTGGGGTTCTACTGATGTTGAAAATGATTTTCAACATATTGAGAATTTGACCTCCACCCATAAAATGTATATTTTTCATGCAATCAAAATAATTTTTGATACACTGATAAAGGGTCACTCAAGTATCATTCCAGTGAAATTTAATTGATATCCAAAAATCGAATTCTGAGAAAATGATTTTCAAAGTTTCCACTATATAACATATAGAGAAATGACCTCTGCCCATAAAATGCATAATTTTCATCCAATCAAAATAATTTTTGGTAAATAGATAAAGTGTTACTCAAGGATCATTCCAGTGAAATTAGGTTGATATCCATCAGTTACATTCTGAGAAAATGATTTTCAAAGTTTCCACTATATAACTTATAGAGAAATGACCTCTGCCCATAAAATACATATTTTTCATCCATTCACAATGATTTTTTGTAAACTTATAAAGGGTCACTCAAGGATCATTCCAGTGAAATTTGGTTGATATCCATCAGTTACATCCTGAGAAAATGATTTTCAAAGTTTCCACTATATAACATATAGAGAAATGACCTCCGCCCATAAAATACATATTTTTCATCCAATCACAATGATTTGTTGTAGACTGATAAAGGGTCACTCAAGGATCATTCCAGTGAAATTTTGTTGATATCCATCAGTTAGATTAAGAGAAAATGATTTTCAAAGTTTCCACTATATAACATATAGAGAAATGACCTCCGCCCATAAAATGCATATTTTCCATCCGATCACAATGATTTTTTGTAGACTGATAAAGGGTCACACAAGGGTTATTCATGTAAAATTTAATTGGTATCCATTGATTAGAATCTGAGAAAACTCACTTTTTACCATATTTGGAAATAAGCCACGCCCATTAAATCTATGTTTTTCATTGGATCAAAATTTCTTGAACAACTTTGAAAGAGGGTCACCCAAGGATCATTCCTGTGAAGTTTGGTTGAAATCCATCCTGTAGTTTCTGAGGAGAAGATTTTTAAAGAAAAGTTTACGACCGGACGCACGCACGGACGGACGGACGGACGGACGGACGCACGACGGACACAACGCCATGACAATAGCCCCAGTGGCTTTCAGCCAGTGGAGCTAATTATTGTGATCAGATGAAAAATATATATTTTATGGGCAGAGGTCATTTTTCTATATGTTATATAGTAGAAACTTTTAAAGTCATTTTCTCAGAAACTAACACATAGATATCAACCAAATTTTACATGAACGATCCTTGTGTGACCCTTTATAAGTCTACAAAAAATTATTGCGATCGAATGAAAAATATGTATTTTATGGGCGGAGGTCATTTCTCTATATGTTATATAGTGTACACTTTGAAAATCATTTTCTCACAAACCAACTGATAGTTATCAACTAAATTTTACATGACTGATCCTTGGGTGACCCTTTATCAGTCTACCAAAAATTATTGTGATCGAATGGAAAATATGTATTTTATGGGTGGAGGTCATTTCTCTATATGTTATTTAGTGGAAACTTTGATGGTCATTTTCTCAGAAACTAACTGATAGATACCAACCAAATTTTACATGAATGATCCTTGTGTGACCCTTTATAAGTCTACAAAAAATTATTGTGATCGAATGAAAAATATGTATTTTATGGGCGGAGGTCATTTCTCTATATGTTATATAGTGGAAACTTTGAAAATCATTTTCTCAGAAACCAACTGATAGTTATCGACCAAATTTTACATGAATGATCCTTGGATGACCCTACATCAGTCTACCAAAAATTATTGTGATCGAATGAAAAATATGTATTTTATGGGCGGAGGTCATTTCTCTATATGTTATATAATGGAAACTTTGAAAATCATTTTCTCAGAATGTAATTGATGGATATCAATCATACTTCATTAGTATGATCCTTGAGTGATCCCTTATCATGCAGCAACAAATTATTGTCACTGGATGAAAAATATGTCTTTTATGGGCAGAGGTCATTACTCTATATGTTATATAGTGGAAACTTTGAAAATCATTTCAACATCAGTAGAACCCAAATATCTAAAAAAATCTAGTTAACACTTAGATTTGCTATTGCAAGAATTTCAAGCCTGTGGAGCAACTCAAGCCATTCATGGCTTTCTAGTTTGATAATATTGATCATGTATCAGTTAAATTTTACCATCTTCAAGATTTAGACATTTTCCCTAGAGTCCAGTTAAATATAGGTTTAAGAATTTGAGAGTCTATACTTTTTGCATCATTTTCAAACAATAATTGTAAGCAGAAAATACTGGAATGTCAAATTCTTCAAAGAAATATTTGAGTATGTTCAGAAAGTATTTAATGTCCTCTAGAAATAACAGAAAATCTATTCAAGAAGATAAGTTGAGTGTTATTTTTGTCTCTTCACCAGGTTCAATCACACCTCAATGGCTATCAAAATGATAGTACATTTATATAGGGTTAAAGTCCTAATATGTCCAAGGAACATTTATATACAGCGAAACTTTGTTTTAAATGACCACAAATGGGACCACCAAAAGGCAGTCGGAAAATAGCCGCTTAATACAAGTTTTGTTTACAAATATGAAACATACTTTATTTTATTGGATATTCATATTATTGCAAAATTATCAACAATCCAATGTTGTTAAAACTCAGTAGAATCGTCTCATTGAGACGATTCTGGTGAGTTTTAACAACCTAGGATTCATTTTCAATAATTGATGGACCAACTATACCTTATACCTACTTTTTAAGATATTTTTATTTAAAGAAGGGAATTTGCGAATTGTCGCTTGATAAAAATGGTCACTTAATAGATGTGGTCACTTGAACAAGATTAACTGTATTTCTCAATAGAGGTTTAAATATGCTTTACATATCTTATTTCAAATATGTGTACAGAAACCAAAATTGAAGGAGTTAATAAATTGTAAATAAGAACTTTATGAAATTTTAGACAAGGCATGACAATAATTAAGACAAAACATAACACTTCATATGTCTCCGTTGAAATTTTCATGTGAAGGACCATTTTCATGTAAACAACTTTAGAGCAACAAGGCAAAGATGCATAATTCAGTCTCATTCAATTGAAACCAGTCTAAAATCTTTTTGTCTTACTAAAGAGAAGGTTTGTTTGTTTTATTCAAAGGAGTTTTATGCCACTTTTAACAACCTTTAAGACATAGTGTCGCAGCTGGAGCACCTAATAATGAATTACTGGTATTACTCTCACCAGTACTAGCATAACATCAACCTAGTCTCTAGCTGCTATTCCACATGGGTCTATGATTATCAACCCATTGTTGGGAGACAACAAGATCAAGGATTGAGCCATGCCCAATTTGAAAATATTTGCAAACAAAAATATATACTGGACAAAACAGAGTTCCAGAACAGATGGAGTGTTGACAATCTAATTTTGTTAACTCTCATCCAAAACCTATTTTGAGGATACTCATTGGAATTGTCTTGATGAGACAATTCCATAGAGTACCAACAACAAAAAGTTTGGTGAATGAATAATGAAATAAACAGTTTGTTATCAAATCACTCCTTCCATCAGGAGCCATTCTTTAAACTTTTGTACTAGAAAAACGGTTTTGATTGAATGGAGTTTAACACCGCTTTCAACATTATTTCAGTTATATCGCGGCAGCTGGAGTACCTTACAATGGATCCCTGGTATTTCTCTCACCAGTACAACCACCACATTCTTTCCTAGCCTCCAGCCGCTATCTCGCATAGGTCTACGATTATCAACCCATTGGTGAGAGACAAATAGTTGGAAAGAATGAGTGCCGCCGTCGGGGATACTAGAAAAACAGATACAACACTTCTACAAAAGGACAAAATGCTTATTCATATGAATATTTTCTTTTGACTTTTTTCAAATTTTCTTTAAGGTTCAAGGTTATAATACCATGCTTTGGGATATTTTGGCAAGGTCTTATTTTACCCCTTCAACAGAAAAAGATGTGGATTTATTTTGGTCCAAAATTAAATGAGTGAGGGTGGCAAAATCAGCAACAATTACACCATGGTGAAATAATCCCAGATTATGGCATTTGTTTCCTTAGTAAACTTCATCTTAATAGCTGTCTGAATGCGCTGCAATGACAGGCTTTGGCAAATGGAACATATCTATTGTTACCCAACCAATTAATATAACTTGGTAAAACTAACTTATCAAGCAAGTTTATCTTGTTGCATGTTTTCATTGAGAACCCTTAAGAATTCCTATTGTATTTCTCCTAATAAATGCTTCCAGGAGCTATACATAACATGGTCCTGAAGCTTTTATCTAGTATGCATTTTCTGATTTAAAAAAATCTTTGAAATTGATGTCTTTTAGGCTCATTTCCCTCTAATTTGAGTCAAATTTCTTCTAAACAATCATTTATATGATTGTTTAGAGGAAATGTATCTCAAATTAGAGTACAAGTTCCTAAAATTTAGGCTAAGAAGTGGGTTTTCTTAGTAAAAATGTACGGGTGAAACTATTAGGGAGGGTGCTATTATTAGAGAAAATATGGTATGTAACCTCCCATATTATTGTACATCCTCAAATGTAAACTTCAAAGCTTATCATAATTATTCAAGATTCAGGCCAAGGATCTTTCATTAAATGTTTCCTTTTTAAAAATTATAGTACTTATGTTAAAGTTGTTTTTTGCTCTTACTATAACACCACACTTGACAATATTTCTAATATACCATGTAAGCTGGTGCACCTAACTAACATTTTTCTGTAGATTCTCACCAATTCTACTGTGACAATTCTATCTGAGCCACTATCTGCTCATCCTACTTTAGTTGGCCTTTGCCTTTGTCAATATGGGGGAGACAAATAACATGTTTTGTTTGTTTTAATGGGTTTTTAACGCTGCTTTCAACAATCTTTCAGTTAAATTGCTGCCACTGGAGCAATGATCTATTGATTCTTGGTATTTCTCGCACCAGTGCTACTATCACACCCTTTCCAAGCCTCCAGCTGCTATCACACATGGGTCTACAATAATCAACCCATTGGTGAGAGACAAATTGTCAGACAGGTTAGACACATGTCATCATCATAAAATATTGGAACAAAGTTGGAAAAGCTAGTGATTAAATTTATGACCGAATGATTAATAGGCTTATTGTCTGTTTACTTTGTAAGTCCACCCTTGAAGTAAATGATCAGTAACTGCTCCTTAGACAAAGGGCTAAAAGACCTCCCTTTTATCTCATACTTTTTGAAAATGATCTCTTTTTTGCCAACATTTAACATGGAAAGAACAATTCAGCCACCATTGTCTTTAAGTAAATTTGAAAGAGTAAATGTAAGTTCTCATTAGAAATTAAAGGATCATGCACCAAATATACTTATTTAAAACTTCAGCTGGTATGAGCCATTTCCAACAATTTTACATGTGTGAGAGGAAAGACATTTAGCTGAGTATTTGAATTAGTAGCAATCTGTAAAGTATACATTCTAGACTAAAATCAGATTGCAAATCAATGGCTCAGCCATAAACAGTTGTAACTGCCTATAATCATATAGGCAGTTACAACTCTTTAGAGGTTGAGCCATTGATATGCGAGTCTATTCTCTGCACACGTGAGGAAAAATAAGAAATATCACCCAACTTTACACTATCTACAAGAAGGGACTTAATTTAAACGCTAAAATTTAAATGTTCATCAATTACAACAGCCTCCGCTCTGTTTTCCTCGCCGATTCAAATCAACCGTTGCACCATGCTGTGGCTTATCGTCAAATTGATCCTCTAATTCTTTGAGTCTTTCTACGGCAGCTTTAAATGCGGTGTCTACATTTGTTGAGTCTTTTGCACTGGTTTCATAATAAGGACAATTTCCGTTTTGATTACACCAGTCCCTAACCATTTCCTCGTTTACTATTCGATCTTCGATATCAACTTTGTTTCCTAACACAACAAATGGGAATGAATTACCATCTTGTATATCAGCGTAATATAAAAACTCCTTTTTCCACATCGTCAAATTTCTAAAACTCTGAACATCATTAACGGCGAAAGTTAATAAACAACAATCCGCACCTCGGTAAAATGGTGTCCGTAACGATTTAAATCTCTCCTGGCCGGCTGTATCCCAAATCTGCATCGTAAACGTCTCTCCATCCACCATCACATCTTTATTTAGGAATTCCACTCCGATTGTGTGGAAAGATTGAGCATCAAACTTGTTACTGACAAATCGGTTCATGAGAGAACTCTTACCAACACCTCCGTCACCAAGAAGGACCACTTTGAGCAGCTTTGACTTCCCCGCCATCTCTGTCAACCACTGAAATGAAACAATTTATTATCAATAAATGTTTGCAAATTTTTATCCTACTTTGCATATTGTGGGTTCGGTGCAAGACTGTAGTAAGTGTATATACAATGTATATACACTTACTACAGTCTTGCAACAAACCCTTGATATGCACCTATGTGAAAAGCAGGATATAATTTGCAAACAGTTTGAATTCTTTTTCATGCTAAAGTAGGGCTTGACCACCAAAGTTCACAGACAAGAGTACTACAAGCGGTTATCTCGCACAACACCCTGGTGCTAGATAGTGAAAAAATCCACATACATTTTGTAAAATAAAAGAAGCATAATTCTGAAATATGCTTTAATAGTTATTTCCCTTTTTTATGAATAATGCATTTTGAGCGGTCAGCGCAACACTATTGTAAGTGCCTATGAATATATAGGCACTTACAATAGTGTTGCACTGACCCCTTGAATTATTTTGTGATAAAGAACATACATACCAAGTTAAATAAAATATTTTCACAATAAAAGAAGCATGACCAATGTAAGAGTTTGTTACGCCACCTACATCTACAATGATGATAACAGGGTCAATCTTTCATGCAGCTTTACTTATGTTGATAGGGATTTGACTTGGCTTTGAACACTATTTGCATTGTTGAGAACTACAGATAGAGGGGGTATTTGGGAATTGAGATAGAAGTATTTCACTAATTATAGCATAAACCCTATGTTGTTGGAATCATCTCATCAAGACAATTCAAATGATTACCCATAACATAGGGTCATTGAAAATGAAACATTTAAAACAAGCTTTACCCCCTCTTTTCTGTACCTAGAGGCCATTTTAATTGAGTGAATGGAATTAAACACCTCTTTCAACATTTTTTCAATTATATCGCAGCGGCTGGAGCACCTAACAATTGATTCCTGGTATTTCTCTTACTAGTACAACCATCACATCCTTTCCTAGCCTCCAGCTACCATCTCACAACGATCTACAATTATCAACCCATTGTTGAGAGACAAATAGTCAGAAAGAATGAGTGCTGCGTCAGGGATCGAACCCGGGACCTCTAGATGGCAGTCCGACGCGCTATGATGGTGGTTTTAGAGGCCATTTTAATCCTTTTACTGTATTACAAGAATATATAAAATTTTTATCCAGTATAAACCCATTCTACCTATTTGACTTAGGTTCAGTGCTCTACAAGTTGCAAACCTACAAGGCATTACTTGATGGCTCAGCATGAAACTGTTGTAACTGCCTATAAACATATAGGCAGTTACAACCGTTTCATGCTGAGCCATCAACTGCTTAACTGCTACTGCGGATGGGCTTTTATGTCACACAAGGACTCCCAACACAATCGATACAGAAATGTCCTTTATATACTTACCGTAAATGTTAACAATAATTTTAACTATCCTTCCTTGTTCGCAAAGATTATCATTATCATATGATATAGGTATATCATTTCAAAACTACTTTTTAACCCTTTAATTCATGAATCAGATAATAAACCAACTCTTACTACAGCTTATAGGGAAATTCAAATTGGTGATGGGTTTAAGTGGACTTCATTTTTAGATCTATTTTTATTTATTAACTAGAATTGTTGCTCCTGTGTGGGGTAGTCAGCTTAAAAATATTTCATACCAGTGTATATTGTGATTCTTTGATGCTTAACCCTATGCTGTTTAATCCCTGCTTTTTACGTGCCTGTGATTTTATGATTGAGAAAACATTGTGAAAAAAGAAGAAATTGCTTCTTACAAGCAATTTCTTCTTTTTCCATACTGTTTTCTACCCTGCAGAATGGTTATTTTTCAAATTAAATCCACTTTAAATTTTCGTCTACAAAACCTTTGAATCTGGACAGGTCCAAAATTTTGTAAAACAGGAAAGGGTTATATTTCCAAAATCTTCTAATGATAATGTAATTTTTTTTAAAAAAGTGGCCTCTAGAGTGCATACAAAGTTAATGTAAGTTAATTTTCAGGTCATAAATAAATCTTATAGCTGTCTGTAAAAGCTGTCAATATCAAATTTAAACCACTTAAAAATTGAACATCATTCTAGTAGTCTGTTAACTCAAGGGTTAAAGATAACTTACTTTCATGGCTATATCATCCTTTGTCAGTTTTCCAAATTGTCTTTTTTTCAGGGAATTTAAATATGGACTTTTAACAGACATCCTTAGATGTGTCACTATTTCAAACACTGATCTAGAAATGTTAAGCCTTCATTTGAACCTCAAGCTGTCAACATTGAAACTAAAACAAATGCCTTGAAGTGACAAAAAGCTTTGATTGATCATCTTCAACACAAACAACCTTTCAATTCTTAATTAAACCATTAAAGCACAATCCGGTATTTTCATGTCCCTTTCAAGAATTTCATAATTACAGTCAATCCTGCTCAAGCGACCACATCTATTAAGCGACCATTTTTATTATTATTATATTTTTCAAAATTCCCTTCTTTTAATCAAAATATCTGAAAAATAGATATTAAGATATAAAAATTATTGTGAATGAATCCTTTGTTGTTTAAACTCACCAATATCGTCTCAATGACATATTTTAACGATTATTTACAGCACAGGATTCTTGAGAATTTGACGCCTCTTTAACAACCCCTTTTGGTGGTCCCATTTGTGGTTACTTAATACAAGTTTCCTGGATATTAAGGAGTTAAAAGAAAAAGGTAAATTGTCCTTTCTTCATAACAATTTCTATCTAAAAATTATTTGTTGTTTGCAATTAGATTGAGTTTGGACAATTAGTGTCTAATAAGTTTAACAGCATGATTCTATAGCAACAGACTTACGGCCTAATAGTCTCTCACTCTTCCATATTTACAAAGATTTTGCAACAATTTTCAATGTAATTGTAAGATTATATCCTCTATATAATATCAGTAATAGCTGTCCAACTTGTTTGCTTAGATCGCATTCGTTACTCACAGGGTAAAATCTGACAATTCAAACTAAGGGGCCAATACTTCAAAATTTCAATATTCACCATTAGGGATATGAGTATTTTCTTTAAAAGTTCAGGGGCCCAGCTCAAAATCTTGGGACCATGGACGCCTGGGCCCATGTTAGTCTTTTTACCTCTACTTGTGATTAGAATATTTGCAGCACAGAAGTAACACATTACAGTCTCAGCCCCAGCTCATCCACCTATAAAATTGGGAAGCAGTGGATACGTATGTGACCCGTCACACGAAAAGGGACCATCTCGGAACTCATTAAGATGAATATATAAAAAAGATATTTGGTCCAGCATAGGTCACCCAGAGGTCGCATTTCAAAAATTCTTTCACTGGAAGGTAGATCGATCATTCTAGATACAGAAAATAAGCACATCACGAAAAAGTTTCGACTCTTGTCAGTCTGCGCAGTACACGCAGTCTGACTGGGATAGACACATTACGCGCTACCCTATGGTCCCTTTTCTTGTGACGGGTCACATATATTTAACTTACACAATACTTAACTATTTCTATTTCAATCAGAAGCTGGTAGCATCTAGAATTAGTTTCGGGGCCATGATGGATTAAACTGGACTCTTTAATTTGCAATCTTAGAGTAAAATCAAAATCTAGAGGAAAAATATTATCCTAAATTATCCCTTGCTTCATCCAATTGGATTCCTCCCAATATTTTCAGATCCCCAGCCGGGATGCTTCGAACAGTGGATCTCTATAAAGTAATCACAGAAAATTTGGTACAAAATAGTAAAGTTAAGGCTCCCTCCTATGATTTTCATATTTTAAATTACAGTTACTATGAGCATTCATCAGGAAAAATACTGTATAAGGCGCCTCTTTTTAGGACCTTTGATGATTTCATAAACTGTTCAATTTGTATACCAACTGCTTAACCCATTACTAGATGATACAAACAAATAGATTTGCCCAAATTCAAAGACCCTTCCGACAAGAAGATTAACTTAGTGCTTTTATTGATATAATATTCCACTTTGGGGTAGAATCTAACATTGTAAACAATAACGAAGCAATTTTTTTTTTCACAGTATTTTCAGAAGACTTTTTTTCTCCAGGACTTCAAAAAGTTGGATTGACTAGGAATGAGTTAAAATTTGTCTGAAGTAAGTAATGTACATATCAATAGCCAGATCAATACACAAGAAACAATGATAGATTGTCTGATTGCACAATTTGTCAATTGAAGTTTGCCCCCTGGCCATTTGATCATGCAGTCACAATTTATCTGAATGAACTATTATGTTGAGAAACTTTACTTGAATTCACTTTTGTGCATTAAAATAAAGTTGAAGTTTTTCTAAACTAGAAAGCCATGAATGGCTTGTGTCGCTCCACAGGCTTGGAATTCTTGTGTAAAAACAAATAAATGTTTTGACTAGATTTTTAGATATTTGGGGTTTACTGATGTTGAAAATGATTTTCAAAGTTTCAACTATATAACAAATAGAGACATGACCTCACCTCCACTCTTAAAAGACATATTTTTCATCCAATCAAAATAAATTTTGGCTGCCTGATAATGGGTCACCCAAAGATCATACCAAAAATGTTTGATTGATATCCATCAGTTACATTCTGAGAAAATGATTTTCATAGTTTCCACTATTTAACATATTGAGAAATGACCTCCGCCCTTAAAATACATATTTTTCATCCAATCAAAATCATTTTTGGTACATGGATAAATGGTCACTCAAGGATCATTCCAGTGAAATTTGGTTGATATCCATCAGTTACATTCTGAGAAAATGATTTTCAAAGTTTCCACTACATAACATATAGAGAATTGACCTCAGCCCATAAAATGCATATTTTCCATCCGATTACAATGATTTTTTGTAGACTGATAAAGGGTTAGCATTTATGTAAAATTTAATTGGTATCCATCAATTAGAACCTGAGAAAAGTCACTTTTTACCATATTTGGAAATTAGCCACGCCCATTAAATCCATGTTTTTCATTGGATCAAAATTTCTTGAACAAATTTGAAAGAGGGTCACCCAAGGATCATTCCTGCGAAGTTTGGTTGAAATCCATCCAGTAGTTTTTGAGGAGAAGATTTTTAAAGAAAAAGTTTACGACCGGACACACAGACGCACGGACACATGTACAACGGACACAACGCCATGACAATAGCCCCAGTGGCTTTCAGCCAGTGGAGCTAAAAAGGGATTTTCACATATTCAATTATTTCATCTTTAGAAGTTAACTGGAACTCTTCATACCTAATGAGGTTTGAATTGGCAATATGGTTTCACTATTTAAACAACTTTTAAAAATTTCTATATTGATCCAAGATCTTGTTCCCCCCCCCCTTGCTCTGCCCCTGTTAATCCAACCTGGTGTATTTTCAAAAGGTATACATGAACTGATAATCCATGTCAAATACAAAAGGTGCCAGCCTTCTGGATTTGGACAAATTTTAAGACTTTAACATAGCCCCTAAGACCTTCAGCCTCCCTTTTGGTCTCTGCCCCTAGTAGCACAACAGCCATGATTTATTATTTTTTCATAAAGGTATATGAGCTGATGATTTTACCAAAAACAAAGGCTGTTAGCCACCTGATTCATTAGAAGAAGAAGAATTTTAATGATTTTTATAAATAGCCACTAATGGTCCTATCCTCCCCTCCCCTCCCCCTATGTTCTGCCCCTGATTGCCTTATTCTTATGAATTTATTTTTTTTCTAAAAAGTTTATTATCTTATAATCAATACAAATGTAAGGCTGTTGGAGTTAAGATGAAGAAATTTCTTTGAATATTTCTAAATTGATGCCTGAGGAATACCCCCTCCCCCTGATGCTCTGCACCTGACGGACAAACAGTCATGATTTTAGCTATTTACATAAAGGTCATTGAACTGATGATTCTTGCCAAATATACAGGCTATTGGGGACCTGGTTTAGAGAAGAAGAAGATGTCTAAAGTCATCAGAGTCCTACCAGCTCTGCCCGGTGCTCTGCCCCTGGTGACCGAACAGTCATGATTTTAGCCATTTTGATAAAAGACTATGAGCTGGTGATCTATTTGTTGGATATCAACCAAATTTTGAATGATCCTTGAGTGACCCTCTATCAGTCTACCAAAAATTATTGTGATCGGATGAAAAATATGTATTTTATGGGCGGAGGTCATTTCTAAATATGTTTAATACTGGAATCTTTGAAAATCATTTTCTCTGAATGCAATTGAAGGATATCAACCAAATTTCACCAGAATGATCCTTGAGTGACCCTTTATCAGTCTACCAAAAATTATTGTGATCGGATGAAAAATATGTATTTTATGGGCGGAGGTCATGTTATATAGTGGAAACTTTGAAAATCATTTTCTCAGAATTTAACAGATGGATATCA
Organism: Fragum whitleyi; assembly: GCA_948146395.1. Taxonomy (NCBI): domain Eukaryota; kingdom Metazoa; phylum Mollusca; class Bivalvia; order Cardiida; family Cardiidae; genus Fragum; species Fragum whitleyi. Next base: position 3,196,303 of record OX411549.1, read on the forward strand.
ATCAAACATTTTTGGTATGTTATTTAGGTGACCCATTATCATGAAGCCAAAAATTATTTTGATTGGATGAAAAATATGTCTTTTTATGGGTGGAGGTCATTTCTCTTTATATCATATAGTTGAAACATTGAAAATCATTTTCAACATCAGTAGAACCCAAAATATCTGAATATCTAATCATCACTTTTATTTGCTTTTACAAGAACTTCAAGCCTGTGGAGCGACACAAGCCATTCATGGCTTTCTAGTTTTATATTTAAATTTTTCTTAAGGAAAAGGATTTTTCAAGCAGAGTATTGCAAGTTCTATTTGGATGCTCATAAACAGATTAGAGTTGACCATACAATTGGGCTTCCTCATTGTATATAACTTTAATTATCGTAGTTATTGTGATTCTGCTTTCAACATATCGATGGCTCAGCGTGAAACAGTTGTAACTGCCTATAAACATATAGGCAGTTACAACTGTTTCACCCTGAGCCATCGACATACTGTATTTTAAAGAAATGCATAGGGGTATGTTACTTTCCACATGCATACTCCATTTTTATTGGCAAACAATTGAAATATATACACAAATATCTGTATAAAAAAGTTATTCTGATTTTTTTTAAACTGTAATTTTTCCAACTAATGTTCAATCCCCAAAAGATAAACAATCTTGATTCATTACTTCGATCTAATGGCAAACGCATTCATTGTGAGTACTGGTTCATTTCCAGGAAGCAGAATCAACAGGTATTAATCCAAGATGTAAGAACTTGTTTCGCAATTGGAGTAAAATAAATAGGATAAAACGAAACCACTAATGCTCCTGCTATCTACTTTTGAAGCATAATATCGATCTTGTTGATACCGCTTTTTGGTTTTTTCATTCAAAATTGAAATTGAGGTTAATTTTCTCAAGACAATAATTTTAATGATTGTTTAGAAGAAAATTAACATCAAATTATTAAAGAAAAGCTTGCCCAATTTTTCAATAATAGGTAATTTCAATTTACTGAAATGGTCAAGCTTTATAGGTATGGGAAAGCTACAAAGTACAAAATAAATGCAAGTGTAATCCAAATGGTATGCAAAATAACTTACAATTCTATCCATAGTCTTATCTTTTGTACAAAGACCTTCCCTAACATAATGCCTTGCAGACAAACAACTTAAGTTACATGTACTTCAAGGACCTTCAGCCTCTCTAAAATGTAGAGAGGGTTAACCCTTCTCATACTGTACATGACATATTCTTGCTGTACACAAAGCTCTTGTAGTAAGAACAGACCAAGATCTACCTGCAATCAAACCTTAGCCTACTTATCAATATGATATTGGTGGTTCCAAAAAAGCCTCCTTTTTGTTTTATTAATAAACTTAAAAGTATTCACATGTACATGTAAAATTATGCATAATTGTATGTGCTTTATGGCACAACTGGTTTAAATGTATTTACTCATAAGTAGTCCACATGCAACTGGTTAGCATGTATGTGTGCGTTTGTATACACTCTTTGGTCCTGCTTTTTCCATTCTTAAGCTTGATTAGATTTAGGTAAGCATGTATGTGTACATTTGTATACACTCTTTGGTCCTGCTTTTTCCATTCTTAAGCGTGATTAGATTTAAGCTAGTACTTGTAATAGTGTCTCTCTTTAAATTGGAAAAGCCTTACATTCTGTCAATTTGTAATGGCATACAGAGAATATTGACAAATTTTTATTTCACCATGCAGTTTTCATGTGCAGACTTAAAGTGCTTTTTTTCAATGCTGATCAATTTGATCTGTTGCACTTAACAAACTTTAGAAATCAAAATGCAATTAGGAGCATTATTATCTTCCAAATTAGCCTTTGTAAAGCAATTCACACCAGTACTGCTGATATTACAGAGAACATTATGTTACTATATAAGTTTAAAGCACTTTTAAATGTCCTCAATCTTCAAAGAGGCCAAACCTGCCAACTTGCACTCACTCAAATCCATCCAAGGTTTGCTAGAGCCATGGTAAGACCACTTTTCAATGAAACATAGTAAGAATATAAAGTTATATTACTTTTCTTTTGTGTACCAGCATCCATTTCGCATGTTCTTTTATTTTCCAAGGATTAGTAAAAGTATAGGTCTTCTGGATCAAGAACTATCTTACATTCCCTTTGAAATTAAGAGTTAAAGGTTCTAGCGAGTACATTCATCTTTTACGACCACAGGGCTCTCACTAGGATTTTGAAAGTAGGATTCCAGGAATCCAACTTCAGAAAAAGTTAGATTCCACACAAAAAAATTGGATTCCATCATTATGAGGATGGATTTTGTACCATGCAAAACTATGATATTGAAACGACAATTTATTAACCCTTTACTACACAATCCAATGTTTAGGTCACCAGAATGGTTATCTTAAGGAAAACATTGATTGAAAGTAGGAATTGCTTGTAAAAAAAAAATTCTTCTTTTATCCCAATGCTTTTTACATTTTTTTATTGAATTTTGGAGATGGGCTCAGTAGATGACAAAACTTTTCCCGGTTCAGTTTAAAACCATTGACTAGTACAGAAGCAAGTCTTTGAAACATTTATATCTTCTTTTAGCCGGAAGTTAAAAAGAAGTAAAAAAATGTTATTATATTTATTTAGACTTTAAAAAATATCAACATATAAGTCTATGCCATGATTCTCTTTGCAGATGTTGTCAATTTGTAGAAAAAGTTCAGAATTGATATTCATTACAAAAGATTGTATTTTGAACTGCATTGGTTATCTCTTTTTTTTATTTTATTATTATTATTTATTTTTTTTTGATAGAAATAATAAAAATTTCCGAACCACCTGTCTCTTGATTTGTGTTCACTTTTTTTCACTTCAACACGTCTGATCAGTAGGCTGATCAAGAGCTTTCCTTTATCAAAATAGGTTATCCGACGGAATAAAGCACATGCACAGCGTTTCAGAGATTCACTGGTAGTGATAATTCATTTCGTTTTTTTTCTGAACATTTCTTTAATTAAATAATTGTTTTTACTCAAAATACAGATTTTACAAAAGGTAAAAAATATTCTGGACAGTTCGAGGGATACAAATTAATCATTTACTTGTTATGAATAAATCGGGTTGATTATGTTGTCTTACGATTGTCTTTGTCTCATTGGGGCCCTGCTCAAATTAAATTACCAGTATATAATAAGTGAATCAACTGCTTCAATCAATATATGAATGGTTCACATGTTTCGTTTATGCATAACAATTGCCAAAACACATCGCCGGGCAGAGTCTAGATTCCATTCATTGATAGTCAGGCTCCGCCTACAAGGTCTACGAATAACCGATTACGATTGGCTGTTGGCTTCAATCAACGCCACGCCTACCGCACCCGGACTTCAGATATGGCTATTATCGATTTTTCACACGACAGATAACTTACCTAAACAATCAAATACATGTTATACACAGCAGAGAGGTTATAAGTCGGGACACGTGCCTTAGAAAAACTTGTCATCCGGTGGAATCCTTTGATAGGATTTTTTGTCATCCGCTGAGAAAAGTTGTCATCTCAGACGACACTACTGTCGTTTCTGAGAGCCCTGAACCAGTACTGTTTGAACATGCAATGAGGAAGCAGACTGGGGAGGGTTCCACAAGGGATGTTTGTTTGAACATGCAACCCCCCCTCTGGATATGCAACTGCAGTATTGGTTGATTTTTCCCCCTCCAAACAAAGGGTTCACATGTGAATGACTCAGCCTGTCAACTCTGCCCTTCTACTGGGCCTGTATATTTATTATGTATAGGTACAATTATGTACAATAATGTAATGTATTTTTACTTGGGGGGGGGGGGGGGGGATGGATACTATGTATTATTATCTGTTTTTGCAGTTTAATACACAGATGTCACTTTTGTAATTTGTTAATAATTTACTTTAATTAACAAAATATGTTGTTGTTTTTTAAGACTTATAAATAACACTTTTCACTTTTATCATTTTTGTGAATATGAGGTAATAAATAGACATTATTGAATTACCAATTCACCTTTACTTTGAATATTTTTTTCTGGGCACAAAAGAAGTTATGTGTAAGATATGAATTACGACATTAGGTTCTAAGGTTTTATACATCTCCTTTAAGTGCACTTAACTTCTTGATTAACTATCTAATAAGTGTGCCCATACACCCGTTTACTATACACTTTAACCCATATAGGCCAAGTGGACGGCCAAGTTTAACACAGGTTGAGTTTTTACCAGACCGAGTTAACAGGCTTTTATACAAACAAAATCTTGGATACTACATAATACAACATGAATCAAAAACACTTGCAAAATAATAAATATGAAAAGTTTGCATAAATATGTGCACTACTTATTAATTATTGCACAATTCTGTAAAACTGTGCAAGACCTGTGCTGCACTGCTTTCAGTATTTATTAGTCTGAATTTTTCAACAGTCCTAGATTTAGCTCTACCTGTTTCCTGGGGCCATTTTTTCTTTGTTCACAATGGTTTTCTTTCTTAAGGTTTGTAAATATATAAAGAATTTTGTAGAAATTAATTTGTCAACTCACCATAACTTAGTCTATATGAAGCTAGTAGCTAAGTCCTTTGCTTCCATGGCAACATAAGCTTGAAATATCGGTAATTGTTTGGTCTAGTTTGCAGAAATTCAATCATTCAATATAAATTTTGTTCAAAATCACTTAGAATAAAAGCTCGTGCCTATAGAGAATTAACTTGATTTATCTAAAATCACGATAAGCTCCATTCAATGCCCCTTTTGGCTTAAGTCAGAGTGCTGTTAAACATTTTGTCATGTGATACCTTACCCCACCCACCTGTTAGCTACACATTTTCACACCTCCCCGTCTAATAAACTGTTGTCAAGCTGTAGTTTTAGTGATAATAAATACACTATTAGTAAATTTAGTAAATGTCTGATCTGTTATACTTACATCTGTTCGATCTCTCTTCAAACCAGCATTAATTCTGTCTTCTCTGGCTTATTTTCTGCAAATATTTTGTCTCTGACAGATTCGATGACGTCATTGTGGTCATGTGATTTGATCACGCGACTTCCGTGTACATGAATGTAAACATAACCACGTGGTTTCACTTTCAACAAAGTCTGCTAAATTTCTCATTTCTTTTGGAAACTATCATCATCGTCTCACTTCAAAACAGGATTTCCCCCCTCCCGAAAATAGAAGATAAATACTACAGCCTGATATGATTTTTTTTATTTCATCGTTATATGAATCTAAAAAACCTAATCACAGGCTAGCGAAGTGAATTCTAACTTAAGTTGCATGCTTTAGTTTTTTAATTGTTATAATTATTTTATTTCTTACCACAATTAATTAAAATAAATGCTTCATGGGCCCTATGTTGTAGGCATTTAAAGATCATCTCCAAAACTGAGACCCATTTCTACCGGACTACTTCATGTGCAAGCTTACACAATTGCTGTATATTCAAAATTGTTTTCATTTTGGCTTTAAATTCAGTTTTTAAGCCAATCAGAAGGCTCGAATCGTGATGGACAAAATAACATAACTCAATCTTTTAATGACGATTAAAGGGAGATAACGTGTTCATAGAAATTTCAAAATCAAATAGCAGTTGTGCCCCCGAACGATATTTTCAAGACCCGGCGATACCTGTATTCGATAAAATAATTTTTAAGCACGTGTGTAAAGAAAAGACTAATTCTTCATAAAATTTGTCAAAATGATTTGTCAGGTCACATTGAAAATGATAAGGATCCATGTGATAATCGGACAAAAGAGTTTTAATGGCAAATTTCTTGTTTACATTTATGGTCCAAGTTCATGAAACTTGATCATAATATTTTTCTGGTCACAAGGATGGACCTATGGAAAATGAGAAGGACCCATGAGATATCACAGGTAAAGGGAGTTAAATGACAAATTTCTTGTTTACACTCTAGAGGCCACAAATATGGCAAAATGTTTGTCAGCCAACAAGAATGAATCCTTTTGAAAGTGTCCAAAAAAAGAGGATCCATATCCCTGGAAAAGGAGTTCTAATGACAATTCTCTTGTTCACACTGTCATATCGGGGGCCTATTTTCATGAAACTTGTTCAAAATATTTATCAGGTCACAAGTATAAACCCTATTAAAATTGGGGTGGATCCATGCGATATCACAGGAAACGGAGCCTTAATGGCAATTTTCTTGTTTACACCCTAGAGGCCACATTTATGGTCCCAAACTTCATGAAACTTGGTCAGAATATTTTCTGGTCGCAAGGATGATTCAATAGAATATGAAAAGTATGCATGTACGTCATATTACAAGAAAGAGGGCCTTCATAACATTTTGCTTCTCTCCACTCTAGCGTCCACAAGCATAGTCCAATCTTCATGAAACTTGGTGAGAATATTTGACAAGCCACATTGATGAAACCGATTGAAAATTAGAAGTATCAGTGTGATATCAAGGGGAAAGAGACCCAAATGACAATTTTCTTGTTTACACCCTAGAGGCCACAATTGTGGCCTAATCTTCATGAAACTTGGCCCGAATATTTATTAGGCTACAAGAATGGAACCCGGTGATTAGAATATTAGAACTATCAATGTGAGATTACTGGAAAGGGGCTTTAATGAAAATTTTCATTTTACACTCTAGATAGAGACCACAATTATAATAATAAAAAAAAACTTTAAACTTTGTCAGTGTGTTGATAAGGGAGAAGTTTAAGACACGAAGGTGAGCGATTAAGGACGATCATGATCCTCTTGCTCAAAATTGCTGAAAATGCCACGCACATTCTTACATATTTATGTATATGCTTTCAGCATGTGCGTGACATTTCCAACAAATTCAAATGTGCGCAAAGCACAGACTCTGGTCAGCCTGTGTGAATTATCAAATAAAGAGACGAATGTATGAAATAATCGCCTGTGACCGAGAACTACGATTTCGCAATCTAGCGGCAGGTGGGTGGATATCGAAAGCTTATAACCACATTATTATTAAAGCCACACCCGAGACCTGTGGATTTTATAGAGGACTGGTAGTTGTTACCATGATGTAGGTATTTCAGGCATATAGTTGATGGCAGTATTAAGTATTTCAAATCTATCCAGTTTTGAAAAAAGATGCATTCCAATACTTATATTTGCATTTCAAACTGAATGGTAATCATTGTAGAAAAAAGAAGAAATCGCTTGACAAAAGCAATTTCTTCTTTTCCAACAAGGTTTCCATTGCAATTTATTCCTTAAATTGCTAAAAATCAAACATCGTTTTCATGCAGGGCCTGTTGTTTTCAGAGAGAACCTGTAATATTAACGGCTAACAGGTCCTTGAGGCTGGTGGTAAAAAGTGGTTAGTGTCACCCTGCATCCTTGAATGACTACGGAGTGAGGTTACCGCGTCTGTCCGTCTGTCTTTGTAGATTTTGCATGAAAGTTCTACAACAAAGAAGTAATGAGTTGATAACGGGAAATCGTGAACCTCGTCCAGATTTAGAAAAATACATTAAACAAGGGGAACTACTTGTCAAATCATTTAAAGAATATATTTTTTGAGTTATTTACCTTTAATAGTTTTTTTTAAAAAAAAAAAACACTTTGATAATCCAAGATAATTGTACAATGGCAAGTTTTGATCACAGATTAACATGTATAAAGGGACCAACAAAAAGCGGCCGTAATAGAGAATGGTCGCTTAGTGCAAGTTTTGTTCACAGGTAAACTTGTATAAAGCTTTTACTTAAGGGACCCCGAACAAAAAGCGGCCGAAATAGAGAATGGTCGCTTAGTACAAGTTTTGTTCACAGTTAAACGCGTATTAAGCGACCACTCAAAGGACCAAGAATAAGCAGTCGTAATAGAGTACGAATGCGTAAGGCCCAGTCCCACTGCACTTACGGATGCATTGGGGATGTTAAATGTATGAAATCTTTACATCCGTTGAAAAGACCATTTGCATCTGTTTCTTTCCCTGTACATACGATTTGCATACGCTCTTTCCGTTGAGCGTCTGTCCATTGTGATTTTTATCCGCGCACAAAGTTTTGAGCTGCACAAAACTTGTAGAGCGGATAAATTTTCCGCTATGTACGATGTAAATGCGAAATACATTGTAATACGAGGAACAAACGCTACGTATCCGATAACATCCGTCATACATACGCTGTATCCGCAATCAGTCCGTAAGGCATCTTCGATGCTCCAATCCGGTTGGTTGAAAAACGTACAGAAGGCGATATTATCGGGTATACGAAAAGCTTATAAAAGGGAAGTAACGCGGATATGTAAGTATGTAAGCGTATGCATTTGGTAAAATTTAATGATCCGCGCTCTATCCATTTTGTTTCCGCTCAGCAAACGCGGTGTTTACGGCCAATACTTTATGTATCCGATCTTTCCTCTATTCGAATACGTCACAATACGTCCGTGAGGCTTCCGATGAACATCCACTCAACATCCCGGCTACATCCTTTGACGTCCGATATTTTTCGTTCTGTTTTCGCAAATTTTTGCCACATTTATCAGTTTTATCAAGCGTATGAAAACGGATGGGAATTTCACCCTGCCGCCGTGGCCGTTTAGTATACGTTTTGTGACCGTTTCAATAGGACCGGGCCTTTAGTGGAAGTTTTGTTCACAGTTAAACATGTATTAAGCTACCACTCAAAGAACCAAGAATAAGCAGTCGTAATAGAGAATGGTCGCTTAGTAGAAGTTTTGTTTACAGTTAAACGTGTATTATGCCACCACTCAAAGAACCAAGAATAAGAAGTGGTAAAAGAGAATGGTCGCTTAGTGCAAGTTTTGTTCACAGTTAAACGTGTATTCAGCTACCACTCAAGGGGCCAAGATTAAGCAGTCTTAATAGAGAATGGTCGCTTAGTGTAAGCTTTGTTCACATATATTATGAAATAAGTCATGATTTCCTCGATATCAACATACCAAAAGATATTCTTGTATCATTCTTTTATGTTTAACCCTTTGCTGTTTAATCCCTACTTTTTACGTGCCTGTGATTTTATGATTGAGAAAACATTGTTAAAAAAAAAAAAAAGAAATTGCTTCTGACAAGCAATTTCTTCTTTTTCCACACTTTTTTCTACCCTACTGAATGGTTAGTTTTCAAATTAAATCCACTTTAAATTTTCGTATGCAAAACCTTTGAATTTGGACAGGTCCAAAATTGTGTAAAACAGGAAAGGGTGAAGACCAATCAAGAAGGGCCTTTTATGAATAACTTAATATTATGAAGAGATCAGTTTCAGTCTTCGGTTAGCAAAATATGCATGACTTAAACTCTAAAACACCACATTTTTAAAGCCCGAGGAAAAGAACAAAAACCACATCGATGCTAGATTCAGAATAAACAAATACCGCTAACCTCCTTGTATGGATCGAAACTGCGAGGTAAGCCCCATAAATTTTATTTCTGTAATAAATTAGTCAGTTTTCGACGAGGACCGAAAGCCGAGCGGGCTGAAGAGGTCATAAAAATGCATCGGACAAGTACAATCTATAGAGGGGTCGTTTGAAGTTAGAAGACTCTTTAGTGTTGGGAAATGGCAGACGTTGGGTGACTAATCCTTTTTTTATGAATTAAACCTGTTTATTTTACATCAGTTCAGATATAAGTTCTTACAACTTAGATTCATCCCTCTCGATTCTGCTTCCTGTACATAAACCTGTACTCGCGCCGAATGTGTGGGCCAATGAAAGAACCAAGACTGATAGCCGCTCCCGGAAATCGGACTCGGGTAATCTTGGCCAAAGGCTTTTATAGGAGATATAAGCATGAAGATATTTGTTTTCATAAAAACACGAAACTAAAACAACAACAACAACAACAAAACCCAGACATACTTATAGGTATGGTTTTTCGCACATCCATGCAGTTTAATTAGACTTTTAGTTTATATGAAACTAAAATCCTAATCAGACTGCATGAATATAACGCGTTACCAAAGTATGTTAGGTTTTTAGTTCCATGTCTATAGAAAAACAAATACACTTTGTCTACAATTTTCATAATTCAAAAAAAGAATAAATAAATGAAATAAATAAAAAGAGCCAATTTTTACCTTTATCTTTATTTTTTTATACTAATATTTTCAGACCCAAAATTTTGCTGTAACGATTAAATTCAAGTTTCTATCACTTGGTGGACCGCCGGACCCTCACCATGACCTACGACTCGACACTCTCCTCAGATATATAAAATCAAATCGCAAAATGTATGGACATGAAAAAAAACACCACACTGTCGGCGGGCGACCTAAAAGACCTACCTAGAGCTTACTTAAGCTGAAGTTTCGAAAAATCGTCAAATTAACGAAATATATTTTGAAAAAGTCGCATATTCATTGTGCGATTGCTATGTTTTTGGTGTCGTCATTTTTTGGGTCGCTTCAATAACGTCAGTTAGGGTGAAATGAACAAAATCGGGGCAAAAGTTTCTGGTAATTTCACTGGTGGGTTTATCACTGAATTATATAGAGGATAATCGTTTGTTTCAGTGTAAGATCGTTTTATATTTCATTGAGTGAACAATAAAAGCTATATTTTCACGAGTGGCAGAGCCACGAGTGAAAATATAGTTTTTTTCGTTCACGAAATGAAATATTTGTCGATCTTACTCGAAAAACAAACGATTATTCTATTTCTTTATTGCAAAAAATGAGAAAAATTTGAAAATTCTAGAACGTATTTTCGTAAAGCGCGTCATTTTGCACGTGATTTCTATGCGACGTTCATTGTGACGTCACTTATTTCGCCTGGCATAGATGACGTCAGATAGGATGAAATGCACAAAAGCAGGGTATAAGTTTTTGACAATTTCACTGCTTTTGCGGTGAGACTATCTAGTGATAATCTACCGTTATTTCTCGATAAACCACAGAAAAGCAGTAAAGAAAGACTAGTTCTCTTTCTCGTTATTTCTCTGCAATCAATCGAAATGCAGAAAGGAACCCCCTATCGATTTGTAGTATGAAGACAAACAGATCTTAACCGAGCCTAGAATTGAAATATGATTAAGCGAGCCTTGGCGAAGTGAATAACTTTCCAAATTTTAGACGATGTTAAGATCAGCTTGTCTCAAATGAAATCGAGTAACCGGTTCTTTTTCTCAAGTTAACAACATTATGAACGTTGCAATAACATCTCGAAAACGAGCGTTTAAGGTGGAAGAGGACAATAGCGTTTTTTGAGATAGGTGATTAAATTTTGGTATATATATCTCAACGGCGTATATTTTTTTCATTTTTAATTTGGAAATTACGTTACCATGACGGCGTAAAAATGACGACTTGGCGCGCTTTCTACATACTACCCTTCCCCCATTTAAATGCGAAGTGCGATTTAATACAAGACGTTTTTATTCCATAAATTGAACCAGAATGAAGCTTAATGGTAAAAACGCAAATGCCATATCAAAACTGTTGTAAATAAATATATATACATATGAGTTGCTTGAAATCAATATTCACATTTTTTACTGTTCCAAAAATCTCACTTTTAACAAAATTGGAAAAATTGGCCCGATGAAATTTGTTCAAATTTTTACATTTTTTTCTACAATTCTAGTTTAATAAACAGGACAAGTTTTAAAAAACTTTCACCGTGCTGATTTTTTATAATCCGGATTTAAGGTTTGTCATTTTGACGATAAAGCTATGGCGTAGACGTTCAAATTACATTAAAAATTTTCCTATGTTTGTTTCAATGCTTTTGCGATCTATTGGAATAAAAAGATAAAAATTCACAGACGTGTTCAAAGGTCTTTGGGGAAGGGCCCCTAAAAATTTTATTCCAGTACACCGAGAACTTCGCGGTACACATGAATTTACCTAACACAAGTGTTGCTGATCGGAAACATCTATAAGTTTTACTGACGTCGACGTCGCTATAAATGAAAATTGACTTTTGTAAGTTCATTTCACAAGCTCGACGTTATGACGTAACCACTAATTAGCCCGTTCAAAGACTATTTGAGGGTGCAGTGATAACATTTCAAATAAAATGGGAAAATCTCATTGCATGTTTATGAAAAAACGAAAAATCTTTTTGACATTTGATTTTTCTATATACAGAAACCAAATAAATACTTTTTGTGAAGTCTGTCAAAAGAATATAGCGAATTTTGCGACGAACCGCGCTTGTGTTTTTCCAACTTTCGACGTTGCCAAGGAAATTCAATCAATCAAATTTTTCTTGCCATGCAAGTTAGAAGCCACCCAAGTATCATCTCTTCAAAATGTTGATTAAATATTTTTTCTTGTATTTAAACAAATTCTGATCATAAATAGATTTTCATTAGAATAATATAAATTCCTTCTGTTAAAGTGTTCCCCGGGGTAATTTTGGGATATTTGGTTGACATCCATGAATGCTTTAGATTCTAAGAAAAGGACAATATGAAATTGATCCGCTCATAAAAAGCATGATTTACTGATGCAACGTTCCGTAATTCGTCATTTTGTAAATAGATTCAAACTATAGTCGAAATTGAGTATTTTTTTATTAGATGGTTTAATGCTAATATTATTTACCTAATGCGATTTCAATTTATGATTTGTAATTTAAGCAGCCACTCGGAACTTTCGACGATTGACGCTTTTTCAACCGTGATGCGATTGCATGCTGTTCACCCTGAACAAAACTGCCGATATTGGATCACGTCCTTTGAATTTCACTCAAAAGCTTCACACACACATTCAATTTCATTCCAAAATCATTCACCTTGTCACGATGTATTTGAAGTATTTTAGCAGATGATTCTCACTATGACGATGTCCCATACCAAATATCAAGGACCTATGCCTCATAGTTAGGGAGGGATATGTTTTTCACTCCAATGCCATGGCAACAAAAGTTTTTCATGGATATTAATTCTCTGAGTCATTTGAAAAAAAAATCGTTTCCTGTGAAATTCATTCAAAATTCCATGATTTGTTCGACAGGAAATAGATGTCGTTGTTTTTAAACATTGTGGACAGACGGACATAAGACATTTATTGATCAAAATAGCTTACCCTGAGTATTTCATGATCAGGTTAGCTAAAAATTATGGTGTTTTCCCGCCTGACCCCCTTTCTCTAAATTATACGAAAATGAAGTTATTACTTTCTGTTTTTGTTTCGTTTTCATTGGATTATGGATAAAAAAGACTAGTCACACATTGGTATGAATTCGCTTATAATATTGTTAAAAGTATTGACACCTTTATAATTAAGCGATAGAGAGATTTTTTTTAATTTCACAGATTTTTGCGAATTCATACATCAGTGTGATTAGGTTTTAGTTCCATACCTCCATGAAATTAAAAAAAACCTCTTCGCATCTTATAATTTAATATTACGAAGTCATAAGGATTTCTTCATAATAAGTCAGATTTCTTGCAGGACTAATTTTTGCGCGATCTTTAAAATAGTTGCGTACCCAAATTGTTTTCATTGAGGAATAAAACCACTCTTTCAGCCAATCAGACTGCACGAAAATTGATTGTTACCATTTATATTAAATTATGTACGCATGAATAATCCAGCGTGTCTTTTCCTAATAAATACAATGCGCAATGCTAAGATTCGGATCAGATTATTCATCTATTTCGTCAACATTTCCATTCCACCAAATGGTCTTTTTGTGTTCGTTGTTCACTGCATGAAAGATAAACCGATCTTTTACGAAAACAAACATAAATGAGCCTATGCGTGACATTTCCAACAATTTGAAATGTTCGTGAGGTGCAAACATTGAGTAGTGTTGACAAGCCACATACTGTAAATATAAAGCTACCTCTTGGCCTACAGATACTTTGAGACCTTATCTATGTAAGAAACGCATAGTGAAGACTCTGGTCAGACTGTGCAGATGCACAGGCTGGTCAGAGTCTTTTCTTTGCGCATATTTGAAATTTTTGGAAATCTCACGCACAGGCTCAAATGTAAGTTTATTGAGAAATTCAAAACTTTATTACAATTCTAAATAAACATAAATTTTGTCTATAAGGTATGTTCTTCTACTATTTGATTTACTTATGCTAATAAACTTCAAAGAAATTGCTTTTTACAATGGCTAAATATTGCCCCCGTAATTACAGTGCAATTTACAGTAATTTACGAATGCTGGTCCCAAACACCCCCATATAAACATAAATTGTTTTAAGGTCTTCTAAAAACTTTTGAAGCGATGGGAGGGAGAAATTTATTGTAACTTAATAAAGTAATAGAAATCAGAGTTATTGCTTTACGGGCGCTAAATAAAATAATCCTGTATAAAAAGATGGAGAAATGAAATCATATTTCAGTCTTAAATATTCTCTTTGTGAACTGTTCAGGCTTCTTTATTACATCACATCTGGATTATCATTTCGAGAAAATGGATTACATTGTTAAAGTGTGAAGCGTTCTTCGTGAAATTGGCTATGTGAATTTGAGATTTCAGACGCATAACTGAATGATTTTATCTTGTTTTATATATTTGTTAGATGTAGACCTTTACTCATTCATTCAAACCTTTACTTAATCTAAAAAAATAGTTTTAGTAAAATTATTAGAAAATATCAAATCTTGTTTTCCATTTCAAATTTCTATTTCTCTCCGGATTTTCCAATAGCTACCTTTCAATTCGGTTGGAATGAGGAAATATTTTCTTACGTTTATTGTTATAAGTCGAGTATGCGATTTTTTTAAGTGCTGAAGAGAATGATAAAGGCCCCGATTTGAAATTCCGCTAAATGAAAAATTTCAAAACTAGATTGGAAACGGATGAATGAATATGCAGGGAGGCATTGTCATAAATATAAAATAAGAAATACGAGTACATAACCAGTTTGAATGCAGTGCCCTAGTTACATGTATAGAACTATAGAATGTACAATATTTTCTCAATGCTTCAAGCTAAGAACACCATGAAATTGACATGTTGAGGGATTTTTGAATGAAATTGAACGAGTTAGATCATCTGGTTTGGGATGTTTATCAAGGGAGGTAAAAAGTTATCAATAATTTCGTCCAATTGGACGAAAATATCGATAACTTTTTACCTCCCTTTGGTAAATTTTACGTTTTTTCACAATTTTGTGTCTTCACGAACAAATCAGACGCTTTAAAATCCACAAGAGATAATACAATGCAATAAGTAATATGTAATAAGTTGGGGAGCGTTTTTGAATGATTGGGGGGTGTGTTTTGATTTAATGAATGGAGCGCTGAGTGAGCGATTTCGAATGGTTTTGATCGAGGTGAATGTCAATTTCATGATTTCATTAACTGCATGTCCTTCATGAAATGTCAACTCAATATTAGAACATGAATGACCTTTAGCACAATGCCTTTCTGATATTTCTTCCGTTACCAATCGCCAAGAATCTTTTTGAAGAATTGGGCCGACGATTATGTCATCAATTTGAACTTGCTTTAAGTATTTTTTTCCTTTTTAATGTTTTTATTGTTGGTGTTTAATAATGACCGGACAGACGGTCATTTTTTTTTTTATTATTTTTCTCTTTGTATTGCCACAGGAAAATAACTCGGTGATAAATCGAATATGTATATTGTGACTTATTTGAATACAATCTCCGAGTCGAAAAAGCAAATAATACTATATAATTTGGAAAGAAAAATAGATAAACAGGTTTGAGTGAGAGGTGAAAGGTTAATTTTCTCTATATAAGCAAAAAGAAAACTGACCTTTGACTACCTACTAACACTTGTGTATCTATAATTGGTAATACACTACGTCGCTAAAATCAATGAAGTAGGACATACAATCAATCAGTAGAAATATTTTTTGGGGTTCCATTTCGACATTTTCTCTCGTCAGTGTGTGGCTCATCATTTACCCAAAGTTGACCTGGATTCAAGCCCTGTTCTTGTTACAAGGTAGATAAACAAAATGTTCAAAATTCAGAACGTAAAATGTGTTGACTTCTCTTCAATGAAAACAGCCCTGCGTTCAGGATGCCAAACGGCGCAAACACTAAGCTAATTATACCCTGCTTTGCACGCAGATACACGTGCAAAGCAGGGTATAATTTGCTAACTGTTTGCGCCGTTTTGTCACCCTGCACGCAGGGCTGATCTGAACCTCGTCTATAATAGAAAACTTTGTTCAAAATCGCGCCAATGCCAGAATAATGATATTTATATTTTAGACTCCGTTTAGACAATTTTTTCTCTTTCAAAACTTCATGACACATCCTATAAATCGCACAAAATCTAAATTAAATAAAACTTTGGGAGTAAAGAAAATGCCCAAGTTTGATCTTCTTCGCTGATAGAACGCGTTCTGTATCAAATGTTATCCGTCACGCAAAAAGGGACCATCTGGGAACACTGTAAAATGAATATTTGAAAAAGAGATTTGGTCCACCAGAGGTCGCATTTCAAAATTCTTTCACCGGAAGGTAGATTGAACGTTCTAGATTCAGAAAATAAGCTAATTGCGAAAAGTTTCGATCCTAGTCAGTCTGCACAAACCGCGCAGTCTGTCCAGGGTCGACACTTTACGGACTACCGAGATGGTCTCTTCTCGCGCGACGGGTCATAAATACACACAAGTTTTAAGCTTCTCGTGCTGATCACTGAAAAGTCATGCTCTACACATAAATCTTTGGCAGAGAATAAAGACTGGGATCAGCCTTCACAGACTGCACGCCCGTTCTTGCTGATCTAAGCCTACATCGCCTGCTTTTTACCTTATTATTGCGGGATAGATTGATCCTTACTGAAATGTGAAAAATGTCAATTTGTTTTAAAAACTCTCTATCTTTTTCCAAAACGAGTGCTAAAACCTCCGCCATAATGGTCGAGCCGATCCAAGCCCTTATCTAGCCCAATATTTATGAAGCTCTTGAGGCCTCATCTTATGCCAACATTCGGCTCTCTTTAAAAGGCCATAAACCATATCTCGGGCAAGATTAAAAGCCCCTCCATACATCATAAACATGACTATAAATCGTCTACGGGAAGTGCTTGAACCCACCTTGTTAGACCCATAGGTAAATATCAGCCATGTTTGGGAAATTAAGATCTAGACAGGCTCAAAGAAAATGGCTTTGTTTCGGCGTTGAACGCGATGAAGAGTTATAAAAGTGTAATCCAGTGTTGCCTGCCCTGTATTCAGGATCACAAAACGGTACAAACCTTTTTCTAATTATACCCCGCTTTGCACACAGATGCGCGTGCAAAGCGGGGTATAATTTCAATACTCTTTGCATCGTTTTGTGATCCTGGGCGCAGGGCGGCATAGGATGCAAAACGAGTGACGTGGTATGAGGGAACGAGCTTTAAGACCCGTTTACATATTCACAATTTTCTCTACGAATCACCAAGATTTCTCATGGTCAGAAAAATCAATATGGACCGGGATGAATCGTGGTCAAAAGCAGAAATATTCCGTGTCACTACGATTCCAGTAAGAACGTCCACGATATTGGTATGGTGTCTGTAAGGTATCGTTACGAATCAATGGCGATTCATGACGGCAACGCTACGGTCAATGAGGATTGACCACGGTGGCACAACGAATGCTCACGATGCTTGTGCGGTTCGTTACGGTACTAGTAGGATTCACGGCGGCCTTGCCAGGTCGTGGCCAATCGTGGAACTCCTTGGCGAAACCGTAGGTTATTCATAGGACAACCGTACACAATTCGTGGTGAATCATGAGAATTCGTAAAAGATTCCACGACTGGCTACGATCTCTCACGAATAGCCGCGAATATAGCTACGGTGCCAGCACGAGTAAACATGATTCGGCTACGGTTGTGCTACGAATTAGGCCACGCCCAATAACCACCACGGTTCGCCACGAATGTTATAAACTGTTTAAAATTTCCGCAGCGCTACGGTTTGGTTTCCCGAACCATCATGATTCACAAAGAGTCAACACGATTTACCACGGTTCTATTACGAATCGTGGCGAATCGAAGCGGCACCGTAACCAAAATTTGTGAATTTGTAAATAGGCCTTAGCGAGAGTCTTTTTCCTACATACAATGGCACGAGATTTTCTTTCTGACTTACGCCTTTCTGAACAACTTTCATATTTTTAATTGTACCTTAAAACAATGAAAAATAGCACAATTCGCAGAAATATTTTGGCAACAATTTAAAAAAAAATCATGAAATAACTTATGGTGCGATTATCGTTGCATTTTATGATCTGTTTAACTTTTGCGACGATGGAATGATGTCTCTTGTGAAGAATCGCTGAATGTACTGGGTTTAATTTTTCTTACTGTGTTGTTGGAAATATTGAATAAACCTACCGAATTGTCTATATGTTATTTTTTCATCAACACACCTCTTTGTGGAAAACTATAAATTGATTTAAGGTGGCAATGGACAGCGGCCTCCCAACTCCATAAACCGGAAGTGGGTTTTCGTTTATTTTACGGCTCTTTTTGCGCGTTGTTTAAAGAGACCGGTTTTTGTAAGATTCTAATTATGGAAATAACGTAGAATAATGATGGTAAAACTTCTTAATTTAGCTTCTTTTCAACATTTGATATTAATTGAATGACTGGATCATTAAATTTAACAATAAAAATGCGTTAAAACCGTCATTCGATTAGGGGGGAACACTGAAAAATAACGAAAAACTTTCTTATTTGCATGGAAAGGTATGCTGAATTTTTTACCAAATAAAGGAAAAATATGGAATATAAACATATCGGAAAATAAGAAAAATTCATTGAGTGATTTCTTCAAAAAATAGGTTTTTCTGGCATTTTTACCAAGTAAAATTACAAAAATTAGTGCATTTTTAACTTTTGAAAGCAAATTCTGCAAAAGCAATTGATCAAAGAATTTTTTTCTTGTCAATAGCAATTGTGTACATGTATAAGGTCTATCAAAATGTATGTGTTTTATAGCTATAGCCTAGTACAGAGTTTATACTAGACCTAAAACGAATATAACAGTTTTACTGAAAAATGGCCTTTACCACTCAAGGGCAGATAACTCTAGCATGAAAACGAGCGTGGAAATGTTCCTTCAAATTTTGATATGATGACCACACAATGTTAATCTACAACATATGTGACCAAGAAAAAAATTCATTGGGCGGAAAAAAATGACGCCATGTGTCCATTGCTACCTTAAGCAATTTCATGTATCTTTTTTTTTTTTTTTTTTCATATGGAAATTTTGGGGAATGCGAAAAAATATGCGATGGAACACGGCGGGGAATCAAGCTAAGCATTTTTTTGTTTCTATATTTTATTTCGATGCTTTTTTAAGCAATTTCAGCCTTTTCACAATGCTTTCTTCAATATTTTGCCATCTTTTTCAATTCTATCCCACATTGATTTATATCTGCAAATTTATTGAAATTGGGAGACCGGATGAGTCTAAAATTGTTTGTTTTGAAGTACATCTTTGTAGACATCATGAAGCAATTGCATTTGGGCCCAAGGTTATAAAACGTTTCTCATACTCAATTCGATTATTTCTCAAATTTCAATTTGAGATTAAAGCCATAATTTTGTTTTAATACTCTTTTTAATGTATTTAAAATAAAAGATAATATTAATAAGTTGTTCATAATAAAGATAGCTATCTTTACATTTATTTAAATTTAAAATTGGGAAAATTCTCAGTTGAGCCTGAGAAAAGTTTTATAATCTCGGGCCCTGATATTTGAAGATGATTTAAAACGTCATTTAGGCTGGTTTTCCTAGAGAACGGATAAACAAGAGGTGCTAGATCGCCTGACTCGTTCAACAAGACTGATAGAAGATAATTCACAGTTAAAATATAGAAGCCATGATTTTATGCGAAAAAAAATCTAAAAAGGGTCTGATAAAAGTTCGACTAAGCATCACTTCAGTGAAATTTGGTCGATATCCGTCAAGTAATTTCTTAAGAAACGAATTGGAAATATATATATATATTTTTTTTTTTTCGAAAAGATGTGCGAATGCAAGGACTTGTACACGATAGACACTTCGGCTACTGAAGCTAAAATCACAATTTATTAATGAGTGAATATATTTTTCACCATTTTATTTTGCAAAGAAATTAGTTCCGTCTACTGAAACTATATTCCAACATATTAAGATTTCATAAAGGGGTCTGGTTAAAGTTATTAATGGATCATTTCTGCAAAATGCCGGTTTACATTTATACAGTGTAGTTCTGAGTAGAATCTTTTCAATGACAGGTTTTCTTTAGATCGGTAGATGCACACTGTTTAAGTTTTCAGAAACGATATGGATCTATGACGGGTCCAATACCTTAACAATGTTTCTTACTTTTCTCGCTTTTAATTGTCGTCGGAATATTGATATCAAAATGATCTGGTATTATTCGACAGGCAAGTGTGTACCAACAGCATATCGGTTTTGGTCTGACAACCTTTGAATATGTGTGTATATTTACCTATGTGACCTGTCGAGGGAAAAGGGACCATCTGGGTAGTGCGTTAAGTGTCGACCCTAGTCAGAATGCGCGTATTGCGCAGACTGACTAGGGTCGAAACTTTTGGCAATGTGCTTATTTTTCTAAATCTAGAATAAACAATCTACCTTCCAGTGAAAGAATTTTTGAAATGCGACTTCTGGTTTACCTATGCTAGACCAGATCTCTTTTTCAATAATTCATTTAGGTTGCTTAATAAAAGTGGTCACTTATTAGAAGTGGTCGCAAGAGTAATATTGACTGTATCTTACATGGATATATTTTTTTTCATTTATTTTATCATTATTTCTTTTGATTACTCTCCGTTTATGGTAATTGATAAGATATAATAAGACACAATGATTTAAGTTTTCATCGTTTTAATTTTCATCTTTGAATGATGAATTGTAGAATGATAGAATGTGTTATTTACAAAATATATAATGATTATGTTACATCCATCACAGAAAAGCCGTGGTATTTATTCATATTTAATACAGGTGATTGTTTAAAATCCTACATTATCGTCTTAAATATAACAAATAAAACAAAAATATCTGATATTTTAACAATTGCGCGTGATATGTAGTCAGATATAAACACAGAAATTTCGTAAAAACTCAATGATTTTTTTATTGTTTTCAATTCTCCATACACATTTATGGTCATTTTTGCATGTATGACCTGTCTCGTTCAACAAAAACAAGGGAACTCCGAATGATATTTGCTTAAAACAGATCGGATCCAAAAGAGGTCAGTCAGAGGTAGAATTTAACAAGATTATTAGTAGCTAGGTTAACCACTCTGGATTCTGACAATCTTCGACGAACAGTTTCGACCAGTGATCAGCCTGCGTAGACGAT
The DNA here is from genome assembly GCA_948146395.1 of Fragum whitleyi. Taxonomy (NCBI): domain Eukaryota; kingdom Metazoa; phylum Mollusca; class Bivalvia; order Cardiida; family Cardiidae; genus Fragum; species Fragum whitleyi. The sequence continues at coordinate 3,217,550 of OX411549.1, forward strand.
CCCTGGGCGCGTGGCATATAATATTTATTATTTATTCAAAAGAAAGCTGTACGGACAGGCAAGAACTGGGCAAGCTTTAAGTTTATAATAAATCACTTTCGACCAACAGTTAGTGAGAATTTAACTTTTTTTTCGCATAACTGTTTTCTTTTCCCACTGAGTTTCCAGATCACGATACCCGAAACTAAGCAATTTCGATTCCACAAGAACAGACGTTAACAAAAAAAATTAATCTCTTGATGATCAAACATAGTAAATCTTATTTACAAATAGAATAATTTTACAAACAACAACAAATATTCTAACAATTGTGAACAAAAACATCTATTGACGCCCGTTTAATCTTTTTTCATTGCTACGACACCATTTTTACATTTACGTCGTAACGCTGAGAGTTGGTTGAATTAATTCATTGACTAAACTGAAAATATTTGTAAAGATGCAGGCCAAAAAAGTCTTACTCTGGAAGATAAGGTGTGTGGGGATGTGCTTGAAATAAAAATTTGGTATTATGCTGCCCATGACCAAAAATACGATATAGCCTACTACCTCTTGCCAGGGCTTGATGTTATAAAACAATTCAGAATTACAAAATGTTCGATTGAAATTCATGTTATTAAAAGACGAATGTGAAATTCGAGTTCTTTCAAAAGACAAATATGTTGTCTAATTTCTTCTGTGTTTAACTTTATATTCCAAAGACCCTTGACTTTCTTGGGCTTACCAAAGTAGGTTAGTATAAATGCACATATGTATTTCTTTTATCTAGATATCAGGTTGGGGTTGGTTCTTTATAAAGCACAAAAAAATATAAACAGGGATCAAAAACCAACACTTCTGTTATTTGCCTTACACGAAAACTGGATAGATGTGAAGAAAAAAAAAATAGAACAGTTTCACAAGAATAACACATATTTTGGACATCTACCGATTATCTTCCGAGCGAAACGAAAATAGAGTAAGACACATTTTGATACTGCCCTCCGTTTAGGATGACGAAACGGTTCAAACAGTTTTCCAATTGTACCCCGCTTTGCACGCAAGTGCACGTGCAAAGCGGGGTACAATCGGAAAACTGTTTGCACCGTTTTGTCACCCTGAACGCAGTACTGGTTACGTTTTTCTAATTTAATGTTGACGATCATTTTGATTTCATTATCGTACATTTTCGCTATGCTTGTACCTACACATTTTTACACATATACATTTATATATATACATTAATTCAACAACTTATTTCTATGAAGAGACTCCGTCGTTAGCATCAATGTCTGTTTTAATGTTCACTGGAGATACCGAGCATGGGTTAGGTGAAATTGAATCATGTCCATGCATTGGCGAAATCGGTAACAAGTGCCCGCTAGACTGGTACTGTCCATGCATTGTCATGTGACCGGAAGGAGATATGTTAGACTGTGTCTGTGACATTCCGTTGTGTACCGGAAGTTCCTGTGCGTATGGTGAGTATCCCGGATGTTGAGCGTGCATCTGTGGCGAGGTTGGGGACTGACACGGGACCTGGCGACCTGAGAGTTGCATGTTCATGTGCTGTTGGACGCTGTGTTTGCTATCTTCCTGAAAGTCAGCCATGTCGGACGGAAGTTTCATCAGACCACCTTCTTCCCGTTTCTTGTTCATTTTTCTCTCCTTGGCTCGTCGGTTCTGGAACCAGATTTTCACCTGAAATAAACGATATCTATTAAGTTTTTTAACACTAGTGACGGATCCATTTCTATAAGAAACGTCGACGAAAATAAGGCAAGTAGAAGTTATAAGATTAATATAATATGTACTTAGAGTATTGCATGAAAGTATGAAAAAATATCTAACTCGGTTGTGGGAATCGATAATTGTCTCGACACAGCCTCGGCAATTATCAATTCACCTAACCTCAAACAGAACACCTAAGTACGTATTTTAAGTATATATTTGCTTCAAAACTGTCAGATCTACTTTCTACACTGTATAGTCACTTCTGAAATTTCTTCTCTTGTTGTTAATGAATGACACACTCCTATTGTATAAAGAAAAAGCTTTTGCATTCAGTAAAGACTAAGATCAACATGCGCAAATTTGCAGTCTAGTCTTAACATACATTGCCTACTTTGAACTTAATTAACATATATATATATTAAATTTTTATGTAATAAATTTAACTTAATCTAAAATGGAAAAGAGACATACTGGTTAAAATGTCTCAAAATGGTGCAACGTATTTGTAACAAAATTTCAGTCCAGCATTAGGTTCACTACAACAACATTGAAGCCAAAAGCAAAATAAGGTTTGTTTGGTGACATATGGAACATGACCCGACATTTCCGTAGAATCGCCGATGGTTCCCGATTAGTTCAGTAAAACCGGGAAATTATGACGATTTCGGAGGAATCCCGACATCAAGTGGATTTAAAAAGTTCGCACCTGCGAATACGTCCTAAAGTAGCGATCGTAAATATTGCTCTTACCTGTCTTTCTGATAGGGCGAGGGCCTGAGCGAGCTCTGCTTTACGGCGGATGGTGATGTATCGACTGTAGTGAAATTCTTTCTCAAGTTCGAGTCTCTGATGGTCACTGTACACAACTCGGTATTTATCCTTGGTCCTCGTCTTGCCTGAAATTGATAGAAAAAAGTTTTATTTACAAGGTTATATAAGTAACACCATGCTGCATTGGTCACATACATGAATCCACGCATCTCGAAAGTTTTACGAAAAACTATTGTGAGGTAGGGTGTCTCGTTCTGGATACGCACTTTAAATAGATTTCAGAAAAAATTCGTCTGGGTCCTTGATTTTCTTTCGAAAGACAATTTTGACGATATATTAAAATGCAAGTACGACAAAATGTTATTTTCAACATTTTTTTTTTTTTCAAAAGCGACATGACTTCATTTACTCAGGTTTTTATCTTTGTATTCATTTTTCTTCATTTTTTGATGTGTGTATGTTTTTTGGCTGTTGTTATAATATCTCGAAAAGAGTTAAAAATATTTTCGTCTGTAGGTTCCCCCGACTTAAAGATATCCAGGTTGTGATATTGTCATAAACGTGTAATAAAAGATGATGTGTAATAATTATGGTTAAGTAAATTAGACATAATTTAGACAATGCGAATAATTTATGTGAGAATACTCTTCGAGATTTTTTCTCAGAAATTTATTATTCTGATGTCAGAATGCTCATTTAGTTTGGCAGAGAATTGAATCAATAAACTATTTCGAATGAGACACAACAAGTCAATAAAGACTACTTTTTTGTCATAAAAAATCACATTTTTATCGAATTCTTTTTCATCATATAAAAGCCGTCATAGTCAATTTCTATAGACTCTATGTTTCGCGTTCTGTTCTCGGTTGTTGTTGTTGTTGTTTTTTTTTTTGTTGTTGTGGTTTTTATACCTGTGGAACTTAAAGATTATAATCACCAAGCTTAAAATTAAAGAAATCCCCATTTTTGCTGATAAAAGTTTTTATATGAAAATATTGTAGTTTTGAGCATTGTTTTTCAATACATTATAAAACGATATTGATGCTCAGAGAAGGATGTAGAAAAGAAAGAAAAAAAAAATTGTATGAATACACAGAAGGAAATAAATGTGCACCATTTGATTTTCATATGGAAGTAGCATCGTGAATGAGGTTTTGTAGAATTATGAAATACAATTTAATGAGAAATCTAAATAAAAAAGGGGAAAATATATGGATATAATCACAAAAATATATATCATTCATTATCCAAAAGCTATTTTTCTATGAAAATCAATGTTTTAGATAAGAAACTGTCATCACGAAATTTTGGTCGAATTGCCATACCACCCAACTTGCGTCTTCATGGTTAATTAAGAAATGACCGACCACAAAATACCGTCCATACCTTGATCTAGCCAATCCCTCACCAAAAGAACGGATTCATTTTTGTTCGAGTCGTTTAACCAATTTCCAAAGAGTAAATTTAGACTAATGAGATCTATCGGCTTCTTTAGCTTAAAAAAACCTATCAAGAGATATCGACAAACTACTGTGTGCTACATGTACTTTAAAATGTACAAGTATTACCATTCCTCGAAATACAGTCAGATACACGTATTGTTGATAATCATCCGTACCGATGGTTGACATGACAATGTGAGTATCAGGGCCAACTTTTTTCAGGCAATGGCGGGTACCATTGTTGTTGTTTTTCGAGCAGGAAACCAGCCCTACATTCAGGCTGACAAGATTTTGCAAACCGTTTTCAATTTATACCCCGCTTTGCACGCAACCGTATGTGCATGTGGTAAAATTTGAAAACGGTTTGCAACATTTTGTCAGCCTAAACACAAGGTTTCTTTCGGCCGGCTAAAAAAACGGTAACCGCCAAGGGTGAAATAAGTTGGCCCTCCGTAACATATTGGTTGTCACATTTATACCTTATATATATTTTTGGAGCCTGAAATAAGTCGATTTGCCGTTTTGTATGTGACAAAGATGTATCTGAAATTACTAACAACTACAACTTTTGAGGTACGGTTAAACTTCAGTGGCGCATTATTCGAGAACATTAGTTTACGAATTCCATATAGAAAGAACTAAGATTGCTTATAAGCAATCGCTATGAAAGCTTTTGTTCCCCACATCCAATATTGTAAAATTGACATTGAAGTTTATTGAAAAAAAAACATTTTAATAGTTTTGATTTAAGATACATGTAAACTTTATCTCTGTGGGCCGAATTTTTTTATTTATTTATTTATTTATTTATTTATTTATTTATTTATTTATTTATTTATTTATTTATTTATTTATTATTTATTTATTTATTTATTTATTTATTTATTTATTTATTTATTTATTTATTTATTTATTTTTAGTTATATTCTTTTATTATTATATTACGCTTATTCTTTTGCTAAGCTTGTCCTATTTTGGACAGAAAATTTAATCAAATTTATAGTTAATAATTGGTACTCTCTTGTCCTTGAGTAAAAAGTTTTTTGTTTGTAATTGTTTTTTCTTGTAGGTTTTTGTTTTGTTTGGTTTTTAAACGCTTATTTATTTATCTATTTTATTATTCTATCTGGAGGGAACAAGTTTAAAGAGCTATGTATATCAATGGTCTCTATCCTTGCTAATCCATGCAAAACAAACGGTCAATTTCGTCCCATGTAATTTTCGTGTCTTTTCACTGAGGTGCGAACTCGTCTCTTTACGGCCCTCAAAGGCCCTAATTACGTCATCGTAGCGTAGGCGCTAATGAAAATAGTCCCGGCATTGAGTCCGCCTGTTGTCCGAATAATTACGGTACCAGAATTACGTCATCGGGATCAACAGACCTCATTGTTTTTTGTGTCGACAAAAATGTTCTCTTTTTTCTATTTTCTTTGATACGCGTAACAAATCTAGTGTATTTGATTAATTGAACTCTTGCTTTATGTAAAGAAAATAGTATGCTTTTATGAAAAATTGTAAACAAGAATGTATATCTTTTCTGTGCGCGAGAATGAATGATAGACTTCGAAGATTATCACGCTTTACAAAGTTATTCTCGAAAAAATTTGAACCCACATTCGAAAACAAATAAGCGGCATCTTTTAATGTCTGGGTATAAGAAACCAACTTGTGTGATATTATAATTAGTATAAAAGGAAATTTATAATTTAGGCAAATATATTTATGATTGTTAACTAAATGAGAAAATATTCGAAAAAAATCTACTGAATTTCAACTTTTATTTATTCACAAATGCCCATGTAAACTTAAGCCCCGCCTATGACCAGCCTTCCGCTGTGTTTATTTACATTCTCTGAAGAGGTTGTTCGATAAAGAGGTTCAAATTCTTTGATGTAACTTTGATTAACAATTCCTCCATTACATTGCGTTTTCTGCCTGACGTCAAATCGAAACTAAAATACAGCAAAATTGTAGCTACAGATCAAATGAACTGGATTTACAATGTATTAGAAGACGATAGCCAAAAGCATAAGGTTGGGATAGTCTTGGCGAACCTTTCATCTCGTGTTCACTTAATGATATGTTGGCGGTTCCGTTACGACTGAACCGGAAGTGATATAATTCGAAACCGTATTAGAATGAAGACTAATTTTTCTTTAAACGATCTTATTAATAAAAACAAAATGCTTCTCCGAATAATTTTAAAATAACACAAATGATTCAAAGTTATTGAATTGAAATTAAATTTGATATAAGACGCATCTTTCATGTAAACATGTTTGAGCAACTTGGAAAGATTCCAAACCAGCTTTCTTGCACGTGTATTCATTTAAAACCAGATCCAACGGAAGGGTTTTAAAAATGCGACAAAGTTGTCCGCGAATATGTCCTTAGTGCATATCTATATGAGTTAGCTGTGAATTAATACAAACAGGGGATACAATATGTGCTCATCCACTTAGCAACCGCTGTGTTTCCCGGCTACGTTTCAAAGTTGTGCAAACAATGACCGACTTTCTAAATACGAAGTTGATCCTAATTTGCTATTAAAATGATACGGGACGATTGCCTACCAATAAAAATAGATAACTTGATTCCAATGCAGTTGAAGAAATATTTTTCATTTGACAAGTTTCTATCCTAGTCAGCCTGTGCGAGCCGCGCAGTCTGCCTAGGATCAGCCTTTTACGTCAGGGCTCGTGTTAGTGTTTGATAATGGGGAGTCATTGACTCCTGACGTAAGAAATTCTGGGGGTCAAATCTGAATTTAAAGGGGTCAAATAGGCTGAAAAAGCAAATCATAAGTTGAAGTTTGCATATTTAACAGTCACCTTAACTGTTTCTTTTAATGACGTGAAATAAGGAATTAATAAGTAGACCTTCTTTGGTAGTAATTTGTGAAAATCTTAGTTATGAAAGCATGTTCTTGGGAGAAATTTCTAGGGGTCAAAATAAGATATTTTCTAATTTTGGGGGGACAAAACCCTGGTTTAAGGGTCAAACACGAGCTCTGTACGTATAACCCAGATGGTCCCTTTTCGCATGACGGGTCACATATGTTAACTGTACATTGGATAACCTGGAGTTGGGAGGTTAATATTACATACTGACGATGCTTCGAGGGTCATTGCGTTGCGCTGGACCTTTCACAGATATATGAGTAAATACGCCCCTGAAAAGTAAGCTTGATATTCATTCGGAAATGGTTTAATTTTATAATTATGTGGAATACACACAAAAACTAAAACATCGCCTACGCCAAAATTCGCTGTTTTTATTTAAATTTCAACATGAAATTTAAACGCTATTGAAAATCGTTTAATTCGTTTTACTTTGAAGGCCTAATAAGTGAATATTCAAAAGATATCCTAAAGCCTCAAAATAGTTTAACCATTGCTTCTACAAATATTAACGTGCAATCATTATCATGTCGGCTTTAAATCGCAAATCGTTTCTTCAATTAAATGTTCAAAACGTTAAACAGAAAAACCCTTCCATCATGCTTGTCTTAAATATATTTCACAAATTATACCACTGTCCATTTTGGATTTCTCAAAAGCATTTAAAACGGTTTTACGCCCTACAAAAAATGCCAAGGACGAATAACGGTATGGTTCCTGTGAATTATCTCCAAATAAGAAAACCTGTTAATAACGAGATTTTAATAAGGTTGAGTGTCGGCGGGCCGCTTTGAAGCCCCGCAATGCTAATAAATTCATAATGATCCCACCACATGGACACAAAAATACCGGTAAAAATCATCATACGACCATCTTTCAAGTAATTTACTGAATTTGTTTCCATTCTTGCAATACATAGCAAGATGGTCCAACCATTTGGTTATTTGCGAAATAACCAGCTTGTCACGACTTTAAGAAAGGATTTGCTAAAAAGACAGTCATAGAGTACCAAATGTTTCATAAATAATGGCAAAGATATAAATTAAAACAGAATAATAGCGGATTCAACGTTATTGTTAGGAATGGGTTTAAGTTTACTATGAGAGTGTTTGTTTTCCTAGATTTACCCCCGCCCCCCAAAAAAATTGATTTTCCCACAAATAAGAAATATTTAGTTTAGTGAGATGCTTGATTTTGAATCGACAGATTCTCCTCTGAATCACCCATTGAAAATAATCACGATGCAATTCGAGGGTTTAGCGCAAGAGGGTACTCAGTGTATATACAATGTGTATATACACTTAGTACACTCTTGCGCTAAACACTCGATTTCATCGATCAGAGAATTCATATTGGAGAGCCAAATCAAAATTAAGTCTGATGCCCTCTGTGTACTTGTCAGCAACATTAATTGAGATACTCTTGAATGTTTTATTACTAATATTAATTAATATACAAGAAACACGTGCAATAATATCGACTCGAAAATTATGTATTGAATAAATAAGACGCTCTGGCTAAGATGATTTTTTTCAAATGGAACATAAGTTGAAACTTCAATTGACTTTTCTTGGCTAATAAAAACGAAACTGCAGTATGTCTGAAAATATTTTATCTCAGAAAATAGGAAAATGGACGGCCGTTCCTATAAATAGTGTTACCATTCGAAGCACCACCAAAGAGAAAGGTCTCCTAAGTCAACTCTTATGTTGCTGTTTGAATCTTAAGTCTAACAAATCGCACGGATTTGATTTTTTTTTTTATTTTTTTTTTTTTTACATTCCATTGAAACACGATTTTCCCCACAATTATTTAGCAGAGCGTACGCAGTATTGACAAAGATCAGACTGCACGTCTGTAGTGACTTATCTTAGTCCCTATATTTTGCGCATTGCTAAAATAGATCACGTGCAGCATTAGAAGATTAAGATTGTAGTCGCTTTCTAACTTTCATGTTACAATTTAAAACGGATTGTAATTCTGATCGAAACCCATTATGGTGGAACACGGTTTACTAGTTTCACTCCAAAAAGGGTCGAATGAGCTCTAACAATTTAACATACAATAGTTCATTAACGTTAGAAAAACAGTTGAGGTTTTAAGAAATTCTGCTAAAAAGCAGAGGCGCTTGTGAAAAATGGTATTTTTTTAGAGTGGTTGCTCAGCGGAAGTGGTCGCTCGATCAGCATCGATTACAACTGATAAGTTACTAAACTATACATGAAAATTAAAGTATGAGAAGGAAGAAAGTATAGAAATGTGGCCCGTCACTCGAAAAGGGATCATCTGGGTAGCACATAAAATGTCGACCCCAGTTAGACTGCGCGGATTGCGCAGACTAACTAGGGCCGAACTTTTCGCAATGTGCTTATTTTCTGAATCTAGAATGATCAATCTACCTTAAAGTGAAAGAATTTTTGAAAAGCGACCTCTGGTTGACCTATGCTGGACCCTATCCCTTTTTCAAATATTCATTTTACAGCGTTCCCAGATGGTCCCTTTTCGCGTGACGGGTCACAAATATTACCCAGTCCAAAGATACATTTTTCGTCTATGCACAATGAATATACATTTAGGGGATTCTCTTCCTCGAAGAAAGAAAAGTTGACGAACAAGACAAAGCTAGTCGCCAAGTTAACGCTTGGTCAAGTTGTCAGTGATTGGCAAAAGAAAACTTAATACAGGTCCCAGTTGGCAAGAATAGCTAAAGTCGCTAGCTTCACAACTTTTTAAACAGAAAAGTGTGCCTAAACCATTTAAAGGTATTAAACGATTACTTTATTGACTATTAACGTAAATTGAAATCGTTCTTACACCCCCGTGTTACTTCGACCCCCTATTATTGAATTCCAGGGTTGCGTAACGTCTTTTAAACTTTTAACACGTTGGCTGAAATCCATCAACGATTCGCTGCGATGTTTTCTATCATTTCGGAAAAAAGAAGATCAACAATTGGATTGAAATAAAGATGGTAAATTTATTCCGAAGTGAACTTGACATTTTTTAAAAAAAAATCGTACCCAGAAACATTTTTACTGTTTTCGGAAACCGAAATTCTGTTCGACTTTCGGATAACGGACAACAACGCCAAATATATAAAGGGATTAGATCATAAAATAGATATTTCATTGCAAACAGCAAGTTTTGGAAAGAAAAATGTTATTACGTTTTGGCCAAATCTGGGCGGTAAACATATGTGGTCATTTGGGTCCATTCTTAAATAGGTGTTAGATCTATTTATGATAGCGGTGATATTTAACGCCTATTTGGTCAAAATTGAGTTATTATCCCTTAAACTGGTTTAAGACGACTTTTTGACTGAGACGTGTTAAAGGATGAAGCAACAATAGACAAAGATAGTATAAATTCTATGTCTGGAACCTTTCATAGCTTTTGTTGCTTTAATAGCAACTAAAGCTATGGAAGGTTTCAGATATATTGCTCTGTACATGGAGTCGACAACTGTTTCTGATTTATTGTTGACGTTTTCTTTAACCGGTAATAATAAATATATTTTTCTTTAACTTTTCTATTACCTGGTTAATAAGAAAGGTTTCAAATCAGTAGAGATTGTCAGTCGACAATCAATATAACGTAACTAAATTTGTGAAAATTCAGTATTTTTCTTTTTGTCCGAAACTTCAGCACAAAATTTTCGTCCTTACAGTAAGTTATACCAGAAAAATAGAAAATGTTCTTCCGAATCTCAGTCTTCACAAAAAAACATGCTGATCTTTGTCTATACCTTAATCCAGCTATCACATATAGAAAATGATTTTCATGTCTACAATGAAGTCAATCGGGAACCTTCGGCGATTCTACGGAAAAGACTTTCTAGTTTGCGGAAAAGTCCGAGCGAAGTACCGAATGCAATGAAGTTTGGTCTTAATCTACAATACAGTACAAAAAAAAACAAACAAAAAAAAAAAAAAAAACCACGCACATCTTAAATTCATAAATTGCCTATCCAACCCATTTATTGAAATGATACTCATGAATTATCAATGTTACTAAGCCATTTTACTGCATTTGGTCGACGGTGTTTCAAAAATTTTGTAAATACAGTTTAAGGTAGTTGAAATCGTGAAGTGTTGGTCCCCAAACAACGATGAACAGATTCGCCCCTCCAATTTTGAATGAACACCCTATTCTAGAACTACATTTTCTTTTTTCTGTAACATTTTATTTGTATTCGACGCAACTGATTTTCTTATCCATTCTCTATTTCGTTAAGGATAAATTACACCTAGCCGGTAAACCAAAAGTCGAAAGGGGGGCTATTGTATTCTTATTGAATCAGGTAGATAGAAAAATAAATTAGGGTTTTTGTTAAAGAATGTGTGTGGCGTTCGATTAACTTTTGATCCTGGTCGCCGCACACGTAAGCTTGCGTAAGCCCCTTCAGAAAGGGGTCGATCCTCATTTAGGCCCCATTTCCTGACTTTAGAACAAGTTCATTTAGCTGTAAGCTGTGTCTATATCATGACGCCTATTGCGAAGTTATTTGGTTATTTTGTTGTATAGTAATGAAAAGAATCAGTTGACTAATTTGTCTTCTATTTTTTCGATTTTTTAACCTTAGGCTTCATAATTAAGACATTTATTTCTTGAAGATGCGTTAATTTTGGTAGTTATTCGTCAGTCATATTCGTTAAGCTTCTGTTTCGAATGTAGATTCAAACATCGCTTTACAATAGAGAGTACAAATATCTACCGGGGTCAGTCTGTTCAGTCTGCACGGTCTGACCTGCCCTGCGTTTAGGATCTAAAAAGGTTCAAACAGTTTTCCAATTATACCCCGCTTTGCACGTGTACTTGTATGCAAAGCGGGGTAAAATTGGAAAACTGCTTGCACCGTTTTGTTATCCTGAACGCGGGTCAGGTTCAATACAATTGCACACAAGAAGCCCAATTTAAGTGTTTTAATATCCACTATAAACAATCGTAATAATGAAATTCTTTCCTTTAACCTTCATTATCTATATACGTCATATTTCTGATTTTTCAATATTTTACCTTTTTTCATTTTCATGAAAAATAAAAAAGAACATAATAAATATATTTTTCAACCTCTTTGTGATTTGACGCAGTTTTGTTTCATGATGATAAAACCCTAAATTTATCAATCATGTATGAGCCTGTGCGTGACATTTCCAACAATTTCAAATATCTGCAAAGCAAAGACTCTGGCCAGCCGGTACATCCGCACATCCTGGCAAGAGTCTTCGGTGTGCATTTAGTAGATATACAAGGTCTCAAAGTCTCAGAAGACAATTGGCTTATTTTACATTTACAGTATGTGGCTGTGTACGCTACTCAATGTTTGAGGCTCACGCACATTCCAAATTGTTGGAAATGTCACGCACGGGTTGGAATATTATTCCAGAAGTCGATTTTAATTCCATCCTTTTTTTCAGTCTAAAAACTCATGTCTTATTCAAATAAAATCGAACAGATATAAAAAAAACTCCTAGAATCGATCAAAGAGCTACATTTAATCACACAAGTCGAACCTAATTGCGTATTTCCCTGATTTATTTAAGCACGGCCCTTGCATTTCTACATTTGATATTTTCTAGTTCTAAAGCAATCCATGTTTACCCACATCAAAACAAAAGCTTTCGAAATCTTTATCGTTTCGCTTTATTAAATTCCTAACAGACACAAAGACTTAACTCATTTTCAGAAGACATGATTTCAACCTGGCACTGCTTTCATGCATAATTTCGGAATCATTTCATATCGAAAACGCTTTAAAACGCCGTATAAAAACTTCGTAAAATATTGCAATAAACGAAGATATTGTATGTAGCAGGCCTTTTTTAATCTTTTTTTTTTTTAAATTGCTTTTTTTTCTTCCTAAGATTATTTTTTCTACGATTGTTTAATATATAATTAAAGAAGTTTAAATGATGGTTTTTTCCGACAAGCGATGGACTATTTATTTGCAAACGATGACTGCCCTGCGTTCAGGATGACAAAACGGTGCAAACTGTTTGCACATTTTACCCAGCTTTACAGGGTTTCAAAAAAGTACGAATGTGTCGATTCCTGTCAGTCCGTCCTCGGAACCTTTCCTTATGCGTATATTCTTTCAGTATAAAATTATCATTCTACCTTACTTGTTTTCAAAAATAAAAAAGTTAAATGCTAAAACCGATCTTTTTATCATTCGTTTCTTTTTTTGATGAGGTGGATTAGTAATGATTCTGTAACATTTTGGAACTTGTGATATTTCACAATGTTAATTGATGTCCCTTATGAATTAATTAGAAAACATCGGTTAACACTGTTTTAAGCTCTTGACTTCTGAAACGTTGCGGAACTATTACGGGTCCACTACCTTAAGGATAGACCTTTGTGAGAAACTAATTTCAAGAACAGCTTAGTCTGGAATAAAGTAAATGCTTAGTCCAATTAACGTCTTATTATCCTGGAATGTTTTTTTTTTTTTTGAAATATAGATCTCTTAATTCTTGTTATTTTGAATCCGGCATGTTACGGTTAATGTCAAAGATACCGATATACAAAGATCAGCCTGTACATTTTAATGTGTCAGTGCAACACTATTGTAAGTGTCTATAATCTTATAGGCACTTACAATAGTGTTGCACTGACCCCTCGATATATATGCAGTCTGTTGAAAGGCTATAATTCCAGTATTTGTCCAGTTCGCAAAGCGTTTGACAAATATTACATTTTTGCACGTGATTACTCAAGTGCAAAGCTGGATAAAGTTCCAAATTTTAGCCAACGATTTTGATACTGGTCTAAGATCTTTGAGTTAAATTTATCTCAGGGCCCGAGGTTATAAAACTTTTATCAGGCTCAATTCAAAATTTTCCCAAATTTCAATTTGAGATTAAAGCCGTGATTCTGTGTTATTATTGTTATAAATAACAATTTATTAATATTATCTTTTATTTTCATACATTAATTTAATTTAAGATTTTGTGAAAATTGAGCCTGAGAAAGCTAGGCTCGGCCCTGATATTGTAAAGTTTTCCTACCTGACGCCGGTGCTGACTGATAAGCTGCTTTCTTCATCCAATCATACGGCGGTCGGAGTTGCTTGTTAGACGGCGACCCTGCGGACGAGCTGGACGAACTTGTATCTCCTGGCGACTCGGCCGTACCCATGGGTCCTGGGTTCTGGCTGTAGTCCAAGCCTGTGGTTCCTGGTCGATAGCTGTAGGTAGCCATACCAGTTGGGGTCGAAGTCAGCGCAGTTGAAGACATGGTGCCACCATAACCCCAGTCGTCGGTTCGAGCACCGTACATGGCATTGTACCAGGCTGGATGGACCGATGGATCACCGACTGAGGAATATTGCTGGTAGTCTTGGGGATGCTGTGAGCCAGGGGTCCCATATCCGAATCCGTTAAAGGCAGTGGCATAGTTCACCGGCGGTGAGGGGTAGCGCTGAAACATGGCGGCCGACGGCGCGTTGTCTGGACACATAACCATCGTTGACATTTTCAACAATTTTCACTACTACCTCGATTAACAAAGATTATTAAAAAGTTTGTTCACAACACACCAATATTGTCACTTATAGTATAATAAAATTATTGTTTTCTTTCAGTTAAGAATTATTGCAACAAAAAACACGTATATTGCCCTATAATAAATATCTTTAAATTGTAAAATATTGTCCCGTTTGATATTGCGGTATATTAAACAATAAAACAAGTTTATGTTTGCGATGAAATTTGTCAACACTGCCCAGAGTTAGGGACCTCCAGGTTTTATTGCCCCAATGCTTTCGATAGAATTTGTGGGTGGGCCATAAAGGTATGACGTCGATAGGTATCTCATCAATATTCATGAGATGAAAGTGGAACGTGTCATGTAATACGACAAGATAACGGGGATAAACAAAAGGACGTCTCTGATTGGCTAACGGACTGACACCCAGGTATCGATGATACTTGTGAATTTGGATGGTGCTTTATGTGAATTTCGGAATCGACCTCCTTCGCCCCTTGCAAATTTGGCATTTCTTTTCTTTCTATTTCTATCTTTTACTTGTTGTAATTTTAGTTTAACGTTCACATTTAAATTTTAGTAATAATAAACGCAAAACAATAATCTACAAACTAGATTTTTCGAGAAACCTCGGTTAATATCAGTCTATCAATCCACTAAATAGATTGAAAATTAATTACAACTGGTAAAAATTCGCAAGAACATAGTCAAAAAGTGAAGCTTAAAAATGTTTACTATCTTCAAAAGTGTTATAGATATTGTTTCATTTTTGGTCAAACTTTCGTCTCTCAGAAGAAATTATTTTGATACAGCTTCCCCATAATTAATTCAGCAATTCTTTCCAAACCAATTGAAATTGAACAGTATTTTGCGGAATAGAAATTTCGTTCTTAAAAAAGGAAACTTGACAAAAAAGTAATAATTCGAACGATTCAATTCAACTTGTCGTTTTCGAATTACTTAGATTTTTTTAAAATTTTCTTTTATGATGACAAAACAGTGCGAATTGTTTACAAATTATACCGCGCTTTGCACGCAAGTGAACGTGCAAAGCGGGGTTTTATTTGCAAACAGTTCGCACCGACCTGTGATCCTTAAGCAGCTGGTCGGAAACAGTTTATTCATTATTATATATTTGCATAAGAGAATGAACGAATACCTTTGGTATTAAATTAAAACTTGAAAAAAAAATGTTTCCTTATTTAAAAAAAATGTCGTCGTGTCAATGAATGATAATATTGTAATTGTCATTTCAAAAACTTGTATCTAATGTCAAAACTTTTTGGTATTGGATTCAAGGCTTCTGCATGGCTTTCAAAACATTTTCTTATTTCATGATTTAGCTGGGCTCACGCCTCAGAATGAAGGGATATAAACAAACACATTTTAGCTAGATTTTTTTTTATTTAATTTGGACATTACCTAATTTTTAATTATTTATTATTTCCTTATTGATTTTGACCTATAATTGATCTCTCTGGAAGTAAAGGGGGTCTCGTGCCGTATGACATTCTGGCAGCTTCCTCATATACATAGATGCATATTGATCTCACTTCCATATATCACATGTATATTGTGTCAAAGGTCATGCCAATATTGAAGAGTTTAGTTTTAATAATTATTATTTTTTCATGTATCTCTCTCTCTTTTTTTTTTTTTTTTAAATCATCCTCACCCACCAAAATAAATTAATTTTTTTTAAAGCTGAAGTAACCTTAATGCGATCGCCGATCGCCTTTTCCAAATCATTTATTTTACCCCCTCCCCCGAAAAGTGAACAAAATTTAAAAAATAAAAACAATAATAATAATAAAGAATCTGTGAAAAAATCAACAAGTCTAAATAATGGATTTTAGCCGCCAAGAAATCTTTACATGAGCACAATATCGGGTTCGGATCAGATTGAAAGACAATCAAGTCAGATCGGGGGCGTGTGTTTCACTAGTAATGTGTTTGAAGTTGTAGAGAACATTCAGGAGATGTGTCATACATTTTGTTATCTTGTCTAAAACTCTTCTTTACATGTTAATTATTGTAAGAACGTACCCAACGGGCAGAAATTATTGAAATTAACCAAGAAGTTGGACTTAACCGATTTGCTTATTTGTTTTGGGAAATTAAACAAAGTCGGTCCAGTTCTGGCGGAACCCTCTGTTAAGCGACTACTCTCATTTTACCGCCATTATCTAAGTGACCTTTTTAAATATCGAAATATTTTAAGCACATGACATTTTGTTCGAAAACCTAAAAACGGAATCCATGTTGTTGAAAGGAAACGAGACGGTTCATGTCAGTTCAAAGAAAAGGCGAGAATTAAAAACCAAATTCTATAATAAATCATATTGACCTATTTCAGTTCTCACAAAAAGTGTATCGAACGATCATTTCTAAGGAAGTGAACCCGTAATAGTTCTGCAATGTTTCGGAAGTAAGGAACTTTAAAAGTGTTACCCTTATGTTTCCCAATGAGTTCAACTATCACGGGTCCACTGCCCTAAAGAAACTTATTCTAAAGCAGTTCAACTTTGGTTAAATCAGGGAGCAGGGAAAAGACTCTGGTTAGACTGGGCGGCTACACAGGCTTGCCAGAGTCTTTGCTTTGAGCTGTTGGAAATTACATGCTCTTTTCATTTCTACCATTACCTGTTCATTCTAACAATTGACAATTTGTTTCGTTTGTCTTTGAAAACAATAGAGAAAGCATTTTCACAGATATTCTGTGTTCCTGTGCACTTAGTACTTGCATCTGAAAATGTTCCCCTAACTGGTTAAAAATTAACTTTATTGCTTGATTAATTTATTTTGTCATTAGAAGACACATGTTTTGGATTTGTTTTTTTCTTGTTTGTATTTGTTTTTTGTCAAACAGCTTCTGTTTTCTAAAGTCAAATTGCGAGAGTGCATGGCTTAATTTTTCTTCATCGCTGGAAACGTAAAATGTTGTCGTGATTACAGATCCTATATGGTATCAGATCAGATTGCGCGATAAGTGTCTGGTAAGTTTGTAATCTAGACAGTGATACCTTTAATAATGACCGCCGTAACATCTTTTACTAACGTCTAACGTGCGATGATCTGAGTCGATAAGATCTCAAAAATATCTTAATCGAAATGAAATATTGAAAAATGAATTTACAATCACTTAGATTTGACTTGCGCCAATACGGCCTTTGATCATGTTTTTGCCCTAGAAGTAATACGAATATCTGGCCTGTTATAAGGCGTCATCAATGAAAAGCGAACGTCCTCGATTCTTCGGGACCTTTATAGATCAAACAGGGAAAATAATACTTGTAAGCCTACAACAAGAATAATGAAAACTATCAACATTGAATTAATGAATATATAATCTACATCAATTTTTGCAATTATGATTAGCTAAAAAAAAGTTTAATTCCCCATTGAAAACAAGTTTGAGTACTCAACTATTTTTATGATTGCGCGAAAAGTACTCCCACAAGAAATTCGTTTTGTTATGGAGAGATTTGTCTAATTTGGGTTCATGATATTATATTATAAGATATGAAGAAAATGATTTTAGTTTCCTTGGGATATGACACTAAAAAACCCTTATCACACTCATATATGATTCCGCTTCGCGTTTTCGGACAATGCGATATGGTTTTTAGTTTCATTTCTCAATGACAATAGAAATGATCCCCTCATCTCTTTAATATAAAAGGCAATGCCGAAAGTCTAGATTGCCACGTGATGCATTTTAAGTCAATGTCTCTTTTTTGGATAGGCGACCATATCTAGATTGAGTCTGAAAGCCCGGCTAATAATTTCTCGCAATTTAACCCTTTGCTGTTTAATCCCTGCTTTTAACGTGCCTGTGATTTTATGATTGAGAAAACATTGTGAAAAAAGAAGAAATTGCTTATGACAAGCAATTTCTTCTTTTTCCACACTATTTTCTACCCTACAGAATGGTTATTTTTCAAATTAAATCCACTTTAAATTTTCGTCTGCAAAACCTTTGAATTGGGACAGGTCCAAAATTTTGTAAAACAAGGAAGGGTTAACTAAGAAAGATGAACTAAATAGTAATTGAGATTTTGCCGTCTATCGTCAATATTTTGATGATTCATCTATGGCGATCGTCAAAGTTTGGAGTCGGTGTCTAATCGTGTTTTATAGACTCTGTTCAACATTATATATACCGTTAAAAGAGCTGAGTTAATAAACTCATTGTGGACAGAAGAATTGAAGTTTTATTGAAGGCAACTAGAGTTGACCAAAATGTTAGAGAAACGACCAAACACCATAAACCATTTATGACCGGGCTATATTTGATCATACCGTGCCGACGTAAGATCGCATCATTCCACCTTGACCTTCTAACCTTAGGTGGTGTAGCAAAGGATATAGAATTTCTATAAAGGGGGTTCGAACATACAAAAAAGTTGTTCGTTCTCCTAGTTTTACCATAGAACCCTCATTCTGCTACAATTATCGTTTGTTTTTCGAGTAAGATCGATTTATATTTCATTTTGTGAACGAAAAAGCTATATTCTCACTCGTGGCTCCGCAAGTCTAGAAATATAGCTTTCGTTGTTCACCCAACGAAATTAAAATCGATCTTACCTTGAAACATACGATTATCCTCTATTTTCCTTTATCATGTTGTATTTAAATTGTTTAGATTCTTGTCTCATGATTCTCATTTCCTTTTTCATGCAATTTTTTTTGTATTATCATGTTGTAACTATAAGACTATGTGCTTCATGCCGAAATTAAGAATGTTGTGTTGCGTTATATGAATAAACGGTATTTATTATTTACGATGCTTTGGTCGCAATATCAAGAAAATAGTGTATCACTCAGGAACTTGATAACGGCATTGTTCGGCTCTTGTCTTTCATCAGTTTAATTTATTGGACCCACTTGATAATTATGCAAATAGGAATAAGTTCAATTCCAGTTTTCTGTCTAGTCAATATTGACCCATTTCCACACAATCCTACCTTTTTATGATCCCGGGAGAAAGGCATCCGAAAATAGTTTGGACAATGGAAAAAAATTCATCATTTTTCAAAAAGTTCTGTTTGCTAAATAAGAACACAATGTAAATAAATAGATACATAGAACAAGAAAAAATAAAAATAAACCCTACTTTTTCAAAATTCTACCAACTGAAAAGCTTCAGAAAATATTTTGGGCAATGCAGAATATGCTCTTTTTTTAAGCAATTTCTACGTCGTTCAAAATATTCTGTTAAAAAAAAAGAAAATCAGATTTTCAATATTCAATGAACTTAAATATGTCGTCTGCAAATTCTTTAAATTGGACCAGTCTAAAAATCTATATTTTGTGATGATTAATCTCGAGCTTCCAAACTTTCAAATGTATGTACATTTCAATGGCGAGGGTTTGATCAACAAAAATACTTGCATGCAAAGAAACTAACCCTGCTTTTAGGAAGACAAAACGGTGCAAAGAGTTTGCAAATTATACCCCGCTTTTCAAGTAAGTGGGCGAGCATAGTTCGGTGTAACTTGCAAACAGTTTGCAAGGCAGATTCCATGGTCTTTAAAAAGGGGGAGAAATGATTTGTTTCAAAATCTAAGGTTATAGCAGTTATGAAGATGGATTTTTCATATTTAATCAAGAATCCCAAAATAGACATGTAAATCCCAGTTCAGTCTTGTAAAGAAATTGTCTACTACACGATTTTATTCTCAATGAAAAAAAAATCCTTTGAGCTGGTATCCCTTGGTTCGCCTTATCGAGACTATTCTAAATACTTCGTTTTAGGGAAAAGACTTCCCTTGGAAATAGTCTATTTTCTACGGTTATAGCCAACGATTTGGTTTACTAAGTAAAAGATGTTGAACAGGACAGAACAATTTCATGAGCAATAAAAATTCGATTCAAGCCCTACATTATCCCACCATCTTGAACATTCAAAAAGATTGCCGAATCCAAAGGCTAAGATCAGACAGATCTGGGAGTCCCAATGTTTGACAAAATGACATGGTCCTTTACCGACTCAAACATCAAATAAACACGAGATCCGACCCGATAAATTATACTGAAGTGCGTTAAAATCGCATAATCTTACACGATCTTTTACATCTAATCTTTAAATCTTTTCTTACTCGTAAGTCACTCATATAGATGTAGGGGTCCGATTTTTTTTTTTTACATTTATTGATTCATTTCACTTTTTTGGGGGGTGGGGGAAAGGGGGGTTGGGGGGGGTGCTATACTACCACTACAAGGCAATTGATGCAGTTTTTAACATCGTGAAATTGACATTAATTCCAATCACGAGTAGTGTAAATCACTCAATCAGCGCCCAATTCATTCATTCCATATACAAATGTACTGACTCAAATCATTCACAAACGCTTCAAAATGACTCAAATAAATGAATGAATAAATAAAATCAATAAACAAATTAAATATATATAGAGTGAAAGTAAAAAATCGCGAATTTCAGGCATAATTTAAATTGTAGGTATCTCGCGAGGAAATAGGAAGCCATTAATAGAACTTGAATGCATATTTTGTTAAAGGAAGGTAATAAAAATAGCTAACTTTGTTCATCCTGAACAAAATTAGCGATATTGGATTACCTCTCTTTAATTTCACTCAAAACTCGCCCCACACGTACAATCAATTTCAACCCAAATGCATTCACCTAATCAATTTAACGATGTTGTTAACTGTAATATAGCGTCGAAATAATTATTTACAATTTGATTAAAAGTTGTGTTCATCCAGATTTGTTGTGTCGTCAAGATTCAGATCTTCTGATTGGCTGAATATGGTTTTAGATTCTCAATAAATTATTCTGACCACGCTCTTATTTTGTAAGCTTGCACACAATTTCCTACAATAATGAAATTTTACATTTTTTTCTTCTAGGGATAAAATCAAAAGATATGAGGAGAGCATTTGTTGATTTCATGGAGGTATGAAACTTAAAACCAAACCACGCTCATTTATGAATCGGTTACGCGCATTTATACGGTTGATTGGATTTTTTTGCTTCATATCTATGATCCCTTTGTATACACATGGGACCCCGGTATCAAGGGATTGTTCCCACTTCGTCTAATCCATTAGGTCTAAAAGTCAAATTTCCATCTCGTCTAAAACTCATCCCAAATACATTAAAATTTGTAAGATGGGTCAACCTGTGAACAGCCTTCCGTTCAAGGTTTTAACGTTTTCGAAACGTTTGAGAATTGTCAATCCGCTTTGCGAGTGTACTCACGTGCGTAGCAGGATACAATTGACAAACGCTCGCGAGCATTTTTGCATCTTGAACGCCCGTGGTATGGCAGGTTAATCAAGCACAGAAGAGCGCCCCAGAAATGGTACCCCGTAACATTAAAGAGGCGTGTCTAATGCTTGTTTCAAACACTAGTTTATTATCCTGAACTCAGGGCGGAGCTCGAATCGTTGATTTCTATTTTTAAAATTGCGCTTGAAGTTGTCGTGCGGTCAGAATGTCTAAACTTTACAAACTATTTTGAAATTAAACCCCGCTTTGCACGCAATGAACGTGCAAAGCGGGGTATAATTTAAAAACAGTTTGCATCATCTTGTCCTCCTGAACCAAGGACTGGTCTCATTTGATTGGCTTAAATTTGCTGCCTTTTGTGGTAGCAATTTCTTTCGTCTTGTAGAAATGAAGTGAAATGAAGATCATGACTGTGTATTGGAAAAAAGTTAATAAAACTGTCAAAAGGTACAGTAAATCACCAGGTGCTTGTCACGTCATGTGACGTAATCATGTGACCTCTCCACGTGACACTTGTTGAAGGAACCATGTAGATTTCACACCTGTCACTCAACTACTTGGAAATTAGCGGAATCTTCTTGACAATGACATTGCAAGAAAAAAGTGTTCAAAAACCAGTGTCCCTTGAAAAAGAAAAATATGTGAAAAAGTCAAACATTGTGCTAAAGCGCGAAGCAAGAAGGCCTATTGCTGTTGCGGTCTCGTGACTTTTCTAATAACCATATCTCTAGATCTATAATTTACTTGAACTGTCGTGCCCGATGAACGCTACAGTTTTCGCCATCCAGATGGTCTAGGCGGTAAAATAATAGTAAAACACTAAAAAATTAAGACCCCCCTTCTCATCATTTTGATAAAGCCGTCACAGTAACAAAGACATTCTTTGAAGTCATGGAAAGAAGCCGAGAAATTATAGAACTGGTCAACATTCTTAAAATTGACGGCCGTCCAAAACCAGAGACTAATATGACCTTAAGTCAGGATATTTTGGTAGCCCAAAAGTTAATAAACTCCTTTGGAAAAAAATCTAAATCGGTCCGACCTCGGGATTCCTGGTTTGATACCCATACATTTTGAGGATTGCTAGCGCACTAAATGGAGCAGGGTGTTCTCACTTTGTCTGAAAACCTTATTTCAACAAATTCTTATTTCGTCTAAAACATATTTTTCTCATAAAAGGTACTTTTTCGCATAAATATTTACCCTTTTCTTCATTTTTAAATAAACTTTTTTAAAATGAATAATGTATTGCCATTTGTCATAAAAAAGGAAGGTGGACGGACGCTTTGGCCTTAGATGATTTAGCTTGGCCATCAGCCAATGCACATGCAAAGCGGGGTATAATTTGCAATGTTTTGCTAGATCTATCCTGAATTCACGGCTCTCCACATACATGTACAAGAAAATCCGACAAACCGGTACGAGTATCATGTAAATTAAGTAATATAAGGCATATCAGCGGGAGATATTAATTTAATTAACACGTACTTGACTCTTGTCGATTTGTAATGAAGAGATATAAATGTGTCAAAATATCGCCCAGTCTAACAAACAACAAGTGGATTGTGTAAGCTATACGGAAGCGTTTCAATCCTGGAACCTCAAGCCCAAACATTTATTTTCATGATTCTATGTAACGGGGAGACATCGTCATTTGTTTTGGTGACCTTAAGATCGTATCTAAAAGCTTTACTCAAGTTTTAGGTACGACATTTTGGCCGATGATCGACAATATGTGTCAAGAAAGATTTTTTTCATTTCCTTAGCAAAAATTTCGACAATTTATTTCTCTCGTTTGTGTTACAGGGGACCAGTTCACTTTTTTTTAATATTTTGTACAAAGATATGTACACAAGAGGGGAAGAAAAATATGATATTCAATGATAAGGAGTAAAACATCATTTTGATCAAAGCTGTGGATTGATCGTCATAAGTATATAAGTTAAGTCCGTACACAACAAATTATGGTTCATAGAAGGTCCAAATTTCAATCCGTCTTCAAATCTTGCCTTATCCTGCAAAATTATTATTTATTTTTTTTTCTTTTCCGAAATAAATACCCCGAGATCGTTATTTTCTTGATAAAGGGAAACCTACGTTTTAGCATTTATAATGGTGTAAAAATGTTCTTAGAATTTGTTATGCATTCATCGGTATCATTTCATTGTTTTAGCTTTTTCCAGTACTATTTTCGTGTACAGTTTCTGAAAAGACCTTAGATCAACGTGTATCCCCCAAAAATTACCCGGTGACGTATGCCAAAATCCGCGAAGATATTCCAGTTCGAAACATATTTCAACGCCGTGTCAAATGTTCACAAAAGTAAGTTTTAAGAAAAAGAGGTATAAAAAATGTACTGTTTAATCATACTTCTGAATTCTATATTTTACAATAAAGCATAATTCAGAAATGTTTTCGATACGAAAGTGCTCGACAATTGGCGTCAAATAAGCACAGTACATTGTAATTTATGTGATGGCTCTCCTATGAATAATTCCACAAAAGGATTGTTTGAAATATAAACATTAGTTTCCGAGGAAGTCACTTTCAAATAATTTAGAACACGTAGAGGCTAAAATATCTATTGAAGCTGCATTTATGAAAATTTGGTCGCCCATCGATGTAAGTCTCTTCATAGCGGGGCTCGATTTTCTTTTTCTTTTCTTCCCATTGAGACTGCAAATATGTTTGATCTGTTATCCAGAAAAACCTGTCCTAAATGACAATAAATTTGACAATAGACTTAAACATCAAGTCTCAAGAAATGCAAAGTTCATTATATAAAAAAAAAACACAAAAAAAACGGACATTTCGGCCACCTATTACCTGATTCGACAAACAGATTATATCAGCCTGTGCATGGCATTTTCAACAATATCAAAAGCGCGCCAAGCAAAGACTTAGGCCAGCCTGTGCTTTCGCACAGTCTGACCATAGTCTTCACTTATGCACTTTGTATGTAGATAGGGTCTCAAATTGTCTTTAGAAAGTCAAATATTCTTCTTAATGAACTATGTGACTGTCTAGGCTGCTCAAAGTTTTTCTTCATGCACATGTCAAATTGTTGGAAATGTCACACACAGGCTCATATATTCCTGTAATAGTATGCGATTCGTATATACAAATTATTGCAAAAATGGTTTGTCAGTCCCGGTGTTTTGTTCTTACACCCTGCATGACAAATGCTTCTGAGATATTTAGTGAATAAAAGTTTATACTGTGTCTTCTTTGTTCTTCTCGAAAAACATCAGGATTTCAGTTCTAGGGCAACTAATTCATTTCCAACCACTCTGGCAGAAAACTTTAGAAAACTCCGGTCAATAGTAGGATAGATCGAGGTGACCTGTGATTGGACAATAATAACTGATGACAAAATTAACATTTCTATCTGACAATTTATACACTGTTTTAATATTCCAAGCCCCCTCCCCCCCCTCAAAAAAACAAAAACAAACTGAATTTGAATATTATTTTCATTAAAATAGTCGGTTTTAAAATTTGGTCAATTTTTCGGAAAAGCCCGTAAAAATAGCTGTCCGGTGAGGGTCATCTCAAAAATGGGGCCAAAAGTCATAGAGAAAAGGGATCATGCCATATTAAAATTCAATTATTTGGGTGTCTGAATGTTTGTTCTTTAATTTGAGGTAGGTCTGATCATTGCTGCTTACTCATAGACTGAGCTATAAGCAAATATGCCATAATGGTCGCCTATGGAAAATGATTTAGTTCCCGGCCTAGACCTTCAAGACTTGATATCGCGACCGCCACTTTCAAAGGGAAACCATTGGCACTCAAAGTCGTTGCCGGATCGACGTTTTTGTCTCCCTTTGATAAGAACCACCACAATTATTTCTTTTTCAGTTTCCCTGTAATGTCGCCAAAACAATGGCGCAACTCGCCGAGTTATTGATTGATTGACTGGGGTATAAAACCGCCTTAACCATTATAGCAGAAATGTTACGGCGACTGGTGCACCTATCCTTTGCTGCCTGTTGTTTCTTACACCAGTACTACCACAATATTGCATTCGACGGACACCGACTGCCCATCCTACCTAGGCGTACTTCTTATTATTTGCCGATTGGTGGGCGACACATTACGCTTGTAAGAATGACTTAAGTCAATGTCGGATAAAAGTTGGTCGAGCTGGGATTCGACCTCACAATCCAAGGATTGACAGACCAACTCCGGTAACCGATCTAGCGAGCCGGGATCGACGCTTTGAGTAACTTTTTTATCTTTTGCAGAATGATTCGTTGATCTTCCATATCCCATGTTTGAGCACTGGCTAATGAATACTAGAGAGCCATGAATGGCTTGAGTCGCTCCACTGGCTTGAAATTCTTGTTATAGCAAATCAAAGTTTTGACTAGATTTTTACACCTCCGCCCATAAATTACATATTTTTCATCCGATCACAATAATTTTTGGTAGACTAATAAAGGGTCACTCAAGGATCATTCCAGTGAAATTTGATTGGTATCTATCGATTAAAATCTGAGAAAATTCACCGTTTACCATATTTTGGAAATTAGCCACGCCCATCAAATCCATGTTTTTCATTGGATCAAAATTTCTTGACCAACTTTAAAAGAGGGTCACCCAAGGATCATTTTTCCGAAGTTTGGTTGAAATTCATCCAGTAGTTTCTGAGCCTGAGAAGATTTTAAAGGAAAAGATTACGACCGGACGCACGACCGGACGCACGACGGACACAACGCTATGACAATAGTCCCAGTGGCCATCGGCCAGTGGAGCAAAAAAAAAAAAAAAAAAAAAAAACGTGCACAATTAGAGCGGTTTTGCGCGGATTCCATCTAATCAAATTTGCAAAACATACCCCTTTCCAACTCATATCAATTTAATGCATAATAATTTAATAGCATAAATTGAGCTTCTGATTTTCTCTTATTATTAATTCAAGTTTTATTTACATTTCATTCCACGAAGGGTTTAACAGTTGATTCATTTAGCTAAATAACAGAATATTAACATTAGTTTACTATGACACAGTTGTAAATTTGCACTTCGTACCTATGACGGAAACAGTTTGCGTCGTTTTGTTATCCTGAACGCAGGGCAGGTTTCTGACTAGTGCTGAACAAATCAACGTGCTGTAAGCACTGTAATTGTGCAGTACTGAATGACTGAACCGCTTTTTGTTGGTTCAGGAGTTTATGTATATCAAGCTTCGAAAATATAAAAAAAAGATAAAAAAAATCCAATCCAAATCATTGTTTATGTTATAGTCAAACCATACATGTCACTTTTGAAGATACCTTAAAAATTTGTGGGAAACGTTCATTTGACAAAGATTTTTTCAAGGACGTCGTCAAAATCAGTTCAGCATCTAACTGCCAAATGAAAGCATTGGAAATCGCTTCATTCCATTTAGATTTGAATATACACAGGCTAATACATTTTCAAGAAAAATGAAATAAATTTTAGGATTTGCTTTATTCTTACCGAAAAATACTTTTTTTTGCCGAATTATTGAAATATCGAGTGTTTTTAATAAATGTTTCATCTATTATATAGTGATAATTATATAGTGATAACATAAATTGATAGTTCAAATTTGTGCTCCCTATCACGGGGGGGGGGGGGGGGGGGGGGTAACTTTCAATTTCAGAATTGATAGATCGGTCGCATTTTTTAGTTCAAAACTTTTCTCGTGTGAATGTATTTTTATTGTCAGTGCCTATTCTAGACTAGTGCTGTAAAAAGCTTTTCAGAGACACCGAACTCGATGAATCTATGGATTATTAAGAGAAATCGGCCAGACTATGGAATTGAGATTCAATATACATGTAGTTTCATGGCCTATGAAATAGCCCAACAAGTAACTTTTACATGCCCTCTCCATGACAATGGATATCTGCCGTTTGTGTCCCGATCAAAACACATCGCCCTTCGTTCAAGCATCATGTTCGACTTTTATGTGCGTATTGTTTCGATATACTGGGTATGCCTCTGTTGTAGTCACGACATAATCGAAAGCAAAGGGTTCTAACTACACTTAATTCTTCGCGAAAGGAACAAAGAACAGTTACAACCCTTAATTTGTGGTAAAACATTGTGAAGGAGAGATATAGAGAGCATGTTGGTGTCTTAAAAAACCAATGCAGTCTAGTCGATGTTGGATGAATTTATCAGGACGAGACTCTGCCGAGTCATAATGATTTCTCACAGCCGAGACTAGATAACATATATATTTAAAGACATTAACATGTTATTCTATTTATCTTTCAATCACTTTACAGGAACTTTTATGAAACCTTTAACATCACAGAAATTCGGGTGAAAGTGGGTCTGTCTGGTTATTATGGTGCCGTAATATGCAAATTGTTTCTAAAAATAGATTGCCTGTTATCATTTTATGTTATCAGGCAAGTGATATAAGGTCAATACAGGCGTCATTTCATCAGGTCAATACAGGCGTAATTGCATGATAAAAACTGCTGAACAGCAAATAATTGTTATCATTTAATGTTATGTCCTCTGTTCTCCTTTCCTGTTTTGAACTTTTTTTTTATTTTGGTTTCGTGAAATTTTGGTAATTAAAGAAAGAAGCTACGACCCATTTCAAGTTTTCATAACTTTTTAATGAATTGTTGCATGGAAGCAAATCACCTTAAACATAAATTATCATTAACAGCAAAACAAAAGCTAGGCTCACATAGATTCTATATACACACATAGCACTTATACACATATCATACATAGATTTACTTGAATTGTGGAATAAAACTTAACAGCTTGCTTTCTCTAATTGTTTGTTTGCTAGGGTTTAACACTGCTTTCAACAATCTTTCAGATATATTGTGGTGGCTGGAGCACCTAATTATGGTTTTCTGGTATTTCTAACACCAGTACGACCATTAAATCCTTTCCTAGCCTCCAGCTGCTATTCCACATAGGTCTACAATTTTCAACACATTGGTGGGAGACACATAGTCGGAAAGGATGAAGCAGCCCATATATGACCGATACAATTGAAAACAATATTGAGCCATTTTAGATATTACCAAAACACAATCAATGATATTGCCAATCTATGAGATTGGCAATATTCTTGACTGTGTTTGACAATAACATTGATGAGTGTGTGTGCTAAATTCTAGGTTGATCAATAACGATTCCATGGTTTTTGTCAATAATATTGACAGTGTTTGACAATATCATCAATTGTGTAATATTATTGTCAATTTTATTGACCATGTATGGGCTACCAGGAAGCACAAACCTCATAATTAAAGTAAATACATTTCTAAATTGTGTCTTATGGTAAAGATAAAATAATGATGTGTACTTGTAGAGGATAAATGCAAACTATGGAAACTGGCATTAACATAAAGTTACTCATAAATAACAGTTTTGAACCAAGCTGGCCTTATTTAATTTCAACCCAAACAACAATGTTTCATGTTAAAGTTCCCCATTTTCAGATGGCACAAATTCATACAGAACTTGGTGGAAAGATTTTATAGGCAAATATTTAACCCTTGTCATGCTGAACCTGGAATATTCCTGCTTTGACAGGAGGTATAGACAAAGATCAGCCTACACATATGAGCAGTCTGATCTTAGTTCATACCACCTGAATTTCATTTTTAAACCAGAAAGGTGTAAAACAATGAATTTCTGAAATCAATACTCACTCACATTTGGTAACTTCCAGAGCTTTTAGTACTTTGATTTTACATTTATTTTGCCAAGATTTTTATTCAGCATGACAAGGGTTAAATCTGTTTTCAAGGGATAGTAAAACAGATGAAAACATTGTGAGGAAGGAACAGATTGCTTGCTACAGGCTTTTTTTCCATTTCCTAAAATATTTAAGCATGTTTTTGTTGTTAAAAAGGTCAGTTTTCTACTTGATACCTTCTAACTTGCAAAGATGAGTCTATTGAAGCTATTCATTTTCAACACATCAAAAACAGTGTTGGATTTGTGTTAAACGTACAATGCATGACATGTATTCGTAAACCACAAGATCCTTAGTAGATTTTGCTAACCAAATCTTTTGTCACATTTCAAGCCTACAGATCTGCACATGCACATTTTCAAAGTATTACATTCCCTGACTATGACAATATGAATTATATTCTTTTTTTCATAAGTTGGCTAACCACAATCAGATATCTAGTACAATTTCATTGTGATTGTTTTTTCCTCTGAAAGAGTGAACAGATTTGTGGTTTACCTGTATCCAACCATCAATCAATCATGTAAAAGAAGGTTATATCAGCATTGACTTCCTTATAAACCATGGCATTGCTTTATTTTGGATAATATTACACATGTACTTAAAGACCAACTAATATTTTGTGATTGAAGCACCATTCACATGACTTGAATCCAGAATTTTGGTTTGTTTGTTTGTTTGAATGGGGTGCTATGCTGCTTTTAAAATGAATTCAGTCATATCGCGGCAGCTGGAGCACCTAACAATGGATTCCTAGGTATTTCTCTCACCAGTGCTACCATTGCATCCTTTCCATGCCTCCAGCTGCTATTACACATAGGTCTACGATTACCAACCCATTTGTGGTAGACAAATAGTCAGAAAGGATGAGTGCCACTGTGGGAATCGAACCCAGGACCTCTAGATTGACAGTCCCATGCACTACCAACTGCGCTATGATGGCAGCCCCCAGAATTTTGGTAAAGGGGGTTTGAACTTACAATTCTGACAGGTTTTAAGGGACGCAGGTTTTTCTATTTGGAGACTTACAAATATGAAGCCAGGACTCAAAAAATATCTGATGTAATTCCATAGGACCCACTGGAAATCAGCTTCATAAAAGAATTGAAGGCTGTTTTAAACAGTCTTCAATTATTTTCCGAAGTTGATTTCCCATTGTATATCTTATTCAGAGAGTATTTCAAATTTTCACAAAAACACAAGAGCAGCTAAAATGATGAAAGGAATAGTCTTAACTTAAAGCAGGGGCTAGAAAGTCTTAAGAGAGGGCACTTACAAGCCTTACCATTCAATCCTAAGGACCCTTTTTATTTAGGCCTTACAAAAACCCAGCAGTTCCTTTTTCATCTATTACCCGATTTTGATCAAATACAAAAATTAAATTACAAATAAAACTGTTCCTTTTGACTGCATAGATAGGCTGACACATAATTTTTACTGAACCCTATGTTATTCAAACCCATTAGAATCGTCTTATCAAGACAATTCTACTTAGTTCTAACAACATAGGATTCAATTATAGATATTTTTTTCCTTGAAAATTGTCGACTTTTTCAGTCATTTTATTTATGGTGATGTACATTATTGTGATGGTCGCTTAATTTAAGTGGCCGCTTAATCATAAAAGGTTGCTCGAGCAATATAGACTGTATATAAGAAATAATTAAACTATTTTGTAGAATATACAGAAAGCATACAATTTCTTCTTTTCCAACAAAGTTTTCTCTTGTAAAAATCAAAAGAGCCATTCAGATATGTAAATCCACAGTATAAGTTTAAAATAATGTTTGAACCTAACCCCAACCAAAGAATCCCTATAATAAAGGGACACTACTCTGATCAGATAAGTACAATTTCTTACCTATTGACCTCCCTTACTTCATTATCTTGGATGGATTGAAGCATATGAAACAAGTGACTTTGTAAGAAAATGAACCATAGTGAGGAAAAGAAAACATGGTTCAACTATTTCTTCTCTCCAACGTTAATGAGAAACCAATTAAACCCTTCAGGAACATACACTGACAATTTCAACTAAGGGGCCAAGACTGCCAAAATTCTTTATTGAACATCAGGAGTATGGGCATTTTCTCCAAAAGTTCAAGGACTCAGCCAGCCACAAATCTAGGGGCAATCAGAGACTTGGCACTTACTGGTCTTTTTCCCCACCCTTGTTTTGATAAACTAAACCAAATATTCCTATTTTTGCAGGAGAAAGAAACAATGATCAGATTACACATCTTAGACTATAATCTTTGTTTATCCTATTAAGCTTAGAATATTTATAATGTAAACCACAAACATATTATTAAGCAACAATTTGCATACCGGCCCAAGGTTATAAAACTTTTCTCAGGCTCAACTGAGAATTTTTTCAAATCTTAAACCCAAATAAATGTATGAAAATAAAAGATAATATTAATAAGTTGTTAATTTTAACATCTTATTAATATTATCTGAGAAAATTTTGAATTGAGAATGAGAAAAGTTTTATAACCTTGGGCCCGAAATTGGAATATTAAAACTTGTTGATCAACGGCAACCAAAATGCTGCAAAAACAGATAGAATAAATTATTTCAATGGCTAAGCGTGCAACAGTTGTAACTGCCTATATATTTATAGACAGTAACAACTGTTTTGTACTAAGCCATTATAACAATGCAGTTACAACATTATGGTCACCATTGTAAAATATTTCTAACAATAGACAGATGTTGACCAAAATTTGATAAGATTTCACAACTTTCAAGATTTACCTACCAAACTAGAGGACATGAATGTTTTACAGGCAAAACAAATTCTAGGTTTATAAGGATTTCAGCCAAATAATTGTTGTATATATATTTTTCTTAAAAGGATTTGTAGGTTTAGGAGCTTAGACTCAAGTTTATTGGTCACAAATGCATCATTTATGTAACACCATCAAGAAAATCTAATCACTAAATTTAACAATCTTATTATCAAAATGTTTCACAAAGAGAATTTATTTGCTTTATTCATATTTGAGTTACAAAGCTGTTAGAAATGCAAAGTGGTTTATAAATCACCAATAATGGAAGTGCATACAATATAATGCAGTAATTTATCTGTTTATGGCTTTTTGATAAGATCAAACCACAAGATTACTGTCACAATCAAATAAATCAAAATTATTACGATAAAGACATTTTACATTGAATGCATAATAAAATACCTAACAAAGAACATTTTGAAATCTGTTAAACTTACAAGGAAACTTTTATTTACTTCTTATGCTGCAAAGAGAAGTTTTTAAAACTTAGCATTTCTTAATAAATGTATAAACAATAAAGATAATATTATTAAGTTGTTATTTATAACAATTTATTAATGCTATCTTTGATGTACAGCAGAGTTAATGCTTTAATCTTATCTCAAGTTGAAGTTTGAGAAAACTCACCGTTGAGTATGAGAAGAGTTTTATAATCTCAGGTCCAAGAGCAGTTACTGGGCATCTGATCTGTGTCTTATTGTACTACATATACATGTAGTTCAAGTACTCTACCTTCAAAATCCAAATTATCTTTCAACGACCAAACCTGTTGACAAAGAATGATCATCTAGGTCAGGCAACTAACCATTGGAACTACTGTTTGAGTAACTTAAAGCCCTAGTTACAAGGATTTCATTTCCAAAACCAATGATATCAACATTGTGTAACTTGCATATAAAATGTTTGCAAGGTGCAATTTTTCGAGCAAGATGAAAAACGCTTCTTGTGAGATTACAAAAAATAAATTTTTCGAAAATTTGAGAGAAAATATTTAACATGATCAAGGCTATTGTTTAAGCCAATGCAAAACAATCTTCATGAATTCCTTGTGAATTTATCTGAGGATTCTTATTTAGCCACATCAAAATGTTGACTTAAAAACACTTCATCTTTAAAATCTTAATTAGATTCTCAAGAATCTTAACCTAAAATACGCACTGCTGATTCATTGCTTTAAAGTATATGGTTAAACCAATTATCAATTACAGAAATATACAACAAATGAGCAGCACTATATTGCATATTTAAAACCACAACAATTTCATGTTTCATACTTCAATTAGGATTCCAAGACTAATTCCGCCCTGGACATAATATCCTTCACTGTTTTTTTGATAGGGCTGAAATAAGGCCCTCAATCTATTTTAGATATGCGCACAAACCCCATTCATTCATACAGGGCAGACAATATCCCTTCGATTGAAACAGCATTAAACCCAATTCAAACAAACAAAAACACATGGCCTGATAATAGTCAAAACTTTTCAGTTTTTTAATGATTCTGAATCAACATGTCTTTTCTCACAGTTTCTTCCTGTCTGGATTCAGAACCTATCTGGAAACTCTGTTCAATACAAGGTAAGCCACAACCATGGCAGCCTACTTCTAAGGGTAATTAGTTAGGGTCATCAGGAATGGATGCTTGTGACTAATCAAGTTTGCCCCGTAATTTTGATAGCAGGGAAAATGTCCAACCTTTAGTTTCAATCTAGGAGATATTGTCTGCCCTTTAAGAATGATGAAGGGGATTTTGTCCACCTAATAAGATAGACTGGGGGCTGTAAGTCTCCTCTAACAAAAAGACCAAGGGGACTCTGTCAGCCCTGTCAAAGAGCAGGGAAGGGAATTATGTCTGAAGGGGATTTTGTCTGGTTACCTTCAATTACACTTTGATC
Source organism: Fragum whitleyi (assembly GCA_948146395.1). NCBI lineage: Eukaryota > Metazoa > Mollusca > Bivalvia > Cardiida > Cardiidae > Fragum > Fragum whitleyi. Next base: position 3,251,514 of record OX411549.1, read on the forward strand.
ATTACAAAACACATGAAATCAAGAGCATGGCATGTAGATTCAAACCCTTGACTGTTGAAAACTAAATAGTGGATAGCAATCTTGGTCCTAGAAGGGGCATAATTTATACAAGAGCATAAGGGGATGCAACTCTTTGATGCATGCAGGTACTGGATAGTGTTAGAAATTTTAAGTCTACAAAGGGGTATAATTCCTTGAAAAAACGTTTTCATAATAATCTTCCTTTGCTTTGTGGTCTACCCTGCACTCAGGATAACAAAAGGGGCAATCTGTTGGCAAAGTAATTTGCAAAAAAAAAAATGATAGCATTGGTTGCTCTTTTGAAAGTGAAAATTTCCTCCAAGTTTTGATAAAATGGATTAATTAGATCCAATACCAAATGTGAATGTAAAAGTTTTCACACACAACTCATTACATGTACTACAAAGCCGCCGCCACTGCATAGCCTGGCCGCCAGCCTCTTCTTAACAGTATTTTTTTCAGAGCAATTTAATCATGAAATCTTACGATTAAGTCCCCTGTCTATAAAAAGAAGATTTTGTTCAGCATTTGTTAATAAATTTGATTACAGAGGCATGTAGTAGAACTACAACAACAAAAGGGCCAGAACAGCTCTGACCCACTCATCTGAGCCTTATTGGTCCACTGAATCTCATCCAAGTAGCTTTTCGGCAAAGTTTCATTCACATTTGCCTAATTGTTACAGAGGAGATGTTATTCAAAGAATTGAAATTGATAATTGACCCTGCCGACCCATTCATTACTAAGGAGACTCAACAAAAGCCCCGCCCTGCCATGCCCATATTTATGGGCCAATCTAAATTTCACTGATAATTTTTTAAAAGGGTCACCTAAGAAACATTCTGTTAAAGTTCATTGGAATTGGCCCGGTGGTTCAGAAGGAGATTTTTTCAAAGATTTGAGCTAAAAAAAGCCCCACCCTGCCACAACCATATTTATGGACCAATCAAAATTTTTCAAACATTTTTGAAAAGGGTCAACCAAGGTACATTCTGGTAAAGTTTTATTGAAATTGGCCCAGTGGTTCATCAGAAGAAGAAGTGTAATATTGTTGACGATGGACGTAGCACAACACACGACAGACTCAGGGTGATCCTAAAAGCTCCCTTTGAGCAAGTTGTGCTCAGGTGAGCAAAAAATATTTTCTGAAAATGCAAACAAAAATGACTAAGGCCAGTCTTCATAGGTTCTTGCAATAACTTAAGTTTTTCCCCCAGAAAATATAGCCAACAGCAAGCATTAAAGACGATAAGTGAGGAGAAATGACTAGAATAATTGAGTAATAGAGTGGCACAAGAAGCATGTCAGTGAATAAGCTGATTAAAACATTTCTTTCATTGATACAAGGACTTTTCATAAACTATTAACCTTGTCTGTACAATTAAGAAATTTTATGTCACTGTGATTTTATACTTAAGTAAACATTGTGGAAGAAGAAGAAATTTCAACAATGTTTTCTATCAAATAGGAAGGTTCACTTAAAATAAAATCCACTTTTGCCAACTCTTTCAATTTTGGAATTTTCTAAAATGTCAATTTGATGAATTATCCGGTGGCTGTAGAGGGTATGAAGACCTGAATTTTCCAATCTTGATCTGTGTGGATTTCAAATGATTTTTTTTGAAGAACTGTTCTCTTCTTAAAACATCTGTATAACTGGAGTTCTGAAAAAAGAAAGATTAAATATTGTTATGACTGTCAATTTCAGCATTTTTTTCTATATTGTATCTATAAGGTTAGATTACCATTAACGCTTGTCAAGCTTAACCTGGAATACTCCTGCTCTGTCAGGAGGTATAGACAAAGATCAGCCTGCATATATGTGCAGTCTGATCATTGTCTATACCACCTGATTTGATTTTTCAAATCAATTTTCAAATAAAAAAAAGTTTCATAGATGCATAGACTGATTCAGCCTGCACATATGTGCAGTCTGATCTTAGCCTATAAAAATGATTTCATTTTTCAATCAGAAAAGAGTAGAAAATTATTTTTTCAATATAAACACACTCACAATTTGTGCATCCAAAGTTTTCTGCTCTTAGTTTATAAGACCATTTTTCTCAATAATTTATATTCAGCAATACAAGGGTTAATGAGGAACTCCACAAAATTAAGTCTAAAGGACAGCTGATATCTATTTTCTAAATATTTAAATAATGGTAACAATTTTCATTGAAACCTCACAATAACATACAGAAATATAGAATTGCTTTTAGGATGAAAATCTTCTATGGAAACCAACATGTTATTTAAATATATAGGCAAGGTAATTTTAAAAACATATTCAAATTCAACTGCTTGAAAATTATTAGCTTTTTCATATTGAACAAAAGAAGTAAATTATTTCACCAAATTCAGGCTTGAACTTTAATAGAAGTTAAATATTTTTATTCATAAACAAATTTATAGTTTTTGATAGTTAATATCAGAACCAATTATCACATCCAATCAAAGGGTACTGGTTATTAATGTCATGAGCTTAATTCTGGTTTCCTAGGGTACACATAGCCAATGAAATAGGTTTGTGAATTTAGATGGCCTTTTCATTAATGCACAATCATACACCATTTATAGGAAAGCTTTTTTGTCACTTATTCCTCACAAATGTGTCAAATCTAGATCTTACAAATAAGGCAATGATTTATTCATGAAAAATGTATCCAAGTCTAATTTTTCACCCACTTCATGTTTTCAAAATTGAACAAGAGTACATGTACTTTGTTCAATGTTGAGCCGAGATCCCCAGTTGAAATGAAAGTTATCCATGTCTTTATAATTCAATTGTTTGTTTTACTCATATGAGAAGCTTTTGATTTGCAATAAAACCTCAAGATGTGTTTGTAAAACACAATTATCCCCGAAACTGTATTTTCCCCAAACTTTGACCTTTAGATAAACCTGACCTGGTCACAATTTCTTTTCAATTTATTTGGTATTGAGATCTATGATCATCCTAAATACGAGGCATATATCTTGCAAAGATTTTTGGCTAAGTTTTTCAGAAGTTTGACGTTGACAGATAACCTTGACATAGGTTACATGACTTTGACCTTGGCATCTATAGACTTGATGACAAACATTCTCTGGAAGTTTCATGCAAATCTATCCATAAATGAAAAAGAAGCACTGTCTATTAAGAAAATTTACAGGTAGGACCCTTTTTCCTTGACAAAACATGGTATTATCAAATCATGACAATAAGCACCATGATAATATGTTAAAGTCAATTCAATTAACTTTTATTTAAATCCATCCCTGTATATTGGGCAGTAAAGTTAACACAAAAGTTTACATAAAAGTTTCTTTTTAAATACAACATAATGTAGAAAGTCTGCCATGATATGCACAAGCATGAACACATAATGAGGACTATTCTGTGGAAATTTCATGCAAATCCATCCATAAATTTAAGAGTACATGTAGATCTTTTACCAAGAAACTGAACTTGATTCAAAATGAGCCTGTGCATGAGATTTCCAACAATATCAAATATGTTGAAAAGAAAGCTTCAAAACAGCCTGTGCATCTGCACAGCCTGATTAGAGTCTTCACTTTGTGCTAAGTAGATAAACTAGAAAGCCATGAATGGCTGGAGTCGCTCCACAGGCTTGAAATTCTTGAAATAGCAAATCTAGTTTTAACTAAATTTTTAGATATTTTGGGTTTAACTGATGTTGAAATGATTTTCAAAGTTTCTGCTATATAACATTTAGAGAAATGACCTTCGCCAAAAAAAGACATATTTTTCATCAAATGCCAATAATTTTTGGCTGCATATGATAATGGGTCACCCAAGGATCATACCAATGAAGTTTGATTGATATCCATCACTTACATTCTAAGAAAATGATTTTCAGAGTTTCCACTATATATCATATAGAGAAATGACCCATAAAATACATATTTTTCATCAGATCACAATAATTTTTGGTAGACTGATAAAGGATCAACCAAGGACCATTCATTTAAAATTTTATTGGTATCCATTGATTAGAATCCGAGAAAACTCACTTTTTACCATACTTGGAAATTAGCCACGCCCATTAAATCCATGTTTTTCATTGGATCAAAATTTCTTGAACAACTTTGAAAGAGGGTCACCCAAGGATCATTCCTATGAAGTTTGGTTGAAATTTATCCAGTAGTTTCTGAGGAGAAGATTTTTTAAAGAAAAAGTTTACGACCGGTTGCACAGACGCACGTACGGATGGACGCACAACGGACACAACGTCATGACAATAGCCCCAGTGGCTTTCAGCCAGTGGAGCTAAAAAGATATATAAATATGTGTAGAACACCAAGTTACTTCATATTTACAGTTTGTAGATGTCTACACCTCTCAATGTTTGCACCTCACCAACATTTCAACTTGTTGGAATTGTTATTGACAGGCTTAAATAACACTGTTAAACTGCAACATTTTGAATAAGGTCATATTCTGAGAGCTTCACAAAAAGCCACCCATAAAAGAAGCAGGAGCTATGTTAATAAAGAATTGGAATCATATAGACTGGTGGAGATGGCCCCAAGATACATCCAGCTTTGGCAAATTTAAATTGTGTCAATTTATTTCAACATTAATCTGCCAATGTTGGTGATCATTATAGGAGTAGTTTCCATATCATTACCCCAAATTACAATTTTAAATGCAACTATAAGTGTTAAAGTGTTAATATTATAACTTCCTTATTCCACAAGTAGTTCCCATAATCAGGCAATAATATCATGCAATCAGACATGCAAATGGAACATTAAACACTTACCCTCGCAAGACCAAAGTTACAAAAGCATTTACTTACTAGTTGTGAAATTAAAAGAAAAATCTTATATGCAATGGTTAGGTTTTGTATATAAGGTAAATAGTCTTATTAATGCTGAAGCACAAACAGTAATTTCTGATACATCTTAATAAAGATTGAAACGTATAATGGATACACTAAACACAAATATTCAAATCCTGATCTACACCATCAAAATTATTGAGAAAAATAGGACCTGCATACATGTCTGCCATACCAATTTTTATGTCACTTAAGTTTAACAAAGACCATGAATTCTTAATATGTGTACAGTCATGCAAAAAGGGACCATCTGGGAAGTGTGAAAAGAAAAGACCCTTGTCAGACTGTCAGAGTCACTGGCGGACTGCGCAGACTGACTAGCAGGTTGAAACTTTTTGCACTTTACTACTTTCTGAATCTAGAACAATCAATCTACCTAACTGCGAATGTGACCTCTAGTTGGACTGTATTAAAACCAATTTCTTTTCCAAATATTTATTTTACAGAGTTCTCAGATGGTCCCTTTTCATGTGACGGGTCACATATATTTTAATTTACATTAACTGGTTATTGAAACCTCCTATGTCCTGTTTCTGCTCATTGACTTTTTCATAACTTTATAATTATAGAGATTCATATGAAATATGAATCTCTTATAAATATAAATGAGACAATTTTATAATTTGTAGCAATATCAAACTGAAAATTTCGGGAGTCAAAATGACCCTCCAGACTGAAAAATGTAGGGGTCAAAATTGGATTTTTCATATTTTTGGGGGGTCAATATCCTCGGTTTTAGGGTCACACAGGAGCTTTGATGTATTTACTAATTGTTGAACTGCATTGTTTGAAAATACGAGTAATGAGGCAGGTAAAGTTATATGGCTAGGAATATATTAGCTGTTAAATAAAATACCAATTCACCCGTTAAAAACTTGCCTGTCCTTACAATGGAGTTTCTTTTTTCAGGGGTAAACCATTTGGTCTGACAGGTCCTCTGGGTACATGGTTAGGTGCACCATGTCCATTCAATCCTGGTTCTTTGTCACCGTTGGTAACAGGTTTGTGACCATTTTCAAGGGTGGCCAACTTTTTGAGGTTAACAGAGTTAATACCTTTGGCTTTGTGGTTTGGATTTGTGACTATACCATTTCTCTTTCTTCTCATTTCTGGAGAGCGCATCTCTAAAGCACTTTGGCCGAGGATAGTTTTAGGACATTGTTCCACTGGTTTTCTTTTATCAAACACTTTTTGGTTATTGCAGTGACTTGGATTTAACTTCCAAACATCCTCGTCACTAAATTCAGCATTGGGGTTCATTGTTATATTCACAGTAGCTGAAACTTTGTCAGTTTTGTAATTTGCATGTTTTGAATGTGGGACTGAATTTTTTGCACATTTAGGGGACACACCAGAAACAGTCTTCTCTCCAGGAATTTGGTCCTGGGGATTCACCATTGGTGACCCCACAGGGGATTGCACGGGGCTTTGGGGTTCACTGACAGGAGACAAGATTCTGCTGATGGGACGTGAGCGATTTCGAGTCATGGAACACTGTTGTAACTGTTGGGTGAAGGTCAAACAATCACTCTCCGTCGGGTGAGTTTGTGACGTGCTCATTGCACTACTTTGTGAACTCTGGTTTGTGGAATTTGTTAAGTAACTTGATGATTTGGAAGAGTTATTGGAAAGAACTGACTTTCTACGATCGAAAGTTGAATCCGGGGAATCAGAAGGAGAACTGTTTAACTGAACACCATTCAATACTGCAGGAGCACCTGAAGATATTGTCACACTAGAGTTTACTGTCAATATGGCCGTCCCCGACCCTGGTGTATTTGACGGTTGAGCAGATGGTTTTGTATCGTTACTGGCACTTGATGCTGAGGATGAACTACGACTTTTAGAACTCGGAACTGAGGCTCCGTATTCCTCCAGCAGTTTGCATACATTTAAATGTCCACTTTTTATGGCAACTTTAATAGGTGTCCTTCCAAACTGATCTGCATGGTTTGGATTGGCGTTATATTGTAACAACACTCTAACAACATCGTCATGTCCCTCCTGGGCTGCAATACACAGAGCCGTAGCTCCTTGATTACACGTATGATCCACACTAGAGCCTTTCTCTAACAAACACTCAACAATCCGGAAGTGACCTTGCCAAGCGGCTGATTGCAGGGCAGTACGATTATCATTATCCACAGCATCAACAGATGCACCAAACTGAACTAGAACTTCCACAACTTCATAATGACCTTGCCATGCTGCCACATGGAGTGGTGTACGACCTTCAAGATCTACACTATCTACCACAGCACCTTTATCAAGAAGTAATCCACACATTTCAAACTTATTCTCTAATGCTAACACATACACCGTTGATCTTCCATCAGCGTCTATGTAATTAAAGTTACCGCCAACACTAATAAAATATTGCACAACGTCTTTATGGCCTTCCAGAGCAGCACACCGTAAAGCTGTTTTACCGTCATGTGACCTGTGATCCACGACTGACCGATGTTCTACTAGTGTCATGACAACAGGAAGATGACCTTCCTGAGCAGCAAGATGCAAAGGTATCCTTCCGTCATTGTCGACTTCGTTAACCTTCGCAAGATGCTCTATCAGTATGGAAGTGACCTGAAAATAAACACAGAAATATTTGAAGAATTGGTTTCACCAACTAAATTTACCCTTGTCATGCTGCATAAATTTTGGCTAAAAATTTTCATCAAATCAAAGGGCAAAAAGCACTGATAGTACTAACTGTAGGTCAATTTTCATTTGAAAAACTTAATCTATTGAAAATTCTGGTTTGAAAGTGAGAAACAGGTGGTGCAGACTAACACCAGGCTGCACATATGTGCAGGCTGATGTTTTTTCTAAACCTGTCAAAACAGGAATATTCCGGGTCAGCATGACAAGGGTTAACTGATTAATATGTGGCCTCTAAAGGAAAAGGAAACCATCAGGGTCCTCTATTAATTGTTGATGAGCTCATGCTGGACCCAATCTTTTTAATTAATTGGTGGTAAATCATGCTAAAAGGGAACATCTAGGAACTAAGTTAAAATAAACATTGACAGAAGTTATGATCATCTCAGTTTGGTATTAATGATTTTGCCAATTCATTATCATAAAGACAGACAAAAAAGGTTCAAATGTTACATTCCTCAGCCATGATTTTAGATTATCTAATGTTTTGATCTAGTGTTTAATTCAGGTATTAGATCATTCATATCTTAAACTTTATGCGCTATTTCTTTCAGTAAGTTACTATATGAGATATTGCATGCATAACCCCACTGCATTTAATAACATATCAACTAGATGAAGTAAAAAATCTTGCTTAACCAATCGCTGTTTAATCCCTGCTTTTTACGTGCCTGTGATTTTATGATAATAAGTGAGAAAACATTGTGAAAAAAGAAGAAATTGCTTCTGACAAGCAATTTCTTCTTTTTCCACAATATTTTCTACCCTACTGAATGGTTATTTTTTTAAATTGAATCCACATTAAATTTTCGTCTGCAAAACCTTTGAATTTAGACAGGTCCAAAATTTTGTAAAACAGGAAAGTGTTAACCCAACTGCATTTAAAAACAAATCAAATGAAGTAAAAAACTTGCTTAATAGGTTTAATACTGTTGTGTCAAGAAATTTCCTATTTCACTTTTGACCTTGACTCTCTCAGATCAGTAATGAGTGGCCACATATTGTAAGTTTAATTCTAAAACTTTGTAACTACAGCTTCATTTAAGCTATAGTTACAAGGTTATAGAATTTAACCAACTGTTTAGAATCATCTTGTAACAATGAAACATCAAAGAATGACCTAGTTTGTACAACAGTTCCAGACAATTAATATCTCCAGGTAATATAAATAACAAATATTGGACTCATAACACACACAATAAAACACTTCATCACAGAATTAATCAAACACACATGTTGTCTATATTGTACAGTAAACTTTTCAAGCTTTTCATTTTTTTCCTTTCCTTTTTTTCCCCTTCAAAGATTATGTATTTGATAGCAAGGGGGCCATTAATAATTGTATGTTACACACCTTCTGTCTTTATATAATTTTTGGTAAAATAAGACAAACAGATTGTTTAAACTAAGATCAGACTGCTATGTGCAGGCTTATCTTTGTCTATACCTACTGCCATAGCAGGAGAATTCAAGGTTCAGCGTGACAGAAGTTAATCTCCAGGTCATGTAGCACACACATACCTTCTCTTCAATTAAAATACTCCTGATTTTCATGATGTGATAACATCTAAAAGATTTCTTTGTTAAACTCTGAATGAGTTAATATATCACGGGTGCCAAGAGCTACCGTGTTTTGAATACTGGTAAATGGAGGTAAAATGAATAAATATCCCTCACCTTAATTAGATGGTGATCAGTTATTTATTTTCACTCCCATATATTGCTATTTTAATGTTGAAAGATAAAATAATTTTAAACTATTAAACACCCAATTTTCCTCCAAGACATACATTGCAATTAAAATTAAAACACTCCTTGAAAAACAAAGTGATTTACCCAATTTTCTAGAGATTGCTGCAATAAACAAGGCAGATTCTGCCAATAAAATCTAATGTTATTCACATCCAAGGTTGCCTTTACACATTTCTTCAAGAAAAAGGTCCTTCAAGCTAGTTCGAATGTCAAATGATTTTACCACAATTCTGCAATTTCTTTTTGCTCCCTGCAACCATGGCAGATCAGCCTACAGCCAAAATTTTATTAGCAGTTCTCGGTAACAGCGCTGTGTACTGGTATGTTCGAAAATAATTAACCCTTGTCATGCTGAATAAAAATCTTTGCAAAATAAATATAAAATCAAAGTGCTACAAGCACATGAAGTTACCAAATGCGAGTGAGAATTGATTTTGGAAATGCATTCTTTTTCACCTTTCTGGTTTAAAAATGAAATTCAGGTGGTATGAAGTAAGATCAGACTGCACATATGTGCAGGTTGATATTTGTCTATACCTCCTGTTAAAGCAGGAATATTCCCGGTTCAGCATGGAAAGGTTTAATATTTTAACTTCATTTACAAAATTTAGCAGTATTTGACCATCACAATAACAAACATTAACCCTTCAGGGAATCAATTCATCATTAAAATGCAAATACAATTACTAAACAAATCAACAATACAATCAAATATGACAATAGAATTAATTGGGATGCAAAACTTTCTGCAACAGCAGATGCAGTTACACTTTGTGCCTTTCATTTGATTTAGGGAATACCAATCATTTTACTGTAAAAATTCTATTCTCAACCTCTTTGTCTTCCCAAAACACTTATTCCTAATAAAGACGTAATTTGGCCATTTTGACAGCAATTATTTTGCAGACTAATAAGCCTCTGAAAAAAACAAAAATTTCCGGTAGTACATTTGCACAAATTTTTAACCCTTGTCATGCTGAACCCAGAAAAGTCCTGCTTTGTCAGGAGCTTTAGACAAACAACTGTCTGCACATATGTGCAGTCTGATGTTAGTCTACACCACCTGTTTCTCACTTTCAAACCAGAATTGTCAATAGATTTAGTTTTACAAATAAAAATTGACCTATGTATATACAGTTGGAACTTTCAGGTTTTTTTTGCGCTTTGATTTTGATGAAAAATTTTAGCCAAAATTTTTCAGCATGACAAGGGTTAATCCAGATAAGTAAAAGTACTATATGAGCCTATGAGTGAAATTTACAACAATTTGAAATGAGTGCAAAGCAAAGATTCTGACCATCATGTGCATCCGCTCAGTCTGACAGGAGTCTTCACTATGTGCTTTCTAGATAGACAAGGTTTCAAAGTATATGTAGACATCAGGTAACTTTATAATTACAGTATGTGGCTGTCTATGCTGCTCAATGTTTGCACCTCACTAACATTTCAAATTGTTGGAAATGTCACGCACAGGCTCGTGTAATTTCAAAATAAATACAAACTTGCATTAAGTGTATCCAGTGATTTAAGTACTTTCATTTTGATAAATTTGGCAAAGATTTTGATTGAGCATCATGGAAATATTGTTTATTTAGACTTACAGACACCCATGGTCAAGGACAATATCATCAATTTTATTCTAAAACCTTGATCTAAGCTGTAGTAACAAGGTTTTGGAATAGCAGCAATGGAATGCTAATCAGCTATAATTATAGCGCTTTGATGTATTTAGCATTTAAAGGGAGCTATATGCATAAGCCAGGCCTGCAGACAGCTCCCAGACAGGAGCAGATGTCTGGGCCCCTTGTTATTACTTTATCACATGATGCCATTTTTGGAGCTAAAATTCATTAGGGGCTTAATTTATCACAGAAATCATGTTCTAATCTAATATGTTGATGGCTTGGTGCAAAACAGTTGTAACTGCCAATGTTTTTATGAACAGTTACAACTTTTTCCAACTGAATTATCAATTAATATGGTACATCCAGACTTAAAGTAAGTGCCATGGACCTGTAAAAGTTCTGGGACATTTTGGAAGGCATGATCTTTCACAATGTCAAGCAAAGATTCCTAATGAAATCATTAGGAGCCCTCAGTTAACACTGTTAGGGTTCATAACTTCAGAAACAATGTGGAACTAAATTATTGGTCCTTTACCTTAATCTAAAGAGGATCGGCAATAGGAAATGACACAATCAGTTTTCTAGATAGTAAGAATTTACTAGACAAGTGTCAGTTTGAATCAAAATCAACATATTCAAAACTATAAAAGCTATGGAAATTATAGCTTTTATGCTTATCTGATGCAGACATTTTGGGCGCAGAGACCCACTTTAATATAACCAGGATAAGACTAGAAATATGTCACTCTGACATAGATGTCCCATAAAATATAACCAAATTTGCAGAAAATGTCTACGGTTTTGCACAAAGAATATATATCTTAAAGTTAAGATACATTTTAAGAAACATAAAAGACATCCAACTCATACAATCAAAGTGCTGTCAGCACTGTAAATCGGGCATCATTGAGAGGCTGGGATAGTGCAATATAGGGCTCAAATTCGGACAATAAAAGTTGGTAAAATATTTGCCCAATTTGTGAGTCTTTTGTCTTAACACTCCATCTTTTCGAGGACATTGCCAGCTCATCCATCTGGAGTTTGCAGAATTGTATCAACCCAACTTGAGAGATATGTCACAAAACATTTTCCATTCAACCTGGGACTGAACCCAGTTCATCAAAGATTGATTATCCAACATGCTACCAACTGCGCTCTACGGTCAGACGTCAAGGAGGTAGAACCGGCATCAATTTGATGCCTGAGGGAAGCATTTATATAGAGGCAGATAACAGCAGATTTGGTAGAGATGCCTAAATTGCACGTGAAATTTTGATAAAGTTATTAAGCCTTGGTCCATTGGACTGGAAAATGCCTTTTTCCCGCAGAGAGCTAAAAGTTAGAACACAATGGGGAACGATTTTATCCAGTTAACAATGACGCAATATCGGACAAACAATATTTCGTGGGTGTTGTTATAAATCTCGTAACTACGGCTTCAGTAAAGCCGTAGTTACGACATTTTATATCAGCACAGACGGTTTATTAAAACGTAACGGTATTCCTAGGCCTTAGCGTAGTTTTTAACGCACCTGCCTTTCGTTCGAGAGGTCCCGGGTTCGATACTCGGCTGCGGCAAATACCCTGTAAGACAAAAATGTCGTGCATCAATGGTTTGATATCGCGAACCTATGTGATGGAGCAGCTGGAGGCTGGGTAAGGGCATTGTGGTAGTACTGGTATAAGAAACAATAGGAATCCATGGTTAGGTGCTCTAGCCGCTCAATATGACCACATCAGTCGAAAACAGTGTAAACCGTAATAAACCGATCAAAATCAACGCAATGGAAAAGAAATCTGTGCTAAAAATAGAATAGGATTAAACCATGTCAACTATAGAAGCAGACAATTCCAACAGACGAAAACAAGAGGGCCATAGTGGCCCTTAATCGCTCACCTGAATGAACTGTCTAATTTTTTCAATATTCTTCTGCCTCTGTACAACTTGATAACTTTTTTTTACAATTTTCAGGTTGACTTACAATTGACTTACAACGATTTTCTATTATTTGACTCCGTGACCTAGTTTTTGACCCCAGTTGACCCAATCTCATACTCATCAAAAATTGCATCAATTCAATCATTCTGACGAAATTTCATGTTGATTGAACAAAAAATGTGGCCTCTAGAGTGCATACAAGGTTTTTCTAAGATTTGACCCCATGACATAGTTTTTGACCCCAGTTGACCCAATTTCGAGCTTGTCCGAGATTTCATCAAGACAATCATTCTGATCAAATTTCAGGTTGATCCAGTAAAAATTGTGGCCTCTAGAGTGCATACAAGGTTTTTCTTAGATTTGACTATGTGACCTAGTTTTTGACCCTAGTTGACTCAATTTCAAAATCATCCGAGATTTCATTGAGACATTCATTCTGACCAAATTTCAGGTTGATTGGGCAAAAAATGTTGCCTCTAGAGTGCATACAAGGTTTTTATAAGATTTGACCCCGTGACCTAGTTTTTGACCCCTGTTGACCCAATTTTGAACTCTTCGGAGATTTCATCAAGACAATCATTCTGACCAAAATTCCGGTTGATTGGGCAAAAAATGTGGCCTCTAGAGTGCATACAAGGTTTTTCTATGATTTGACCCTGTGACCTAGTTTTTGACCCCAGTTGACCCAATTTTGAACTCTTCGGAGATTTCATCAAGACAATCATTCTGACCAAAATTCCGGTTGATTGGGCAAAAAATGTGGCCTCTAGAGTGCATACAAGGTTTTTCTATGATTTGACCCTGTGACCTAGTTTTTGACCCCAGTTGACCCAATTTTGAACTCGTCCGAGACTTCATCAAGACATTCATTCTGACCAAATTTCAGGTTGATTGGGCAAAAAATGTGACATCTTAAGTGCATACAAGGTTTTTCTATGATATGACCATGTGACCTTGTTTTTGACCCAAGTTGACCCAATTTCAAACACGTTCCAGATTACATCAAGACAATCATTCTGACCAAAATTCAGGTTGATCAGGTAAAAAATGTGGCCTCTAGATTGCATACAAGGTTTTTCTAAGATTTGACCCTGTGACCTAGTTTTTGACCCCAGTTGACCCAATTTCGAACTCCTCTGAGATTTCACCAAGACATTCATTATGACCAAAATTCAGAATGATTGGGCAAAAATTGTGGCTTCTAGAGTGCATTCAAGGTTTTACTATGATTTGACCCTGTGACCTAGTTTTTGACCCCAGTTGACCCAATTTCAAACTCGTCCGAGATTTGATCAAGACAATTATTCTGACCAAATTTGAAGTTGATTGGGCAAAAAATGTGGCTTCTAGAGTGCATTCAAGGTTTTACTATGATTTGACCCCGTCGCATAGTTTTTTACCCCAGTTGACCCAATTTCAAACTCGTCTGAGATTCTATCAAGACAATCATTCTGACCAAAATTCAGGTTGATTGGGCAAAAAATGTAGCCTCTAGAGTGCATACAAGGTTTTTCTATGATTTGACCCTGTGACCTAGTTTTTGACCCCAGTTGACCCAATTTCGAACTCGTCCGAGATTTCATCAAGACATTCATTCTGACCAAATTTCAGATTGATTGGGCAAAAAATGTGGCCTCTATAGTGCATACATGGTTTTTCTAAGATTTGACCCTGTGACCTAGTTTTTGACCCCATCTGACCCAATTTCGAACTTGTCTGAGATTTTATCAAGACAATCATTCTGACCAAAATTCAGGTTGATTGGGCAAAATATGTGGCCTCTAGAGTGCATACAAGGTTTTTCTATGATTTGACCCTGTGACCTAGTTTTTGACCCCAGTTGACCCAATTTCAAACTCGTCCGAGATTTGATCAAGACAATCATTCTGACCAAATTTTAAGTTGATTGGGCAAAAAATGTGGCCTCTAGAGTGCATACACGGCAAATGTTGACGACGGGAGACTGACATCCACCTAACCACAAAAGCTCACCTTGAGCACTTCGTGCTCAGGTGAGCTAAAAATGAAGAAAGAACTCGAAACGAAGGAAAACGGAGAGGAAGGAGGGGTAAGGAATTGTTGTTGTTGTTCTTTTATGAAATATAATAAGTTGTTTCCCCTTTTTCACAATGTATCCCCTCCGCAGGGAAAGACATTGATCACATTAAACAGGTTTTAGAACAATAAATTAGAACAGCACGAAGGTAATTTCAATTCCTTTACTTAACCAAATAGCTTGTAAAAAAAACGCTGAAAATACTTATTGGTAATTATTAAAAACAAAAATTACATCAAATTATGTATAAGCCTCTTCCTTTTTTGTCTCAAAAGTAAAAGAGATAAAAAAAATATAGATTGTGGATAACACGCAAAATAGAAGTGTCCAGCCTCGGTAACCCATTACCATTACCATTTATAATTCCAAAAAAGCTTTAAATACTTACCGTGTTTCTAGCTACATATTACAATACATAGATAGGTTAACAAAGATCGATACATATGTAAAACAATAGTCACAGGATATGGTGGCTTCAATATTAGGATTAAATAAAGTTTTGTTTGTTTCTTTTTATTTTAGTTTCTCATTTTGTTTGCGAAATAATTATATTCAGATGTGTGAATAATTTCCTTTTTAGAGCTTGATGTTAAAAGTGTTATAAATTTGTATAAAGATGGCCAAGTGTAAAAATATTACTTCATGTGCCTTTTCCTTAATTCTAAGTATTTTGGGCAAACCAATCGAAAGTGATATTCGTTTCCAATACAACTCATATTGCAGTTTAAGCATAATCTATTTTCACGAGGGATGTTTGTATATCTACCTTTTTCGATGTTAAGATCATGTGATGAGGTTCTAAATTTTGTTAATGCTGTCTTAAACTTTACGTCATATTCAATATCTAGATACTTTTCAGGTACAATGGACTCCTTAAATAGATTGTAGCAGGCCAATTTAGACGTATTATTAATTTCTGAGGACCATAACTTAACATAATTATCAAATAGTCGTTGTTAGATAGATGCGAGATTTATGTGGGGCATTCTTTGATTAATTCATAAGAAAGATAACCCATTATCCTGCAGTATACTTTTAACTTGGAAAGCCCAGTTATTTCCCCTGTATGTATTTCCATTTTCACAGTCCAATTTTAACATATTGTAGGTTGATTTGAGAATGCTGTTTTCATTTTGGGTGATTATGTGCGTCCAATAATTAATCATATTGAATTGATTTGAAACGCTTTGTGGTGTCCTACCTCTTTCTTCATATAGTGTGGCTAAGGGGGTCGATTTTTTGACGCGAAGCGAGGGACGTAAAAACTTAGTATGAATGTTTTCAATATCTTTTGAAGTGTGATAACCCCACAAAGGTGATCCAAATTGAAGGATGGAACCAACCAGACTATCAAATAGCTTACATTGTTGCGACATGGGTAATTCTAAATTAACTGAAATTCTGCTGATGTTATGAAGAGAAAATAATGCTTGTTTGGCAATATCCGTTTTTGTGTACGAGACCATAATCCGTTAAATATTAATCCCTAAATATTTAAAATATTTGACAGTTTTAATGGTGACATTATTAATGTGGAATGTATAACTAGTATGTCTTCCCTTCTCAA
Source organism: Fragum whitleyi (assembly GCA_948146395.1). Taxonomy (NCBI): domain Eukaryota; kingdom Metazoa; phylum Mollusca; class Bivalvia; order Cardiida; family Cardiidae; genus Fragum; species Fragum whitleyi. Next base: position 3,267,976 of record OX411549.1, read on the forward strand.
AAATCATTGCTTTAGTCTTAGATGTGTTAATTTTTATGCCAGATAAAGTACAATATGCTTGTAAATTATTCAACATGGATTTAAAAGAAGTTGGAGATTTCGCGAATAACACTTGGTCATCTGCATACAATATCAAGAATAATTTCACATGGTCCAAAAGTAAAAATTTCATCAAGATCAGAATTTATATGTTCGATGACGTCATGACGAACACAAGCTTTAACTGACGTGCAAATAGATTTTAAAAGTTTTACAAAATGAGTGCTTATGTTTTCCTGATTAATACTATCGAAACACTTTTCGTAGTCAATGAACACGCAATAAAGTTTATCACCAGACGATAAAACTTTTGATATAACCAAGTTCATAATGAAGATGCAGTCTAAAATGGATTTTCCTTTCTGAAATCCAAATTTGTTATCATTAAGTTTTTTATTCTTTTCTGTCCACCTAGTGAGTGTACTTAGCAGAATTTGAGAATATACTTTTGAATATATGTTTATTAAGGTGATACCTCTACAATTTTCCGAAATATTAGGATCACCCTTTTTAAAATAGGAGTGATTATTCCCCTTTCCCATTGCTCCGGGTAGTCGCCTGTTTGAAATATGCGATTATACAAAGCAAAGAGGAAAGGTGCAATAATTGCGTAAGACGCTTTAATAAATTCACAAGGAATTTCATCGATACCGGGGCTTCTACCGTTATTTTGCATAAATACAGCTTTCTTAATTTCTACTTCTGAGATAATCATGTCCAATTCGGGATTAATTTCACTGTTTTGCATATCAATGTTGCTTTGTGGATATTGTTCGTTTTGGGTGTTTTCGTCTGGTGTATCAATAATATTTTTAAAATGATCAAACAATCAAACAAGTAATATTGTAAGTGCTACAAATTTATTATACGGTTAACCTATTGTACGTTTCAACTCCTTTACTCAACCCAAAATCTTGTTATAAACGCTGAAAATACTAACTGGTATAATTACTAAAAGCGAAAATTACATCAAATTTTGTATTAGCCTCTTTTCTATTTGTCGAAAAGTAAATAAGATAAAAAAAAAGTTTGTAGATTGTGACTGAAAAGGCCATTTTTTCGGTGTTTGAAAACACATAATTTGGTTTGAACACATTGCTTAGAAGATAAAGGTAAAAATGTAGTGGGTCAAACAGACTGGATTTCTGAAAAACGGTATATATAAATGCGGACTGCTTCACAGCCCGATTTAAAAAATTACAAGAGCTGGTTCTAGAACATTCTAGAAATTGAAAAAGTCCTAGAACTGAACGTTCTAGAACATTTAATGGCAGTGCAATAACTTCTAGAACTAAGCATTAAGAGATTTTATCATGCACATGCAATTAATTCATCAATTTAAGGGTCAGAGTTTTTGTTGATGTACAAATTTATACCATATTGATGGCTCAGGGTGAAACAGTTGTAACTGCCTATAAACATATAGGCAGTTACAGCTGTTTTGCTCTGAGACATTGACTAATCTATGCTTGAAATCCTGATATATGTCTTGAGCATTGATATTTCTATAAAACAGTAGATAATAATTCCTTTAAGGAAAACAATCAACTTTTTTGTGACAAATAGAGTAGGTAACTGAAGTCTGTAACCAATGACAACAGTATCGTAATATAATTGAACAGCTGTCATATAAAGTCTTATTTCCAGAAAATAACAGACAATAATTACCCCTCTATTGACAAGACTCAGTGATTTCTGATTAATATTTCTTGATGACAAAATCTAGCTTAGATACATACAAATTTCTCATTAGACTTTAAACTAGGTGAAATTCAAAGACCAATATCGAGTGGGAATTACAAGAATTTCAATGGGAACCTTTGTTGTGTTATCTCCCTTGTTTACTCTGTGGATTAAATCAGAGATGTTCCAAAATCATTAGCGGTCCTTTTAGAAATTTAATTTTCCTTGGCTTTTATCCATAGTTTCTTTTGGAGAAGTTGCGAATTTAATTTTTTTAATGTATTTTGTATTCATCATACAGTTTTCAATAGCAAAGAAAAAAATATTTATTTTACGTCAAAATACGTTATAAATTGAGCAATATTTGATTTAGAGCTTATCTTTAAATCTTACAGTGCAAAGAAAATAAAGATAAAACCAAAGGTAACCACTGATTTAGACCCTTCCTCCTTCGGGAGTATTTCAAGGGAGATAACCAACCGATATCCCTCATTAGAGACACTTGATGATCTACCTAGCTCGGCAGACCTGTATTTACAGATAACAAAAATATCAGGACAACAAAGACACCTATATGGTCTAGGCCAGGTATTGGCAGTTTAAATGCATAACCATCGGAAACCTTTTAACATGTCATGGGAACCCGGAATATTCCTGCTTTGGCAGGAGCTAAAGACAAACATCAGCCTGCACAAATGTGCAGTCTGCCATTAGTCTATACCACCTGTTTCTCACTTTCAAACCAGAATTATCAATAGATTTAGTTTTCCAAATAAAAATGACCTACAGTTGGAACTTTCAGTGCATTTTGCCCTTTGATTTTTATGCAAATTTTTAGCTAAAATTTATTCAGCATGACAAAAATGGTCATAATGTGAGTGCATAACACAATGATACTTCTTGCATAAAGGGCTCATGCCAGTGTTGGAAATTAAGGAATCCTCACTGAATAAACTCTGCATGGGAGTCAAATCTGATTGTACAGGAGACACAACAAAGGAGTCACATTTCATAGATTTTAGAGTTAAATCATCTCTTTTTGCTAAGCTATGAGGAAGTTAATTTGTAAAACTTTAGATAACTTTTACCTTGGCAGATGACCTTGACCTTGATATAAAACATATTTTTCACATCAAAATATAATTATTTTTTTATCTTTAAAAGGCCAATAGAAATTGGCATAATAGTCATGTTGGTTGGTTAAGTTTTGTCAACAATTGATATTGACTAAGATGACCTTGACCTTGTTAGATGACCATAGATCTTGGAATCTGAGAAGAGAAATTTTCAAATTAAGTTTTTATGCCCCGGATAGGGAGGCATAATAAATTTGACTTGTTTGTCCATCCGTCCGTCCGTCTGTCCGTCCGTCTGTCCGTCCGTCTGTCCGTCCGTCCGTCCGTCATTCCGTCCAAAAACTTTAACATTGGCCATAACTTCCTTATTACTATCAAAGCGGTGTCGGGGGCATTGTCATCTTACAGTGACAGCTCTTGTTTGGTTATGTTATGCAGACAGATCAACTGAGGACAACCAATAACTAGAAAGCCATGAATGGCTTGTGTCGCTCCACAGGCTTGAATTTCTTGTAATAACAAATCTAAGTTTTGACTAGATTTTTAGATATTTTGGGTTCTACTGATGTTGAAATGATTTTCAAAGTTTCCACTATTATAACATATAGAGAAATGACCTCTGCCCATAAAAGACATATTTTTCATCAAATCACAATAATTTTAAGCTGCATGATAAAAGATCACCCAAGGATCATTCATGTAAAATTTGGTTGATATCTATCAATTAGATTCTGAAAAAATAATTTGAAAGTTTCCACTATTATAACATATAGAGAAATGACCTCTGTCCATAAAATACATATTTTTCATCCGATCACAATAGTTTTTGATAAACTGATAAAGGGTCACCCAAGGATCATTCATGTAAAATTTGGTTGATATCTTTCAATTAGATTCTGAAAAAATGATTTTGAAAGTTTTCCACTATATAACAAAGAGAGAAATGACCTCCGCCCATAAAATACATACTTTTCATCCGATCACAATAATTTTTTGCAGACTGATAAAAGGTCACCCAAGGATCATTCATGTAGAATTTGGTTAATATCTATCAATTAGATTCTGAAAAATTGATTTTTGAAAGTTTACACTATATAACATATAGAGAAATGACCTCCGCCCATAAAATACATATTTTTCATCCGATCACAATAATTGTTGGTAGACTGATAAAGGGTCACCCAAGGATCATTCATGTAAAATTTGGTTGATATCTATCTGTTAGATTCTGAGAAAATGATTTTCAAAGTTTCCACTACATAACATATAGAGAAATGACCTCCGCCCATAAAAGACATATTTTTCATCTGATCACAGTAATTTTTTGTGGACTTATTAAGGGTCATCCAAGGATTATTTGTGTAATATTTAATTGGTATCCATCTTTTAGAACCTGAGAAAAGTCACTTTTTACCATATTTTGAAATTAGCCACGCCCATCAAAATTTCTTGAACAACTTTGAAAGAGGGTCACCCAAGGATCATTCCTGTGAAGTTTGGTTGAAATCTATCCAGAAGTTTCTGAGGAGAAGATTTTTAAAGAAAAAGTTTACGACCGGACGCACAGATGGACACAACACCATGACAATAGCCCCAGTGGCTTTCAGCCAGTGGAGCTAATAAAAATAATGCCCCCATTCCACCTACCTTACAATAATGGGGTCATGAAAAATTAAGCCTTTTTCCCTAGCTATATTACATGTATTTTGGAGACAAAAGTTTCCCTTAGGAATTCCAGACAGAAAACAAAGTCCTAACATATTGATTCCTAATTTTTTTTCTGACCACCCCAGGGGATTAAGCATGCCAAGCTTAATTCTGAACAATTGTCATTTTATCCCAGTGACCAACATTTGTCATTTATTGGTCATTTTTCACAGCTTCGTTATTGATTTCAGGGCAAGCTCTAGACTCCAGGAGCCCGTTTTACTAAACTTCTTACGAAACTAGAAAGCCATGAATGGCTTGTGTCGCTCCACAGGCTTGAATTTCTTGTAGTAGCAAAATTAAGTTTTGACTAGATTTTTAGATATTCTGGCTTATACTGATGTTGAAATGATTTTCAAAGTTTCCACTATTATAACATATAGAGAAATGACCTCCGCTCATAAAAGACATATTTTTCTTCAAATCACAATAATTTTTGGCTGAATGATAATGGGTCACCAAAGGATCATACTAAGGAGGTTTGATTGATATTCATCAGTTACGTTCTGAAAAATGATTTTCAAAGTTTCAACTATATAACATATAGAGAAATGACCTCCGCCCATAAAAGACATATTTTTAATCCCATTACAATAATTTTTTGTAGACTGATAAAGGGTCACCCAAGGATCATTCATGTAAAATTTGGTTGATATCTATCTGTTAGATTCTGAGAAAATGATTTTCAAAGTTTCCACTAAATAACATATAGAGAAATGACCTCCGCCCATAAAAGACATATTTTTCATCCCATTACAAAAAATTTTTGTAGGCTGATAAAGGGTCACCCAAGGATCATTCATGTAAAATTTGGTTGATATCTATCAGTTAGATTCTGAGAAAATCATTTTCAAAGTTTCCACTATATAACATCTAGAGAAATGACCTCCGCCCATAGAATACATATATTTCATCTGATCACAGTAATTTTTTGTAGACTGATATAGGGTCACCCAAGGATAATTCATGTAAAATTTAATTGGTATCCATCAGTTAGAACCTGAGAAAAGTCATTTTTTACCATATTTGGAAATTAGCCACGCCCATTTAATCCATGTTTTTCATTGGATCAAAATTTCTTGAACAACTTTGAAAGAGGGTCACCCAAGGATCATTCCTGTGAAGTTTGGTTGAAATCCATCCTGTAGTTTCTGAGGAGAAGATTTTTAAAGAAAAAGTTTACGACCGGACGCACGGATGGACGGACGCAAGACGGACACAACACCATGACAATAGCCCCAGTGGCTTTCAGCCAGTGGAGCTAAAAATTAATCATTAGTCTAAATCTAAAATCGTACCTGGTGTTTATGTTCATTGTTAGATTCTGCCTTGCAACATCTCATTGGAATCGTCTTAAGAAGATAATTCCAATGAGATGATACATGGCAGAATTCTATATTTAGTTACATCTGTAGAAGCAAAATCGATTTTTGACTTGCGCAAAAAATGATCGTAAGATTGTTTAGTAAAACGGGCCCCTGGTCTTCACTCATGATTTAGACTCCTACAATGTTGATTTGAACTACAAGCCTAGGCTTATGCAGGATTTCTGTAAAAGGGTTAGAAAGTTTTCATTTTTCTATTATCAAATCTATTTACATTTCCCAATTAAAATAATTAATTTTAGGCTCAATAAGTGGGGTTTGTTCAACCCCAATGAACCCCCACTGGATCAGCCACTGCAAGACATTTTCTTTAAAACATTAAATCAACACCCCATTCCAACCTTTTGACCACCCTAGAAAATCTCATCTAAATCAACCATCCCAGACCTAGCTGTACTTTCACAGAATTGAAATGTCACTTGATCTAGCTTTTGTGTGAATTAAAGATTATTTTCTTCCACAAATTTAATTGCCCTTTATGATAAATTGGCTGTTGCTATGGTAACATTCTGTGACAAAAGGAATGAAATAGATGGTGAAATTAAGTCAATTATGAATAATAGTCATTTTGTTAACCAAAAATGCTAAATAGAATCTCGATTTTACTAGAACACTTTTATGTTGAGGATATTGACTGTTTCTTGTTTATTCAGGAATCATTGATGCACAAATTTTTTATAAGGAATCAACCATTTTTAAAATTAATTTATGATGAAGAATACCCCATCAAAATTAAAATTCACAATCAATGGGACATCAAAACTGTATTTAGAACATATGAATTACAATCAAGAATAAACCTTCATCTGTTGCCAAACTGTCTACCATTGTCATGATCCTATCACTTACTAATAGACCTATTGATTTCTCTAGAAACTTTACAGGCTCATGAATCTATAGAACCACTTGGAATTCTTTTATTAGGCTAGAGTATCAAGAAGTTTTGGGTAGTGGACCCATAATTGTTCATCAACGTTTCGGAAGTCATATAAACTAATTCAGTGTTCACCGAGGTTACCTGATGGTTTCATTAGGAAATCTTTCTTAATATTGAACAAGATAACGAGGTCCGAAATGTTGCAGAACTATTGAAACTATTACGGGACCACTACCTTTAGACCATATGTATTCAACATTGTTTTTCAAAACATTAAGATGACTGCAATGAGTATCTAAAATATAGGGCTTGTGCAAGCATTTTTGAAATATTTTCATGCAAAATATGCCTTAAGCTCTCTGATATCAAATTTAAACCTATTAGAATTTTATTTAGGAGATGCCACAAAATGTCAAATTTTTTGCTAAAGCTCAAGCACATAGCTGTGCAGACATGGTCAGCCAATATTAATGCTAGTGTTGGGCAATCGGTTTCAAATCATATTCAATACGGTAATTGTTTTTTAGTTGGAAAATTAAATCAACTAATGATCAATTGTGCAATCGTTTTCTCAGAAATCAATATAGTATCATTCCTTTGAAGAAAAGAATATGAAGTTTAGTTAAAACTCATGACCTGAAGACTCATCCTTCCGATTTCTTCTACCAACTCCATGGCTCAGCGTGAAACAGTTGTAACTGCCTATAAATATATAGGCAGTTACAACTGATTCATGCTGAGCCATCAAACAGATGTCAGTTCCTTAAAAAAAAAAATAATGTCTTTCATTTATGTTTTAGGACCTGATTAATTGATTATGAAATTTCTTAGTCGAGTATCACAATCAGAAGCCCAAACCAACTGATTATCAATTGTAATCGATTAATCTGCTCATCACTAAGTAACACTGATACCTCAGGTACCTTTTCACAAACAATTTGCTTAGCTAAAATTTATGTCTCCTCAGAAAAAGCTGGACAATAACTATGAATTAAATTTCTAACTAAATGGTAGTTATACTAAGATAAGCGTCACCAAGACTGAATGTTCTTGACTTTCCCAGACAAACTGCATTCTCACAAGACAAAAACAATTACCACAACACTTCTGATTAGTGCAAAACTCATTACTAATGACTTTGTTGCATGCTGACTGCCAGTACAATATATATCCTACACAATGTCATTATAAAACTAACTTTTTCTGCTGACTTACCAAAGGTGATACATTGTATCCTAATAAATAGTACCCAAATATTTCAACTTCATAGGTTTGATTATTATTAGAATGGAATTGAAACATGTATATTCCTCAAATATGGACTAGTGATAGACCAAGACCAAGATAAAGCTGCTCCCTAGGAGGAGCAGTTTTATCTTTGTCAACGTTTTTCAGCTGTTGGTAGCACGTCAGAGTCTGTCAATCTAGAGGTCCTGCATTCGATCCTTGACGGCGACAATCATCCTTTCCGACTATTTGTCTAATGAGTTAATAATCGTAGACCTAGCAAAGGATGTAATGGTAGTACTGGTGTGAGAAATACTAGGAATCTATTGTTAGGCCCTTCAGTTGCAGCAATATAACTGAAAGATAGTTGAAAGTGGCGTAAAACCCCATTCAATCATGTGATCTTGGTCTACAATTTTTGTTCCAATCTGTCTGAATACAGGGTCAATATGGTATCATAATATTATCTGCGATGAAAATTGGCAAAACTAGACTTGTTCAATAGACAGAATGTAATCTTTTGTAATGACTTACAATATATAGATATGCTCTTTTATGACACATCAAAACTCAATTTTATAATTGCCTAACAGATTTTTAAGAAAGTCTCCAAAATAATTGTATGTCATCTGCTTAATCATAAATGCATTATGTAGGCATTTACAACAGTTTAGTTCAAACCTCATAAATTGTGACTCAAACACTGCTAAGAAGGAATCAATTGAAGAACATGGATATCCCCACGATTTGTTGGTCACTCCACATTTCCATAACTAGATTAGCAGAGTTCTGGTGAAGAAAGACCAAGTTATTACAAGCAATAAAATAGGGAAGATGAAGGTTGATTGAATTATCACAGCCTTATACATTTGTATTTCTCTCCATTATTCACATCAGTGTACCCATGGACTTTGAGGTAATACCGTAAAAGTTCTAATAAAGCCCCATGTTCTAATAAAACCCCATCCCCTTTTTGTGGGATTGAAATCGACCATTTTTGATGTGATTTTACAAACTCTTGAAGCCTCTAATAAAGGCACATACCCACAAAATCAAGGTCACTAAAAAGTTAACAGAGGTTTTGGGCACCTTTTCCCCAATTAAATTTTTAAATTTGGTGCAGTTTATGTTCTTTTTCGAGATTTTATCAAGATAATCATTCTGACCAATTTTCAGGATGATTGAGCAAAATATATGGCATCTAGAGTGTCTACGAGGTTTTTCTAAGATTTGACCCTGTGACCTCATTTTTGACCCTGCTTAACCCAATTTGGATCTGGGCTGAGATTTTATCAAGATAATCATTCTGACCAATTTTCAGGATGTTGGAGTAAAAAGTATGGCTTCTAGAGTGTCTACAAGGTTTTTCTCAGATTTGACCCTGTGACCCCAGTTTTGACCCCATTTGACCCAATTTCAAACTTGACTGAGATTTTATCAAGATAATCATTCCGACCAATTTTCAGGATGTTTGAGCAAAAAACATGGCCTCTAGAGTGTCTACAAGGTAAATGTTGAGGATGCACGATGGACCATGGACGACTGACGACGGACATCATGCAACCACAAAAGCTCACCTTGAGCAACTCGTGCTCAGGTGAGCTAAAAAAAGTGGGAATCCCAACAATTCGCAACTTTTCAGTTAGATGTTGGCGAAGACTATTTACAGTAACTTTGGAAAACCGGTGACCTTGCTTCAAATCTGTCGTACTTTGAAACGTTTTGGATTGTTTTGCTAGTTATCTGAGGTTTCTGCGTAAGATTTACATTGTTTTTGCCACTCATTTTATTTTGCGTCCTATGGATGCGATGAGTATTCAAATTTTGCGTCCCAGCTGATTTTCTTGTGTATACAGATACATTTATGTTGTAAATGGAAACTCTGGATATGTAGCATGACCTCCAATACAAGAGGGCCATAGTGGCCCTAAATCGCTCACCTGAATGAACTGTCGAAAATAGCTTAAAGTAGATTTAGAAAGGATGAAGAATTCTTACCAAATTTCAGATCGATTGGGCAAAAATGATGCCTCTACACTGCTTACAAGGTTTTTCTAAGATTTGACCCCCTGACCTCATTTTTGACCCCACTTGACCCAATTTCCAAATTGACCTACATTTCATCAAGATGATCATTCTGACCAATTTTCAGGTTGATCAGACAAAAAATATGGCTTCTAGAGTGTCTACAAGATTTTTCCAATATTTGACCCTGTGACCTCATTTTTGACCCCACTTGACCCAATTTGGAACTTGTCCGAGATTTCATCAAGACAATCATTCTGACCAAATTTCAGGTTGATTGGGCACAAAATATGGCTTCTAGAGTGTCTACAAGGTTTTTCTAAGATTTGACCCTGTGACCTCATTTTTGACCCCACTTGACCCAATTTCAAACTTGTCCGAGATTTCATCAAAACAATAATTCTGACCAAATTTCAGGTTGATTGGGCAAAAAATATGGCTTCTAGAGTGTCTACAAGGTTTTTCTAAAATTTGACCCCGTGACCTCATTTCTGACCCCACTTGACCCAATTTTGGACTTGTCCGAGATTTTATCAAGATGATTATTCTGACCAAATTTCAGGTTGATTGGGCAAAAAAAATGGCCTCTAGAGTGTCTACAAGGTTTTTCTTAGAATTGACCCTGTGACCTCATTTTTGACCCCACTTGACCCAATTTGGAACTTGTCCGAAATTTCGTCAAGACAATCATTCTGACCAAATTTCAGGTTGATTGGGCACAAAATATGGCTTCTAGAGTGTCTACAAGGTTTTTCTAAGATTTGACCCTGTGACCTCGTTTTTGACCCCACTTGACCCAATTTCAAACTTGTCAGAGATTTCATCAAGACAATCATTCTGACAAAATTTCAGATTGATTAGGCAAAAAGTGTGGCCTCTAGAGTGTCTACAAGGTTTTTCTAAGAATTGACCCCGTGACCTCATTTTTGACCCCACTTGACCCAATTTCAAACTTGTCCGAGATTTCATCAAGACAATCATTCTGACCAAATTTCAGGCTGATTAGGCAAAAAATGTGGCCTCTAGAGTGTCTACAAGGTTTTTCTAAGAATTGACCCTGTGACCTCATTTTTGACCCCACTTGACCCAATTTCGAACTTGTCCGAGATTTTATCAAGACTATCATTCTGACGGAATTTCAGGTTGATTGGGCAAAAAATATGGCTTCTAGAGTGTCTACAAGGTTTTTCTAAGATTTGACCCCGTGACCTCATTTTTGACCCCACTTGACCCAATTTCGATCTTGTCCGAGATTTCATCAAAACAATCAATTGGACCAAATTTCAGGTTGATTGGGCAAAAAATATGGCTTCTAGAGTGTCTACAAGGTTTTTCTAAGATTTGACCCCGTGACCTCATTTTTGACCCCACTTGACCCAATTTCGAACTTGTCCGAGATTTCATCAAGACAATCATTCTGACCAAATTTCAGGTTGATTGGGCAAAAAATGTGGCCTCTAGAGTGTCTACAAGGTAAATGTTGACGACACACGACGCACGACGGACATCACGCGACCACAAAAGCTCACCTTGAGCACTTCGTGCTCAGGTGAGCTAAAAAGTCCATCCCTTTATAATGGAATGTGACGATTCTAATTGAGCCTGGGGTTCTATTAGATTTTTTACGGTATACCCATGTTTCTGACATGCAATCAAGAGTTTCCTTGATGTCTTTAAAAATTCCTCTCCAGCATGCGCATACAAGTATCTAAGGTTAACTCTTTGTCCATTTTAATAAATAAATTTGTTTGCCAACCTTCGCAAATTTGTGATATTTGTTTACCTGGCTATAACATTGTAAATGATAATCGGAAATGAACAGCAGTTAGAGGCTCGGAAAGAAAGTTATGGTAAAAGTCTATTTGACTTCTATATGGACCAAACTTTGCCGAAAATCTCAGAATCAAATTAATGAAAAGTATTTTTTTCTCGTCATATTATATTTTCCCTCTAATACCATGAAGAATTTCATTTTTCAGAATTTTTGAATGTAAAACAATGATTTTGTCTGTCCGTCTACATGTTAACTCTCAGCCCTTCATACCTAATTGCGTCTGTATTAAACGGAACAGCGAGTTGTCTATCCAAAAGTAGTTCTGATTTTCATAGAGGCTGTGTCAAAAGTGCATGATTTCATGAGAGTTGTTTGAGTATAAAAGTGAGTATTCTTATAAAATTAATTTTGTTGAAGATATTAACTTTCTTAGGATATCAATTCTGAGTGTATTCAGTCTATTTGTTCGAAAACCGTTTGACCAGTTAATTGATAATTGTTTTTATCTATTCTGAGATGAGCCCCATATTCACATATTTAGACCAATCAAAAATTATTATTTAACGAGGTTGTTGAAATTTTCACAAGGAAAACTAGACAAGCAGGCAAGTAGTAACGGTACAAATGATGTGATATTTAAGTTAAAGATGACATAACCGTAGATATGGCACTTAGCATTTCCAAATAAGGAATACCGGTAATGGACATTTCTTCTATCAAATGTTTTGTTTAAACCACATGTTTTTACGTTATGTTTACCTTTTCTTACTACAAAACAGCCTTCATCACCCCTGGCGTTTAAGAGCTGAAAATGCCATAATATTTACATTAACTAGATAGACAAAATCATTATTTTGAAACCATTTTATATTCAAAAATATTTTTTGGAATGGTATTAAGCTGAAATTAATATTATTCCAAATACAAATCCTTCATTCAAATGCAATTTCATGTAATTGATGAAAAGGTTGGTCCATATTATTATTATTATTATTAAACCACATTTATATAGCACCCTTATCATAAATATATGTATGTTCAAAGGTGCTTTACAACATAATTAAGATCAACATAATAGTACAAGAAATAGTGGTAAAAAATAAACAAAACATAATTGAAATACAACAATCCGTTAAAACAAAGGATATGATAAGTCAATTGTTCAAATAGTAAAATATTAAATTAGTGATTAAAATTTACTGGAATAATGTTGAGTAACATTATTTAATCTTCCATCAGCAGCACAATGTCTTTGATCATAATAGCATGATATGATTCACTGATCACTATAGTGTTGAGTAAATAGATGCGTTTTGAGCGACTTTTTGAAGGTCTCAAAGCTACCGGAGTGTCTAAGGTCACTTGGTAATGAGTTCCAGAGTTGTGGAGCACTAACGGCAAAACATTGATCTCCGAAATGGGCTGTATTACGCCTAGGTACAACAAGTGTCAGTGTATCGTTCAGTGATCGAAGAGTACATGCTGGTCTGTATAAATCTAAAAGTGATCGTATATATCCTGGAGACTGGTTGTTTAGTGCCTTGTATGTCAATGTTAATATTTTGTATTGGATTCTGCTTTCTATAGGTAACCAGTGGAGTTCTTTAAGGATGGGTGTTATGTGGCCAAAGCGTGAAGTTCTAGTTATAATTCTAGCGGCAGTGTTTTGAACTGTCTGTAACTTGTTTATTGTTGTTTTCGGCAGTCCATACAACTGAGAATTGCAGTAGTCCAGTCTGGAGGTCACTAAACTGTTTACCAAGGATTTGGTGGCATCGCTCGTTAAGTATTTCCTGATATGGCCTATCTGGCGTAGCTGCGCATAGCAAGACCGACACACAGAGTTTACATGATTGACCATATCCATACGAGAGTCCAGGAAAGCACCTAAGTTCCTAACCACATTAGCCGGCTGTATCTTGGAGTTACCAGCAGTGATAGAAGTGTCACAGATGTGTTTCTCATTGTGTTTAGATGAGAAAACAATAACTTCAGTCTTTTCTGTGTTGAGTTTGAGCATGTTATGGTGCATCCATGAAACTATATCTGATAAGCAGTCCTCAACGCGTTGGAGAGCAACTTCTACCTGGACATCATCGGTGGGTTTAAAGGCTACATATAACTGTGAGTCGTCAGCGTAGAAATGGTGGAGAAGATCATGGCTTCTACAAATGGCACCAACAGGCTTTGTGTACATCACATAATTTTTCGGGCCTAACACTGAACCTTGGGGTACACTATAGTTCATCTTAACAGCATCAGAGAGTTTATCATCAATACACATGCACTGTCTGAAATCGACCACTCAAGTACGATTTCATCCATTTGAGCGGTTTACCCATGATACCAAAATCTTGCTCAAGGCGATGTAAGAGGGTGTCGTGGTCAATGGTATCGAACGCGGCTGAAAGGTCTAAAAGAACAAGAACGACTACATTATTTTGGTCAAGCGACTGCAAAATGTCATCCTGGACTTTCACCAGAGCAGTTTCAGTTGAATGGAATTTCCTGTAGGCAGACTGGTTTGGTTCATGAAGCTTATTTGCTGATAGGTGGTGTTCAAGCTGTGCGTCGACTACGTTCTCTAATATTTTAGATATAAATGGTAGATTTGCCACTGGTCTATAGTTTTTAATATACAGTCAACTCTCATTACAACGACCCCATTTGTTCCCAGAAAATATGTCGTTGTAACGAAAATGTCGGTGTATTGAATTAACACTTAAGTCAATTGATGCAGGATTGTCAAAATGCAGCGTACAATATATACAATACTTTGTATAGTTCATGTACAAATTAACGGAAACACTTTTTTACAGCTATTTTATTAATAGTTTGAATATCTTTATTGAACTGATCTTTTTTTTATACTTTATTTGCCATATGAATTTCTATCAAAATTTAAATGCCATGATCTTAAATCTAACATTTTCTGTATAGCAAAATAGAGAAAAGCCTTACAAATTTAGACCTACTCTTAATAAAGTGTATTGAAAAGATGAATGTGTTAAAGGTTCTAATTAAACATTGCCATTGTTTGCATGTCAAACAATTCCACACATTTCAAAGTTAAAGACTTGTCAATTATCAACTACATGTAATTTCATGTGTTTATGCATCATGCATATGGTTCGGTGTTATTAACCATCATGATCAAAATTTTTGTGTCATTGTAATGAACAAACTTATATTGGGAATATGCACTTTCTTTCCCTGAAAATCAGTGTCGGTGTCGGAAAACGAGAATTCCGTTATAACGAATGAACTAGAAAGCCATGAATGGCTTGAGTCGCTCCACAGGCTTGAAATTCTTGTAAAAGCAAATAAATGCTTTGACTAGATTTTTAGATATTTGGGGTTCTACTGATAGTCCGGCAGAAATATGGCATATTTTAGCTGAACCTGGAAGTAGGGTTCAAAGTTTTTTTCTTGACTGATTCTTGTAGCCTATGCCTTCCCCGACCAGAATCTGGTTGATGACATCTTGTCATCATTGAGCATTTTGAAAAAATCGAGATGGCAGCCAGGACTATTAAAACTTAAGCCAACCACTCCGTAGATCAGTCTCTTTTAAATATAAAACAGATTTTTATGGTCATTTTTTTGCCAAGATATTGACCTGAAGCTATGTAACAAAAGAAAGCATAACATGACATTAGTTATGAGTATGGTAATCAATATGGCAGCCAAATCGAATTATTATATATAATATATATATTTTAAAGTAATTCTCGATCTATGCGAGATATAAGAATCTTAGAAATAAATTTTATTAATTTCTAAATAAACTTTTGTAAGCTTATTTATGACCTCAAAATGACTGACTAGTACCATCTCTCATATAGTCTTATGAATTCCTCAATTTGAAGATGGCAGCAAGGAAACACAAGATTTTTATTTCATGCTTAAAGTTTGCAAGGCATTTTACAGTGAACTATTTTTCTAGTAGCTAAGGCCTAGCCTTTCAAGAATGCGGATGATGGTGCATTTTGATCATGGAATAGTTTTGAAAAAGTTGAGATGGCAGCCAAGACCACTAAGAATATACATGTACTTGCTACTATGATTTTACAATTGATCTAAATTTTGTACCGAATTAAACTGATAACATGCTTATTTGAAATTTCCTGATGTAATGAACACCTTGAATGAAAATTAGAATAAATATACTTGTCAAAATGACTGCCAATGAACAAAATGCATGATGACCAGTGTAAATAAAGGTATATATGATTTTGTAAACATTTGAAGATACATCTAAAATATTTTTCAGATAAGTTAATCGGTTTATGGTGGTATTGATTTGCAGCCTGAGCAAGTTAGAGAAATATTGATCTTTCAGTGGAATTCAGTCGAGATGGCAGTCTGTTACGAGAGTTTATGAGTTATAACTATGTGTACTTTAATGAAAAGCATGAGAATATGATGATCTGAGTTTCCTATAGCAAAACCATATCTGCTACAAATCCGATAGCACACAATAACATAACACTTTTAAAGTTCATTACTTTCGAAACATGACGAAACTATTATGGGTCCATTATCTTAATGGTTAGATATAGACATAAAAGATGGTGAGCCCTAGCATATGCTCGAATCAACTGTCTGGACTACGGCAACTCTTCCATAAAGTAGCTACCAGTGTATTGTACCGAGTAAGTGGTAATGTTACACTGAATTGAATGGCGGCAAAGCTTTCCAAACCTATATTTCAAATATAAGACTTATGATTTCTAACTTTTTTTTTCTTAAAAGTTAGGTGCAGAAACCTACAGCCTTGTCTGAGGATTCAACCAAACTTGTATGTTTGTGTATTAATGGTCTATTATGGATCCTTACAAATTGATATTCAAGTCTGAAGTTAGGGTACATTAAAATAAATTTACAAAAAAATCATACGGTGCATTTTATTGTGTGTGAGTATATGATCGAGCATTAATCTGCCCTGACATTATAGACAAAAATGGTCACTCTCTAAAAATATCTTGGTTCAATGTCTACCGACATAGTCTTGTTATGTATTACTTGTTTAATGCTTGCTTAATTGCTTTTGAATTGGACATTATAAATACATTTTGAATTAACATTGTTGTAACTTTTTTCCATTTGCTCGATTTTCTCAAGATTGTGTTATCTAGCTCCTTTGATAATTAATCCAAGTTGAGAATTGTAACATGATCAAAAAGATGAAAACAATTATAGCCGTACAGTCGAGCTACAATACTATTACCAAATTGTCATATATCAAATACTAACAAATTGAAGATCAGGACAAGCAAAAGGGCACTTTTGAACAAATACTTTCGACAACCTTTCGATGCTATATCCACACTGTATCGCAAACTTAAGGTGATGATTTGAATAAATCAAAAACGGTTTTGAGGATTCGTTCATAAATTAGCAAATTGGTTACTCTGTGCGCTAATATGAAACCAATTTTAGCCGAACAGCAAAGCCACAATACTGTTGCCTAATCGTCATATTTCACTTGCCATCAAAATGAAGATAAGAATAGACAAGAGGTTGTTTTTGGAAAAACACTATTGAAAACTTTTCGCTGCTTTATCCGCACTGAATCACTAGCTTTTGGTGATGATTAATAAATCAACTGCAATTTCGAGGATATGGGGTTTGTTCATAAATCAGCAAGTTTGTTATTCAAGCTCATATATTGTTGGCCTCCTTTTCGCCTTTCCTGAAGAGAAAATGCAAGTCAAAGTGATTGTCTACGCATGAATTCCGCAAATATTATTTTTTAAATTGCCAAACATTAAAAAACAACGGAAATGCGATATTTATATTATGAAATATTGGTTGCCATCTTATAACACAAAATACTTTTTATATTGAATATGTAACTTTTCTAATTTCAAAACGATGACTTGTATTTTCATTCGGAGAAAATGAATAATTTTCTAATATAATTTTGCAACCTCAAACTATCTTTCAGGTATACTTCTTGGCTGCCATCTCGAATGCTATCTATCATTTAAGGCATCAATTTCTAAAACAACTTTGAAATTGGCCTTGAAACCATTAATGTAGGCGCAAAATGTTTTCTAAAATCCCGACTAAAACACAATTAACTTAGAATCTTCTCTAACCTGGCTGCCATCTTCAAATCAGGAGTTAATGAAAGTGTTACTAGGCTGATATTTTGAAGGCATAAAACCACTAACAAATATTTACTGAATAAGCATTTAAACCCTTTCCTGTGATTCTTATGTCACCTGGCTCAAGAAATACTTAATTTCCAATAAATAATTCGACTTGCCTGCCATCTTGATTGTCATACTAATTTCTTATGTCATAATATGCATTAATTTTGGCATATAATTTTAATCTCGAAGTTTATCTGTAAATAGAACACGCAAAAAAGCATTTAAAAGGTTGACATTGTGATCTACCTAGCTGTACCTGTAACATTCAATAGTCCTGGCTGTCATCTCGATTTTATCAAAATGCTCAATGATGACAAGATGTCATCAGCCAGATTCTGGTTAGGGAAGGCCTTAGCTACAAGAATCAGTCAAGAAAAAAACTTTGAACCCTACTTCCGGGTCAAGCTAGATATCTGCCGGACTATGATGTTGAAAATGATTTTCAAAGTTTCAACTATATAACAGATAGAGAAATGACCTCTGCTTTTAAAAGACATATTTTTCATGATATCAAAATAATTTTGGGCTGCATGTAACCCAAAGATCATACCAAAAATGTCGATTGATATCCATCAGTTACATTCTGAGAAAATGTTTTTCATAGTTTCCACTATTTAACATATTGAGAATTGACCTCTACCCATAAAATGTATATTTTTCATCCAATCAAAATAATTTTTGGTACACTGATAAAGGGTCACTCAAGGATCATTCCAGTGAAATTTGGTTGATACCTATCACTTACATTCTGAGAAAATGATTTTCAAAGTTTCCACTATATAACATATAGAGAAATGACCTCCGCCCATAAAATGCATATTTTTCATCCAATCACAATGATTTTATGTAGACTGATAAAGGGTCACTAAAGGATCATTCCAGTGAAATTTGGTTGATATCCATCAGTTACATTCTGAGAAAATGATTTTCAAAGTTTCCACTATATAACATATAGAGAAATGACCTCCGCCCATAAAATGCATATTTTCCATCCGATCACAATGATTTTTTGTAGACTGATAAAGGGTCACCCAAGGATCATTCATGTAAAATTTAATTGGTATCCATTGATTAGAATCTGAGAAAACTCACTTTTTACCTTATTTGGAAATTAGCCACGCCCATTAAATCCATGTTTATCATTGGATCAAAATTTCTTGAACAACTTTGAAAGAGGGTCACCCAAGGATCATTCCTGTGAAGTTTGGTTGAAATCCATCCAGCAGTTTCTGAGGAGAAGATTTTTAAAGAAAAGTTTACGACCGGACGGACGGACGCACGGACGGACGGACGCACGACGGACACAACGCCATGACAATAGCCCCAGTGGCTTTCAGCCAGTGGAGCTAAAAATGCACTGTGCAAATCAGTTCCCAACAAATTTGTGTCGTTAAGTGAAAATGTCGTTGTATTGAGTGTCGTTAAAACGGGAGTTGACTGTATAAGTCAAATCGACTATAGTACATAGTGAAAGAAATACAAGAAACCAGTTGTTAGGTGCTCTACAGCAGCTTGATATGACTGAAATGCCAAAAGGTGGCTTTCTGAAGCTTTCAAATTAACACACATTCATCAGCTGTAGTAATAATGAATCTGTAGCAGAGTCAATTAAATAGGTTATTGGCTCAATAATCCACCCAGCTATGACACATGTTACCTCATTACATCAATATTACAGGATTATACAGGTGAGTCAGGGTTACGGATCATCTCTAGTCAGGTGAAATATTGACATACATATCACACAGCTGTTACCTCATTGTGTCTCTTAACGATTTCCAATGAGAAAGTTCATCCATACCCTTCTGAATTTTAAATTGATTCTTATTGCTAATTTCAATTTTTGGACGATTTAACCAGTCCGATGCCTTAAGTTTTTCCTCAATAATTAAAAGAAGAGGGCAGGCAGAAAAGGCAAAGATCATATTGCACATTTTTGCAGGATGATCCTAACCCTTGTCATGCTAAACCTGGAATATTCCTGCTTTGACAGGAGCTATAGACAAACATCAGCCTGCAAATAATGTGCAGTCTGATGGTAGTCTACACCACCTGTTGCTCATTTTCAAACCAAATTTGTCAATAGATTTAGTTTTTTGAATAAAAATTGACCAACAGTTGGCGCATTTTTGCCCTTTGATTTTGATGAAAATTTTTAGCCAAAATTTATTCAGCATGACAAGGGTTAATATTTTCTGTCTGCTGAAGCCATGTATACAGATATATGCTGTACAAAGTATGGTATCATTTGGGTAAGGGTTAACCCTGCTAAACAAGTCAGGAAGGAATCAATAGAAAGAGATTATCAGGTTACAGAACTTTCGTGCCATGTCTGATAAATCTAGATCAATAGCTCAATTCTGATTCTTATCTCAACAAATCAATTCTTCAATGGATTACTTTAATTAACTCTCTCACTGTCTACAACATTGCATCTGTGGCTGACTAAAATTTGGTTAATACAGATTATTCAATTTCAATTTACCATGTTTTGGTGACCAACCAACAAATTTCTTTATTATTTGCAAAGGTGATGATACTAATCAACACACATTTTCTTTGCTTACCATCCGAAAAAAATTTTGGATCCAGACTAATTTAAGCCTCAAATATCCAGGGTTTGACACTAACTTCTTTTTGATATGAGCCTGAAGGACATAATAAGCACTAAATCTTATTGGTCCTCCCTAATAATAAAAGGTCCTCCATGAAAACTATATATATTTGTAGCTTTTTAAAGAGAAATTTTTAAGAAAACATTGTGGAAAAAGAAGAAATTGCTTGTGATAAGCAATTTCTTCTTTTTCCACAATGTTTTCAATAGAGAAATGAAAATAACAACTTTGTATTGAAAAGGATTTTTTCAAAACTTGACAGATTGGATGTAATATGACCATTGACAACAGGCCTGAAGGACCAGTGACATTGCATCTTTTACCAGTCCTGATCCTAAATCCACAGGTCTCAGGCCCGAGGACTGATGTAAAGTGTGGACCCCTGATATCCTCAGGACCATCCTTTTCATATGCCATGTAAATATTGTAAAACTTGCTTTTTACAATATCATTAAAATATTTCATCTCAGTGTATGCATTTCTATTTTTTTCTTATTCTTTGTGAAAAAATATTAATAAGTCAATAAGTATCATTAAGCAAATATGACCTTCTTTTGCAGGACAGAAATATTCTCTTCTGTATTAGGATGAATTAGTAATATCTCTCCCTGGAAGCGCTTATAAATAGATGAAAGCCTTAATTACAACCCTATGAATCCCATAACAGGATGTATCAATATTTAACCAGAATCAATATACAAACATTTCCCCACAGAACACATAGCCTTCATTATGGCTTACAGAGATGCCTTCACTAATATATGAGCCAGTGCGTGAGATTTCCAACAATTCTGATATGCACAAAGTAAAGACTCTGGCCAGCCTGTGCATCCACACAGTCTGACCAGAATCCTCACAATGCACTTTGTAGATAGATAAGCTCTCAAAGTATCTATAGACCATCAGGTGACTTAATATGAACATTATGTGGCGGCCTACCCTACCTAATGTTTGAACCTAACAAACATTTCAAATTGTTAGAAATGTCACGCACAGGCTCATATATCTTGCTCAACAGAAGACTTAACAAGATGTGTCTGTGAAACACAAAAAGCATATTTTTCAAAAGTTTGGCTCTGACAGATCGAAGGGTCAGTGCAACACTATTGTAAGTGCCTACAAATATATAGGCACTTACAAATAGTGTTGCACTGACCCATTGAGATGAACTTGACCTTGTCACATGACATTGACCTTCAGACATGGATGAGTACATCTGCACCCCTTAACCCAGAGAAACAGGGGTGTGTTTTAGAAACACAGATGCCCCAGGTCAGTAAATTTACAGAAATTTTGCCTTGATGGGTGACCTTGACCTTAGTGAAATGACCTTGACCTTAGTATCTGGATCTTCTTATGAATTACATCTTTGTTCATGCTGAATATGAATATCGCATCTTGAATAGAATCAAAGTAATTTGGAATGTTATGATTTTGGCTTTAAAAAATCCAAAAGATTGAATTTGGTGAAGGACCTTACCTAACTGCATTCCCTTTACTTTAGTATTGGTAGATACTTGCAGGGTTTTCCCCCTATGTTCAAAACTGGGGGTCATTTTCCCACATTATGACCCCATTTAAACAAGATAAAGAATATTTCTTTGACAATTTTGGGGGTCATTTCAAAAAAAGGGGGGTCCAAATTCAAAGAAACAAGGGGGTCAAGGAAAACCTTGTACTTGTTAACAAATGAGATCTATCATCATGCAAAGTATCAAATAGACTTGAAGTAATTGAATTTTTGGTTTAGTTTTGCAGAGAGAAAGAGAGACCAATGAAAAGAAGGAGAGACAAACTGATGTACAGACAAGACAACAATAAGACAATATATGCCCAAGTATTTCTCACACCAGCACTACCATTACATCCCTTCCTATAGCCTCCAGCTGCTATCCCACATAAGTCTACAGTTATGGACCCAATGGTAGGAGACAAATAGTCAAGAGAATATTAGTGCCACCATTAGGGATTGAGCCTAGGACCTCTATATTGACAGTCTGACATGCTACCAACTGCGCTATGACAGCGACTCTGCTTTCATTAGAGGAAATACAGTAGGGGTATTTACCTCGTAAAACCAGATAAGGGTTAAAGAGGTTGGTGGTTGCCTCCTAATTATTATAACCCTCAATTACTTGTAACCTTTTGAAGAGAGGTGATTAATATCCCACTCTAAAATGATTTATGTTCTCAATAATCCATCATGTGAGTTGTAATTATAACTAAGTAATATCATTCTCTTACATTATTATGATGAAGTGATATTGTATACACCAGGACCACAACGGCTAATCCAGAAATTTGTCCAGAAGTACACATTTGTTAACTCGTAATAGTATCTTAAAGGAAAGAAAACGCATGAAAATTAAAGCTGGAGTGAAAAAAAGAACCTGATATGGTAATATCCATTTAAACTATTTATGCAATATGCATGCTTGTGACCGTTTAGCTCAGTGCTGCACATTGTCAAATGTTAAAAGGACTTCACCCATGGCTAACTAATTTTTTTTAGCTAAAAACTAAATTGCATGACTTCTCTATTGTCGTCTACAAATATACACATTAATAATTTACTAAAGTCACTGTTTAATTGCAAGAAATAACTGCCATAAGGAGAATGCATTAAAATTGAATCAGATCTGCATGTTAACATTCTGAAAAGGTTAAACCCATTAAAACGAAAGCAAAATGCATGGCATTCATGTTTTTCCCAATTTAAATTCACAGTGAGAATGTTAAAATTAGAAATATCACCATGACTTGCATGCAACCACCCTTTCTGAGTTCATACAACTGCGCAGTTTTTATACCCATGAGACATTAACAGGAATGTTACTTTGAGGAGCCCATCATCTCTTTCGTTAAACAGAAGCATCGCAACAAATTTAAAGCAACTCAGCTTATTGAATTTGAGATATTAGTCAATACAGTAAAATAGAATGATTCTATGGTCCAAATTAACACAATTTTGAAGGCTCGGTGTGAAACAGCTGTAACTGCCTATAAACATATAGGCTGTTATAATTGTTTTGCACCGGGCCATTGATTTGTAAGTATATCATGACAAACATATTAATGAATTTTCTTCAATCCATACAGCATCAACCCATCTAAAGTTTACTGAATGGAGCTGTTGAATTCAGATGTCTGTTAATGGTAACAGAAAAATTGCTACATAACTGTACAAAAAGTAGTTAATGGCTGTAGATAAAAATAGTCAATGGCTGTTGAGCAGTTAAGGACTGTAGAACTGTTAATGGCAGTAGAACAATCTATGGCTTTAGAACAACTAATGAAGGCATGAAGGCTATTGTGGTGATGGTAATTGGTTTAGAACACCAGTGGGTTTAAAACAATTAAATGGCTTTAGAACAGTTAATGGTTTTAGAACAGTAAGTTGCCATCAAACAGATAATGGCTGTAGAAAAATGAATGGCTTTATATCAATCAATAGCTGTAGATCAGTTAATGGCTATAGAACAGTTAATGGCTGTAGAACAGATATAACGAAACAATTAAAGGCTGTAAACAGGTAATGACTTTTGAACATTTAATGGTTTTAGAACAGTTAATGGCTGTCAAATATTTAAGGGCTTTAGAAAAATTAATGGCTTTAGATCAATTTATGGCTGTAGAACTTTAAAGCTGTATAAGAATTATGATGGCTGTACAAAAGTTTGCATGTAGAGCAGGCAGGGGATGTTGAATAGTTTATGGTTTTAGTACTGTTGCATACTGCATAACAATCTGCAGAGGTAGACAGATAAAGTTGCTCTTGCACAAATAATGGACCTGGAGGAGTGCTTCATGAACAACTTGCTGTGAAAGAGCATTATCATAATTTCCTGTTTAGGGGAAGGATCAAACCTGTGACCATGATTCATTACAGAGTCCTGTACCCTTAAAACATAAATATACCAGCAGCCACGGGATAGTCTTGGAACAAGCCATTTGGTAGTGGACCTGTAATAATTCTGCATTTCAGAAGTAATGAGCTTTAAAAGTGTTAACTGAGTTCCCTAATGATTTTCATTAGGAAACCTCGATCAACATTGTGAAACTTCATGTCAGTTTCGAAATGTTGCAGAGCTATTACTGGTCCACTACCTTAAGGATTACTTTACTAAGTGATGTAAAAATATGCGCAATAACTTTCCTTGAAATAACCAAGCTGTAGCACAATAAAAACAGAACATAAAGAATGCAAATATCTTGTCTAAGATCATGTATTTCCATTTTAACATGCATTATCAGCCATTAGTGCATTTCTGCTGCATTTCCTAGCCATGGGATTCCATAGTTAACATCTCAGCTGCTAATTGTACACTTTACTTGTTGTTCTTGAACACTCTCCAGACTTACAGACAGAGGGGATATTTTGGATTTTAAAATTCGAGTATTCAATATTTTTTATAAACCCTATGATGAAGGCTAGATTAAAGCTGCCACAACACAGAGGTTTGTTGAGAAATTAAGTTTTAGACTGACACTTATCTTCAATTTAAATGTCCTTGCCTTTCTAAAGAAAAAACTGTCTTTATATCGAAAAATGTATCAATGACTTATGAACTATTTTCGGCATTTCTAAGTCAGGCCATCACACAAGTGGCTTTTAAACCTGACATTGACCTTTCTTATGACTAAATGAATCAGAGGGCACAATGTATCCACCATAATCAAGAGCTCACATTTAAGTTACATTTATATCATATTGATATTAAGCTATCAAGATATGAGCCAATACATGTCCATTCAGCCTTACCAAACTACTTTGATTAATTGGGTGATTGATTGACTATTTGATTGATTGACTATTTGATTGATTTACTAATTGGGTGATTGATTGGTTGATTGATTGATTGATAGGTGATTGATTGATTGATTGATTGATTGATTGATTGATTGATTGATTGATTGATTGATTGATTGATTGATTGATTGATTGATTGATTGATTGATTGATTGATTGAT
Organism: Fragum whitleyi; assembly: GCA_948146395.1. NCBI lineage: Eukaryota > Metazoa > Mollusca > Bivalvia > Cardiida > Cardiidae > Fragum > Fragum whitleyi. The sequence goes on from OX411549.1 coordinate 3,293,516, forward strand.
TGATTGATTGATTGATTGATTGATTGATTGATTGATTGATTGATTGATTGATTGATTGATTGATTGATTGATTGATCAAGTGAGTATGTGGATGGATGGTGGAATCAATGAATAAATAAATGATAAATTCAGATTATCTACTGTGTCTGCCTCCTGAAGTTATCTAAACTGTATCAATGGTAGAGAGAAAGTAATTTAACAGACAAGAACAGAGAACAGGTGGAAATTAATGATCTGTGTATCAAACATATATCTAATCTACCTGTTATACTCTGACTTTACTACAGTTTAATCATTTTAATCCTCTCACATACAGCTTTCACTCACAATGATAAAATATTAGGAAATCTTAGATGGAAAAGAAGTCTATTTTAGCAGTTAACTTTTATAATTTCTATCCCACCCCATTGTCTTCTTTCCAAGTGATTTCATACAGCATTATGTGTGATTTTCAACAAAATTTAACTTGTATCACAGAAGCTGGAGATCTTACCATGACTGCTTGTTATTTATCCCACAAGATAGACCAAAGCATTTTATTGAGGCAACTAGATTAGCCCCTTTTTATGTTATGATTCGCCATTGAGGCATGTTACAATGACTTTGGTAAAAAGTCAGATGAAAGGTGTCCAAGCAAGGAATTTAACTCATGACCACATGACTGATAATTTCCCAATGCATTCACCCTTATATCGCTGAATTTAAAACTTGTTTCAAATTGTGAATTTTGTGTCATTTCCTTTGACTCAAATTTTTCAAATGAAAATTAAGTAGAAAGTAGGCAGTGAAGGCCAAGATCAGAGTATGTATCTGTACAGGCTGATCCTAGTCTATACAGTTTACCACAGCTCTATATTCAACAGAAACATGCTGCAAACTGAGCATACAAAAGGTAAACCAACAGTCAGATAACTAACTCAGCTCATTCATATCCAATTTGAGGGGTCAGTGTAACACTATTGTTAGTGCCAATAAATATATAGGCACTTACAATAGTATTGCACCGACCCTTCAAATTATTCCTTGTGTTTTTAATTTCTAATGTAGATCACTATAATCGTTCAACTTCCTTGATGGCCCCTTTTTGCGTGACATCTTCAACACCAAAAACCAAATTATAGTTCAATTAATTTGATCATGTAGAAAGGTTAAAAGTTTATAAAAGTACACTGATGACCGAATTGAAATTGAATCAATTTTCTCCATCAGTACCCAATCTACCAGCCATAAGTAATTAGAAATTTGACCACTCTATTTCTTATTCATGTGGGAAAACCAAACAATCTTTTAACCCTTGTCATGCTGAACCCGGAATATTCCTGCTTTGTCAGGAGCTATAGACAAACATCAGCCTGCACATATGTGCAGTCTGATGTAAGTCTACACCACCTGTTTCTCACTTTCAAACCAGCATTGTCATTAGATTTAGTTATTAAAATAAAAATTGACCTACAGTGGGTACATTCAGCCAAATTTTATTCAGCATGACAAGGGTTAATATCATGGGCTCAAGGCAAGACTATTGTAAGTGCCTATAAATATATGTAGGCACTTAAATATCTTTGCACTGATCTATCTTTATATACATTTGAGGACTCATGTTATAACTTAATTTTTGGTCAAAAGAAAGTCTGACAATAAATACAATTTCTGCTTCCCTTTTGTTAACAAAACATCATAACTACAGCTTCATACAAGCTGTAGTTAAGATATTTTGTTAGCAAATTGGTATAATATCTTACATCAATGCAGACTAAACATAAAATTTACTCCATTAAAATAAGTTGACATGGGGATGCTAAATTCGTCAATTTAAATGCTTTACCCAGCATGTGACCCCTAATCTTGTTTCATTCATGATATATTTCACAACCAAGAGCTACAGGTAGTGGGGGGTAAAGTGGACTTTAGATCTTAACATTTCACCAAAACTACAACAAACCCTGTATTGAGGGAACTCAAATGAATCGTATCATTGAGATGATTCATTTGAGTACCCACAACATAGGGTTTTATTGAGTAACGGTTATTACAGACTGACTTTACCTTGTTGTATCTATAACTTCTCACAATCTTTTCAAATCTTTCCCAGGGACCTTTTTCAGTTACATTCATAAATCTCCTGAAATATTTGGCCCCTTGAGAGGCAAAAACAGGTGGCTTGTTTACAATGAACTTTCATGCTTATTTACTCAGTTATTCTGCTGCACTCAAATCTAAGCCAGAAATAAATTGAAAAAAATAATATTACTCTGGGAGTTTAGATATTGACAAGCTTTTTTTGTAATGACAAGATGGATGCTTTATGCGTTTTAAATACAAACGGAAAACAATGTTGTTTTTTTTAATTTAACAGATAATAAATTAACATGATCTATTGCAAAGTACATAGTAAATTATAATTCATTCGGAAAGTAGTCAAATTTTCATCAAATTTTAATCAAGTGTTTTGTACTTCAATTTGATCAAAAACATTCTTTTAATAATTTAATTTGCAGGCAATATAATTCATGAACCTTTTAGTGAACCATGGCATCTTTTTCCTGAAAGAATGCATTGAAATCAAATATTTGATAAAAATCCCAAACAATTGTGCTTATAAAGAGAGGGGTCAGGGTATAAACTGTAGTGATAGTGCCTATATGCAAAAAATTATTTTTGCAATGATCCTGTAATGTTTATACTTGGAATTTTTTTAGAAACAAAGAGAGAGACTAACCTGTTTATGGCCCTCATAGGATGACATATGTAAAGGCGTCATTCCAGAATTATCACGATGCATCTCATCTAAGCCTCTATCCAGTAACTGCTGAACAATGGCCGCATTACCCTGCGCTGAAGCAATACTCAACACAGTCCGACCTTCAGCATCAATCATATCCACTGCTGCACCCCAGAATAACAACTGTGTAACCACTTTTTCATGTCCCATTGAAGCCGCAGCTAATAACGGTGTGCGACCATTTTTGTCAGCGTGATCTACATCGGCATCCCACTCTAACAACATTTCACACACTTCCTGATGACCCTCGTAAGCGGCCACCAACAGTGGAGTCATTCCATCCTTATCTTGATGGTCGACCTCCGCGCCCCGCTCCAACAACAAACTGACGACTTTCTCATGTCCCTCACTCGCTGGAATACACAATGCTGCGACAGACAAGGCTGAGCGTCCATCACAGTCCTCATGGTCTATGTTAGCTTTATAATACAACAAATGTTCCACAATCTCCACATGTCCCATATATGCAGCAGCAATCAGAGCTGTTCTACCCTCATTGTCAGCCTTATTCACGTCAGCTCCAGCCTCGAGTAATTTAGTCACGATGTCCTCATGACCACCCCAGGCTGCAGCTCTCAGAGCCGTTCTCTGGTCATTATCTGCGTGGTCAACAGATGCTCCTGCAGACAGTAATACAGTGACCACAGATGAATGTCCACCCCATGCAGAAGACCGCAGGGCAGTCCACCCATCCTCATCAGCATTGTTCACATTGGCACCGACTTCCACTAACGCTGACACAACGTCAGAAAATCCTTGTCTCGCAGCAAGGTTTAAGGGAGTTTGTTTAGACTTATCCAATGATTCTATATTTGCACCTTTCAGTAACAATAATTGCACAACATGTAAATTCCCTTGATAGGCAGCAGTGTGTAGTAATGTCCGTCCATTTGCATCAATTCTATCAATTTGTTCATCTAAATCCTTCTCTGATAATTTTGGAGATTCAATCCTGGATTCAAGAGTCAGACTCTCTTTCATACTAGCCACATCAGCTTCTTCCTCACACGGCATTTCAGCTCCCGCGTCTAACAATAATTTCAGAACTTTCTGCTCTTTGGGTATACCAGCTGACAGACATTTCTCAACGTTCGCCCCTGAGATAATTAACCACTGTACAAGGTGGTGATGTTCAACAGTTGGCTGTGGGTTACTCTTCACCAGGTGTAACGCAAAATCTTGCACCTCCGACAGGCTGAGGTGTGAAGCGTGTAATGTGGCGTACATGGACAACATTCCATGCCCATCAGACGCAGTACAAAGATACTTCTGTGTGCAGTGTTTTACGTCCAATAACCACTCAGCAAAACTATGATGGAACAATATCCTTGTACCATCTGTACTTGTAATTAAAATTTTAGACAACAGTCTCATACGCTTGTCAAATTCCTCCTGACTGAGGGATGGGTTTTTAATCTGTACACAACCATATAACTGGAAATCAGTCAAGGGTTTCCTCGATGCCAAAATAACTTCAAGAATTGGCTGTATTTTGGAGAACTGCTTACGCACAAATAGTCTCTGACATAGCCAAAGGTACAAGCCATTCAAAGTACCTGGAATTTCTCGAATTTCTCGCAACATAATAAAATTCTCAGCCACACCATCAAGCACTTTCTCCAAGTACAAAAAACACCCATTACTTTTTATGTGCAGCTGATTTAACATTTCTGCAGTTTCTCGACTTAAATGTTGGCGCAACTCTTCTTCTTGGTCAAGACGGCATAAGATATACTGCTGTACATCTCGAATAACATGGGTCTTTCTTAAATCATCTAAACCTATTTTTCTGAAACCTGTAAACATTCTTGTTATAGATTTATTTTGTTTTCTTGAAGAACAAACTAAAAGCAGCCATTTTGGAAATAGAGCATGATGATTGGCTAAGAGTTCTGCTATTGTTTTACTTCCTTCTTCCCGTTCATTCACAGCATGTAGATAAGATTCATCGATTGAGTCAACAAGAATAAACAAGGTCTTTTTAGGAGGGTCAATGTTTGAAATAGGGTCAATAAAGGTCATTCTGAATATGTCATCTGGGTTAGTTTCACATTCACTGTTGTGTAATTTCTTCTGAACCTGAAGGGTGTTCACTTGTTCTGCATAGCCAGATATCAAATCAGAGCAAATCAGCTGATTTACTAAGTTCCGAATAAAATTTGAAAGAGACAAGGTTTGCAAGTCATGAGCCTGGCAGAAATGGTAGGCAAGTAAGCGTTTATTTAAACTCATTTGTTTTCCTTCAGTTAATGTGGGCCAGACTAGTTCACAGCACATGGCTGTTTTTCCACAGCCTGGTCCACCCATAATTAATGTCCCGCATGTTGCCGATGTGGGTCTTTTTTCTAGGCTCTGGTTCAGCTTACTAAAAGCCCAGTCTCGACAGAAAAACCGCTTCTCTTTCAACAAGCACTGCGTCATATTGTCTGATGACTATAATCACCTCGTAAATAAGACACCAATTTCACCAATGACCCTTCCACGGCTGCCTATTTTCCACTTAGTCTCACAATCCATTTTTACATTATTCACACACAATCAAGTAATTTCCCGATTTCCTGCCATTTCTAAATCACTTTTAAATTCCACAATCATTCATGAACTCCATTAATTTCTTTCCCCGATATTCGTAGAGGATTTTTACACAATATGACACAAAATTATGATCGAAATTCACTCCCTATCTAACGATTACAGCCTCAATAGGCCTTCTTAAATTATTCAACTATCAATGATTTCATTCAGCAAAGCGGCACAGAATCAATAGTAATATTCCTGTTGAGAGTGTTTTTTCTCTTTTTACAAAATCAAACTACTGGTTCCAATTTGCTTCGAATCCTCTCTAGTATATCCTTATATTGATTTCAGCTGGAAACCAAATCCCTGAAAAAAAGAAAAGAATTACCAAGAAACAAATCAAAGGAAATTCTCCTAGCTACATTTATTTTCTTTGTATTTTAACCCTTGACATGTTGGCTGCCAAGAGAAAATTGATCTCTTTTTTCCAAAATTAATTTTCATTTAACCATAAAATTGAATCAATGTCCATGAAAACTTTTCTATTCAAATCTTTGGTTTATAACTACAGTGAAACTTGTTCTAAGTGACCACTACTGAGCCCACCAAAAAAGGGTCGTTACAGAAAATGCCCGCTATAAATACAGGTTTTTTTAAACATAAGAAACATACTTTTTGATCAAATATGCATATTATTGCCAAATTCACAAAAATCCTATGTTGTCTTAAAAAACTCAATAGAATCGCCTCATTGAGACCTTTCTGGTGAGTTTAAACAACATGGGATTCATTTTCAATATTTTTTGACCAGCTATAGCTACTTTTTAAGACATTTTGATTTAAAGAAGGGGATTTTGAAAACGGTCGCTTCATAAAAATGGTTGCTTAATAAAAATGGTCGCTTAATAGACAGGGTCTCTCGAGCAAGATTGACTGTATATAGATGCATTATTGCTTTTAAATACCAACTGACAGGCTACAGAATACTACACTTGACCAAAATTTGATGGAGTTACAGAAAACAACCAAGTATATGCACATTGAAAAATCCAAAACACTGTAAGAAAAGGAGTTAAGGCTTCCATTGCTCACAATATTTTCATTACATTATGTGGCACTTTTTTCTTTATTTGTATGCAATTTGAAATATTGTCTGTGTCACTTCTTCCAATTACAACCACCCTTTATAACATTTAATCTTTATACATGTACTAGTGAATTTGAAATTTGTTTCAAATAAATTGTCATATTTTTGGACACTTGAACAATTCTAGATTTATATATAATGTAGATTTTATATATATTTTCTCTATAAAAATTAAGTAGAAAGCAGGCAGTGTAGTCAAAGATCAGACTGCATGTCTGTGCAGGCTGATCTTAGTCTATACTGTCTGCCAAGGCTTTATGAACAGCAGGAATTATTTGTCTTCAAAAACAATGTCAAAAGAAGGATAAGTCCATGACTAACAGACAGTATAAATCAAGATAAGACTGCACAAATCAATTCCGCAACCATGTGGGTAATTTATTGTAAGAGGGAAAGCCCTGCCGAAGGTTGAGTATGTCTAATAATTAAACACTCATTATAACGTTCTACAAAATTTACAGGAAAAACTAGCCCTGCCAATTTTTAATGAGATAACACCATTTAATTACTGGTTTGTAAGCTATTTTTACAGCACAGAAAACTGATTTAACCCTTCGCAAATTCATAAATGCAGCAATGAAATTTGTTTAACTTTACTATGATACAAATAAAATGGATCTAATTAAATTTTTGAATATGTTGACAAAATTTAATCAGTAAAATATGCTCCTTGTTATCTTTGATCATGTGAAATTCAAATGAACAAGATGTGTTTGTGAAACACGAATGCCCCCGACACGGCAATTTTTTTCAAAGTTTGACCTTGACAGATGACCTTGACCTTGTCACATGACCTTGACTTTGGTAGCAGCGGATGCGGATCATTGAGATCTATCATCATGCCAAATATTAGCTTTGTATCTTGAATAGGCTTGAAGATATTGGCAAGGTTAAGTTTTCAGGGTTAAGTTTTTTCAAAGTTTGACCTTGAAAGATGACCTTGACCTTGTCACATGACCTTGACTTTGGTACCAGCGGATGCGGATCATTGATATCTATCATCATGCCAAATATTAGCTTTGTATCTTGAATAGGCTTGAAGATATTGGCAAGGTTAAGTTTTCGGGTTAAGTTTTCGGACAGACGGACGGACAGACGGACAGACAGACGGACGGACAGACAGACAGACAGACAGACAGACAGACAGACAGACAGACAGACAGACAGACGGACATGAGTAAAACAATATGCCCCCGATCTCTCGATACGGGGGCATAAAGAGTCACTAATACAACACTTCCCATTATAAACAGAATTTCTTTGCAGTATCTTTATTTTTCTAATTCTATTTATTAATCTAAGAACAATTTTTGATTCTCAGAGCTATATAGATGTAACTCGGGGGTGAGGAATTCCTATGCCCGACTTGTCCAACATAGGCTTTTCTACTTGCCGACAAGTACACATTGCTATGTCACTTGTCTGTGGACAAGTAAATATTATAGCAAATCTTGGTAAAGGAATAAAATAGATCTAAAAAATCCTCTTTTAATTTTGATCCTGGACAAGTAGAAAATCATCTTTTACTTGTTCAAAGAAACCCCTGTGTAACTGCCTGTATTCATAGACAATTATCGCTGTTTTGAGATGAGCCCTTGCCATGATATAATCAAAGTTAAATAACATCAAAGCATTTATGTGTGACAGGCAGTTTTGGCAAAGCTAGATATTTGGCATAAGACTCTATCATGGTGCAGTCACTGCCTGATGTAAATGAAGTTGGTGCACAGAATTTATCACAGTTGAAATAATTCAAAGCAACTTTATGTAGTGAAACACTTTATTTAGTGGACAAATGTTTAGAAAAGGTGTTACATAGATATGATAGAAGGAAATATATCATGAATATATAGGCAGATACAACTGTTTCCTGCCGAGCTATCAAAATTTTCTTTTTCCTCTCATAATGAATAAATTTATTAATCAATTTTATACTTGACTTCTCTTATTTAGTAACCAATTAACCTTTAAACCAAAAGAAATTGAAATTTATCTTGAGGATTGTATTAAGTGCACAAAATATGATGTTTCTCATAAAATGAGATTTTAGATGTTTTTGCAGGAAACAAGCAAAATAATGACAGAAATCATGCACCTGCTCCTGTTTTCGTATTTCTTGGAATTTCCTTCTCATGTTGAATAGACCTTTATCTTGTAGCATCGGATTTAATTCCCAACATTATGGCAAATTTTTACTAAGCTGAAAGATAGAAATAAGTGATGCAATGACAAGGATTTTGTTTGTTTGTTTGAATGGAGTTTGATGCCGCTTTCAATAATATTTCAGTTGAATTGTGACAGCTTGAGCGCCTAACAAATGGATTTCAGGTATTTTTCTCACCTGTACTACAATTATAATCTTTCCTAGCCTCCAGCTGCTATCTCACATAGGTCTATGATTGTCAACCCATTGGTGAGAGACAAGTACATGTAGTCAGAACAAACCTGGAAAAGGAGATTGAGTCTAGAAATTTTTTATACAGCAAGACAGATTAGACTGATCATGCATACTAGATTCAGTAAATAGGCCAAGTACAAAAATATCTACATGTGACAGTCTGTGCAGTCAGACTATGCTGAATAAATTTTGCTATAAATTTTCATCACAATCAAAGGGCAAAAAGCACTGAATGTACCAACTGTAGGCCAATCTTTATTTGAGATACTAAATCTTTTGACAACTCTGGTTTTAAAGTAAGAAACAGGTGGTGTAGACTAACATCAGACTGTACATATGTGCAGGCTGATGTTTTTCTATAGCTTCTGCCAAAGTAGGAATATTCTGGGTTCAGCAATACAAGGGTTATATTATACAAAGACTTTGATAGCTCAGCACTTAGCAGTTGTAACTACCTATACATGTATAGGCAGTTACAACTTTTTCACTCTAAGCCATCAAAATGGAATCTTTTTTTATCTTCTCTGCTGCAATTTCTTAAAATGTGGAACTTACACTGAAAATGTCAAAATTTGTCTTGTCATATCAATTCTTTTTTTTTTAAGTTGGGGGTCACAAGTGAAGTTTGATTACTTTTTTAAATCATCATCAATCAGTTACCAAGCATCTCTATATTAAAGCATACTTTTTTTAACAGAAATATTTGGCCCTTCAAATGCATAGATCATGAATGAATCTAAAGCCTAACTGTCAGTAGCTGGGCATCCAAACCTCCCTGAAATTATCAGCCGACACCCTGGTAACCCCAAATTCCACTGATCATATCATTAAAGAGTACCTTCTTCATACCCCTCTGGCTTATTCTGAACATTACTCTGCCATTTCTGTAAATACAACAGACCTTGGATGTATATAAGACGGATGGGTATGAAACAAAATTGTGCATTTTGTTAGGCAGAAACAGTTTAAGAAAAACTAGCGCGGAAACAACATGCGCTGTCTTAAGATCGATATTGTTACAGTAAACAAGAGGATCATGATGGTCCTAGATTGCTCACCTGAGTCTCTTTGACCCATGGAACATCACATCAATTAATTGGGCAGATGTCATAAAGGAGATAATTTCTACATAAAACCAACTTTAATGAAGTTTGGACCAAAATTGTGGCCCCTAGAGTGTGAACAAGAAAATTGTCATTAAGTTTCATGAAGATTTGGCCATGCATATTTGTGACTTCTAGAGTGTAAACAATAGGGTTCATCCTTGTGACCTGGCCAACACTCTGATCAAGTTTCATGAAGATTGGGCAAAATTTGTGGCCTCTAGAGTGTAAACAAGAAAATTGTCATTAAGGCCCCTTTGCCCGTGATGTGGCATGGATCCTTCCCATTTTCAATAGGGTTCATCCTTGTGACCTGGCCCATATTCTGACCAAGTTTCATGAAGATTGGACCATATTTGTTGCTCTAGAGTGTTAACAGTGAAATTGTCATTAAGGCCCCTTTTCCCATGATATGGCATGGATCCTTCCCATTTTCAATAGGGTTCATCTTTCACTCAAAGTTTCAAGGGCTATTGCAATTTTTTACTGGTGTCATCGAGTTTATCCAAGGTTTTCCCGTAATTTTTAAAAATAGTCTGTCTGTGTACATCTTAGGTTGATCGTGAGATTGCCCAAGTGGTGTTTCGAATGCCCTCTGGCAAAGATTCATAGATTTTTAGTATTTAGACCAATGGGTTCCTTCTTGTGTCACAGTTCACAAACACAGAAAACTAGTTTGTTTAAGGGTCGAAACTTCACATTTCAGTAAAATCAATTTCCCTGTTTTTACAAACACTAGATGCCACTCATATAGCATCTCATGGGTCTCATTCTATCTGGGCCTTCTTGATACCAAGCCAAATATGAAACATCATCATATTTTTTATAACCAATACATAGAATTCACAGAAAATAAGCTAAATCTGCTAAATCAGCCAACCTCGTCAACCTTTGCAGTATTATATTGGTTCACTCCATTAACACACAATACTGCATTCTGACAAAATTTTGCCGACAATTTTTAAAGAGAGTCATTAAAGAAACATTCTTGTTAAGTTAAATTGAAATTGGCCCAGTAGTTCAGGAGGAAATGTGGCTCAAAGATTTCTGGGATCAAAATAAGCCTCTACTTGCCACGCCCATATTTATGGGCCAATTAACATTTTGCAAACAATTTTTGAAGAGGGTCACCAAAGGAACATTCTGCTTAATTTTTGTTGAAATCAGCCCTGTGATTTAGAAGATGTAGTTCAAAGTGAAAAAATACCCCTCCCTGACACGCCCATATTTTTGGACCAGTGGTTCAGGAGGAGAAGAAGTTTTTATTATTGTTGACGACATACTACACACGATAGACTCGGGGTGATCCTAAAAGCTCCCCTTGAGCATGTTGTGCTCTGGTGAACTAAAAATGTCTTAAGTTCAAGGACAGATAATTCTTGAACCAGGGAAAGTTGTGACTTCAAAATTGCATCTTGCAAAACTTCAACATGTGAAAAATGTTTAATGTTTTAAAGCTATTGAAGGAAAACTAAAGGAGGAGTTTGTGACACAAAACTACTAGTATATGTGTCCACAGACAGATGGACAGACAAACAGGCCAATTCCATTATTCCCCGAAAACATTCATTTTGCGGGGGTATGAAAATATAATTATTATTAATAATAGTCAAATTGATTCCAACCCTAACAAATCAATTTCCCTTAAACAATTGACCCAAGAAATTCCTAGAAAGTATGTTTCAGCCAGACATTTCATGTGTATAATAGTTTCAGACAAATTCAATTCACCGTACCCATATGGCTTGAGAGATCCATAACGCTCAAATACAATTCTGTTATGATTGCCATTCTGTAACCATTACGATCTATCTTTGGCAGGATTTCAAGAGCAATATCCTCAAGATGATCAATATTTGGTTTGACTTTTCTTTTACATCTTTAACTGACTTTCAGGACTCTCACAACCTATAAAGAGAAAGGACAATAGATTAAATAATGTTTATAAAGCTGCTTTGAGTATTTTTATGCCCCCGATAGGGAGGCATCATAAATTTGACTTGTCCGTCCGTCCGTCTGTCCGTCTGTCCGTCCGTCATTCCGTCCAAAAACTTTAACATTGGCCATAACTTCTAAATCAAAGCGGTGTTGGGGGCATTGTCATCTTACAGTGACAGCTCTTGTTTCACTTATATCACAGTGCTTGTAACAACTTACAATTGGAACAGTAACTGTTTTTTCTTGCACCTTTTCTACCATTACATACTTTCCAAAAGCCTCAATTTAGGTATATGATGACCAATCATTTGGTGCAAGACAAATTTTGGAAAGGATATGTGCAGCGGCCTGGGATGGAACCAATGATTGAACATTGGACATCGCGGGTGTGCTTCTAACTGTGCTATAAACAAGCCAAGAGCAAAAGACAAAGGTTATTTTGGAAAGGATATGTGCAGCGGCCTGGGATGGAACCAATGATTGAACATTGGAAATCGCGGGTGTGCTTCTAACTGTGCTATAAACAAGCCAAGAGCAAAAGACAAAGGTTACCAACTACACAACAAGGGAACATCATTGGAACATGGTAATATTAAATAGTCATGCAAGATATATGACAAAGGGAAAAGTCTGTACCTTTCTACTGTTCACAACTGTTTCCTGCTGTGCACAAACCTTTGGCAGACAATATTCAGGGTACGAAAATTCAGAAAAAGGGACTCTGCCTGCAGGGCAAGTCACTTGAAAAAGCTACTTGTCCTGCTTTGACTGTCACTGGTCCTATCATTGGCCAATGATCTTTTAAAAACTAACTTATATTGAAGATGTCATTTAAGATTGCAGACGAAACAAAAGTGCAAAATTTATGACATCAAACTAACTTTAATTTCTGAGCTTAAATACCGGTAGATTGATCAGGACAAGTGAAATAATTTATTTTTTAACATACGATATTGTGGATTTTTTAAGTACAATTCAATGATTGTGCCTATATGAGACTAAAGAATTGTAGATATAAACAAAACACGTAAAAAGCCTTTGAATTCTCAATAACGACGTTTGGCTACCCAGTTATATAATGCCAAAATCAGAATTTTAAAATTGATATTAGCAATCAAAGTACATGACTGTTTAGTTCAAGTTGTTGAAAATTTCTATCACCTTATAGATTATTTTAAGCATCATTTCTGCCTTTTATAAATCCTCTTTATTCAGACACTTAGCATTATTACTTAGTGCCAATAATTCTTCAGTTGCCTGTATGGACAACTGACTTAGAATTTCCACTCGTCCTGTGTGATTAATCTTACTCATAAATACGAGCGGACAAGTGGATTCTTCAGACCCTGAATATAGACTAAGATCAGCCTGCACAAATATGCAGTCTGAACTTAGTCTACACTACCTGCTTTCTACTTTATTACTGTAGGAAATGCTGGAGAAAGACTGTTTCATTATCCAAACAAATAGTAGGGTTTATTTAACCTTTTCCTGTTTTACAAAATTTTAGACCTGTCCAAATTCAAAGGTTTTGCAGACGAAAATTTAAAGTGGATTTAATTTGAAAAATAACCATTCAGTAGGGTAGAAAATAGTGTGGAAAAAGAAGAAATTGCTTGTCAGAAGCAATTTCTTCTTTTTTCACAATGTTTTCTCAATCATAAAATGACAGGCACGTAAAAAAAGCAGGGATTAAACAGCAAAGGGTTAAAATGTTTTGTTTTTGAGAAAAAAAGTTTTAGTCTCAGCAGGATTGGAATATAATTGACTGTGATCAGACTGCACAGTTCAGACAGGACTCAATACTTTTTGCTCTCTCCAGAAAATGTACCCACACTATTTGTTATTCTGCTAGAAGAAAAGTGTGAATCAATAAATAATCTATAGGCCCTCTCAGTACCAATAATTATGGTTGAGTTTTCTTATTTTTGTCTCGGCTCATAAATCTCGGATAATGAGCTCATATCATCTCTGATCAATAATACAGTATGAATGGAGGGACAGATCAATAACAAATAAGTGTTTTACACACAGATATAAACAGCTTCATTAACAGAAGAATTTCCTCGAAACCCTTTATGGTCATGGAGGAATATTCCTGCTTTGGCAGAACGCCAAGACAAATATCAGCCTTGTAACACAGCCGAGTTAGAAATGAACTTTATTTTAAGGGACAGTTCAGACAATAAATTTGACTTAATTTGAAGTACTTATAACCCCTTTCCACACAATTATACTATCAACATCACTCAAAAGTTTGAAAAAAAAACATGCTTGTAATATTAGCTATTTCTTCTTTCCACAAAGTTTTCTTCGTAAAATAGATAGACATAAAAGTTAGAAATCTTCATCAACTTGAAATTTTAGTCTGCATCATCATTATTTCCTGTAGTGATGGGCAGATTAAACAATTATAATCAATAATCAGTTGGTTTGGGCTTAATCTGGTAGTGATAATTGATAAATATTTTCATAATCGATTAATCAGTTCCTAACATATAAATGAAAGCCATATATGGTATATATATTTTTCAAAACCAACATCAATTTGCTGGCTCAGTTTGAGGGCCTCAAACACTTTACATGAACCTTAACCTAACTCTCACATTCTATTCTTCAAAGGATGATACTGGGAGTGCTGTTTTAATTTCTAAGAAACTGATTGTACACTTGATCATTAGTTGCTTTACATCCAACTAACTAGAAAGCCATGAATGGCTTGAGTCGCTCCACAGGCTTGAAATTCTTGTTAAAGCAAATAAATGTTTTGACTCGATTTTTAGATATTTGGGATTCTACTGATGTTGAAAATGATTCCATCAGTTACATTCTGAGAAAAAAATTTTCATAGTTTCCACTATTTAACATATCGAGGAATGACCTCCGCCCATAAAATGCATATTTTTCATCCAATCAAAATAATTTTTGGTACACTGATAAAGGGTCACTCAAGGATCATACCAATGAAATTTGGTTGATATCCAAAAATTAGATTCTGAGAAAATGATTTTCAAATTTTCCACTATATAACATATAGAGAAATGACCTCTGCCCAGAAAATGCATATTTTTCATCCAATCACAATGATTTTTTGTAAACTGATAGAGGGTCACTCAAGGATCATTCCAGTGAAATTTGGTTGATATCCATCAGTAACATTCTGAGAAAATGATTTTCAAAGTTTCCACTATATAACATTTAGAGAAATGACCTCCGCCCATAAAATGCATAATTTCCATCCGATCACAATGATTTTTTGTAGACTGATAGAGGGTCACTCAAGGATCATTCCAGTGGAATTTGGTTGATATCCATCAGTAACATTCTGAGAAAATGATTTTCAAAGTTTTCACTATATAACTTATAGAGAAATGACCTCCGCCCATAAAACGATATTTTCCATCCGATCACAATGATTTTTTGTAGACTGATAAAGGGTCACCAAAGGATCATTCATGTAAAATTTAATTGGTATCCATTGATTAGAATCTGAGAAAACTCACTTTTTACCATATTTGGAAATTAGCCACGCCCATTTTATCCATGTTTTTCATTGGATCAAAATTTCTTGAACAACTTTGAAAGAGGGTCACCCAAGGATCATTTCTGTGAAGTTTGGTTGAAATCCATCCAGTAGTTTCTGAGGAGAAGATTTTTAAAGAAAAGTTTACGACCGGACGCACGCACGGACGGACGGACAGACGGACGGACAGACGCACGACGGACACAACGCCATGACAATAGCCCCAGTGGCTTTCAGCCAGTGGAGCTAAAAACTGATTGTAGATTGTGATTTGAAACTGATTGCAGCAATGTCATTATGTCCTGCCAAATTCGTCCTGAATAATTGAGGATGGTATCATAGAGCAGCCTAAAGCCCTGTAAAGTTTCACACACCACTGCTAATTCAGGCAGACTTGTTTACTATTTGTCACATGCCTGTCTGCACCATCAACACTGGTCCATCTGTCATTGTTTTCATCTGTCCAATTCTAGGAAAATTTCAGTGAATTATTAACATTCAGAATCATGGGTTTTAAAAGTCCTTAAATTTGTTTGTATGCAGGATATAACTGTCACCTTTCAACAGTAACTAACTACAGTTACTGTAAACTGCTTTATATTGGTGGTGTCCACATTTGGCGGTTTTTCGTTTACGATTTATTGGCGGTGATTTATTTTGGCGCATCTTACTTTAACGCCAAAATTAAACGCTTTATCTATATTTTACATATTTTCGTCGTTTAAAACGCCAAAGTAAAAGAAAGGCAATTTCTAGAGTAATGTCAACATTCTACAAACTTGACAATAGTTTGTTTTCACACCTATAACGTGTGTATAAGTTTTTCACACTTTTTCGCTGTGATTTCATTACAATGTTTCAACCAACATGGATCTGGAATCTTGAAATTGAGGGATCAGTGCAATACTATTGTAAGTGCCTATAATTTATTGGCACTTTCACTAGTATGGCGGTGACCCGTCAAAATCTCAACATTGTCTGCATGATAATAAGTATGGTCTGCATATCTTTGATATTGATTTTATCAACATTGACTAAAAATGTATAGATTTCATAAATATCATAATAAAGAAATTTCTTATTTAATAATGACCAATATTGGCGGTGGATTAATTTTGGCGCATTTTAGCTTGACCGCCAATATAGCCAAAAATATAAAATATTGTAAATCTAGAAAAATGACATCTGCCCATGAAATGCATATTTTCATCTGATCACAATAATTTTTGGTAGACTGATAAAGGGTCACACAAGGATCATTCATATAAAATTTCATTGGTATCCATCATTTACATTCTGAGAAAATGATTTTCAAAATTTCCATTATATAACACATAGAGAAATGACCTCCACCAATAAAATACAAATTTTCCATCTGATCCCAATAATTTTTGGTAGACGAATAGTAGGTCACTCAAGGATTATTCCAGTGAAATTTGGTTGATATCCATCATTTAGATTCTGAGAAAATGATTTCCAAAGTTTCCACTATATAACATATAGAGAAATGACCTCCGTCCATAAAGTACATATTTTTCATCCGATCACTACATTTTTTGGTGGACTGATAAAGGGTCATTCAAGGATTATTCCAGTGAAATTTGGTTGATATCCACCACTTACATTCTGAGAAAATGATTATCAAAGTTTCACTATATAACATATAAAGAAATGACCTCCGCCCATAAAATGCATATTTTTCATCGATCTCAATAGTCTTTTGTAGACTGATGAAGGGGCACACAAGGATCATTCATGTAAAATTTGGTTGATATCTATCAGTTAGTTTCTGAGAAAACTACTTTCAAAGTTTCCACTATATAACATATAGAGAAATGACCTCTGCCTATAAAATACATATTTTTCATCTGATCACAATAATTTTTTGTAGACTGATAAAGGGTCACCCAAGGATCAGTCATGTAAATTTTCATTGGTATCCATCAATTAGAATCTGAGAAAACTCACTTTTTACCATATTTGGAAATTAGCCACGCCCATTAAATCCATGTTTTTCACTGGATCAAAATTTCTTGAACAACTTTGATAGAGGGTCACCAAAGGATCATTCCTGTGAAGTTTGGTTGAAATCCATCCAGCAGTTTCTGAGGAGAAGATTTTTAAAGAAAAAGTTTACGACCAGACGCACAGACGGATGCAAGACGGACACAATGCCATGACAATAGCCCCAGCGGCTTTCAGCCAGTGGAGCTTATAAGATAGTCAGTGCAACTATCCATGGTTTCCCTAGCATAACCATAATATTTTATCTGAGACTGTTCCCTAATGATTCAAGGTCCAATACACTAACAAATGAGCAAAAAATCTTCCTTGTCCATTATACATTAATGCCAGGATTCCTGGTATATTTTCACACCAGTACTACCATTACATCCTTTCATAGCCTATTTAGTTGCTATCCCACATAGGTCTATGATTATCACCTAATTTTGAAGGAGTTGTACCACTTATGTTTTCTGGATTGAGAACACTGCAATAAGCTCCAAACTGTCTCAAGGTTCTATAGGCTTGGCCTGAAGACCTTAAATAAAACTGATTATTTAAATATATTATGCATGGTATCTAAAGGGGCCTGAGTGCAAAACTTTTGTAAGTGCCTATATATTTATAGGCACTTACAATAGCTTTACACTGACCCCTCGATTATTTCGTAAAACCATCACCAGGCTATGGCCAAACAAGTCAGTATCTATAAACAAAGTTGTTATCTGGACCACTCAAAGAACTCACAAGCTCATCTCTCTTTGATTCAAGTTTTGACTGTCTGTGTCAAGCACATCTTCTCCATACTGGAATGACTACTCTCAGGCTCAGCTAATGAAATATTAGATAAGATGCACGAAAAGGTCAGAGTAAATTACAAATCAGGCATTAAACTTGAGTCACCATGGTAGTTTTCAGTTTACTATGTGTTAGGCCCTGTGTTGCACTGAACCATGATCAGATAGAGGATAATCGTTTGATTCAGTGTAAGATCGATTTATATTTCATTGAGTGAACAACAAAAACCATTATTTTCACGAGTGAAAATATAGCTTTTGTTGTTCACTCAATGAAATATAAATTGATCTTACACGAAAAACGAATGATTATTCTAATTCTTTAATGCAAAAATGAGATAATAAGTGAAATTTCTATGACATATTTTCGTAAAGCGCGTCATTTTGCACGTGATTGCTATGCTACGTTCATTGTGACATCACTTATTTCGCCCCGCATTGATGACATCAGATGGGATGAAATGCACATAAGCAGGGTATAAGTTTTTGATAATTTCACTGCTTTTTGCGGTGAGATTATCAAGTGATAATCTACTGTTATTTCTCGATAAACCACCGAAAAGCATCAAAGAATATGTCATATTACATGATAAGATAAGCTCCAAACTAGATTTTGAAATTCATGCAATTTAAAACTATAAATTCTATGGCTCAGTGTGAAACAGTAATTGTTTTTATTTACCTGAGAGTGAACTTATAGGCTGTTGCAACTGTTTGATGAAGGCATTTCAATCTAAGTTTTGCAATATCCCCTTTCATTCTGAATGACCTAACTATAATGTCCAATGCCATTTCAATGAATTTGACCTCAAAGTTAAAGGTCATTCAGCTTGAGTTGATTATATTTGACTGCATGATGAAACAGTAAAGACTAAAGTGAACCCAGATGCATTCTAATTGAATTTCTCTCTAATTTGATCTATACCAGCAACTACTGAATAGCATTGAAAACATCAGTCTTTCATCTTATTGACAGACATGCTTTTACAGAAATCAATTTTAGTATTTCAGACTGTTCTTTAAAGAAGACAACATCCCTAATCTACAAAATAAAGCTCTCAGAAAGACAAGCTAATTTTTGGCCATCAAGCCATTGTGAGATTTTATTTTTTGCCATGAAAAGTTGTAATGACCCTCTGTTGAAACCATCATGACCTTGATTTTGTGGAAGTATGGGCGGGGGTTATTAGAGGCTTCAAGTTTTCTGAAAATCAGTAAAAAAAAAGAGCTATTTTTACAGAACATAGTTTTTCCATCAAATTTATTTAGCTACATTTAGACATTCTGCCAACCCCACATAATTGGACAGAAAGGATAAAAGCAAACATTGTGATAGTAATTTTGATAGATGGTGACCAATTTTCTCTCTCTGACAGATATTAACCCTTGTCATGCTGAATAAATTTTGGCTAAAATTTTACATCAAAATCAAAGGGCAAAAAGCACTGAAAGTACCATCTGTAGGTCAATTTTTATTTGAAAAACTAAATCTATTGGCATTTCTGGTTTGGAAGTGAGAAACAGGTGGTGTAGACTAACATCAGATGCACATATGAACAGGCTGATGTTTGTCTATAGCTCCTGCCAAAGCAGGAATATTCCGGGTTCAGCATGACAAGGGTTAACAATTGATGATCGAGGGTATTGTTACCCTAGATACAGTTAGACGACTATGTCCTGAAAACGAGTAGATTTTACTCAAACAGTTTCTGTGCTTTATCTCTTTTATCAGAATATTCGACCTGTAACAATTGTAACTTGATGCAGGCCATAAATCTTAATTATAACTAAGGTAGGCTGCTGACAGAGGACAGTTATATTATTTAACCAGATTTTATTCTTTACAAGTGTTTTGATATGGACCTACAAAAGTTAATGAAAATTACAGGGTTTTTAAAACTGATTCTTCATCTTTTTTTCAATACATTAATATTATTCCCTATTTTTATATGTACCCTTATATCCTGAAAATAATATCAAACCTTGTGATACTGAATGAAAACCTTAAATTGCATGAAAATTCAGAGTGATGAAGGCACTGGATGCACTTTTGAATCTTCTGAGCCGGGTTCGATCCCCGACGGTGGCACTCATCTTTTCTGACTTTTAGTCTCTCACCAATGGGTTGATAATCGTAGACCTATGTGAGATATCAGCTGGAGGCTTGTAAAGGATGTAACGGTAGTACTTGTGTGAGAAATACGAGGAACCAATTGTTAGGTGCTCCAGCCGCCCCGATATAACTGAAGAATTGATGAAAGCGGTGTTAAACCCCATTCAAACAAACATACAATTGAATCTTCTGATAATGATTATCAGAGAATTATGAGGTTTATTTAAAACATGCGAAGTAGCCCACTTTAATATACTTTTCAACTTTATCTGGAATTATAAACTTTACTTGAAATTGAATTTAAATAAAACGTATACCTTCTTATGACTTTTAAAGAATTCATTAAATTTTCTGGATCTTTATATACTTAACTCCAAAATAAACCTTCACATAATACAAATTGAAATAATTAAAATCCTTTACATGATTTTTATGTTTCTTTGCTATTTTTGGTAGAACAACCATAAAGCCACATGTATGGGAAAAAATAATGATGCTTCCGGAGAAGGTTTGCCTTGCTTTCATCAAAAGTTCAAGGATACAATAGTTGATTCCATAATAAATTAGAGTAGAGCTCCCATTTGACAAGGGAGCTCTACTGCAATGCCCATACAGTAAATCAGTATTAAAATGCTTTGCATTTTGTCTGTAAGATCTTTTGAACTATAAAAGGCTGCTTAGATTTATGATTCTTATGCAATACACTTTGCATCAATACCGTTGATCTATCAACCTAATTAGTTTCAAGATCATAGTGATTATACTTTCGAAGATATGATCCGGATAAAAACCAAGTATGCAAACCAACAAAGAACAATAACTCCAAAAAAAAGCGAGATAGAGTTACACTGTTTGTGCGATGACATCTGCAACCACGAAAGGAATAAAAAACATAAGTTTCAAGTCTATTGGACAGAGAGTGACAGAGTTTTTGCTTTTGACTGATTCTTTAAAGTTAAATGGCAGTTCAAGAACTTCTTCAACATTTACGGGGGTGAACAAAAAATTACGTAGACTAACATTATAGAAATTTTGATTTTACAGATATACAAAAGAAAACTACGCTATTATCAATTTGCGGAATTTTTCTGTTCATCATGTAAATTTGAACGCAATCCTATTTGTTGGTCACCTGTAGCAACCATTCTTAAACATGTAGTCATTTGGCACCGGCGCACGGTAACGACGTCAATATAACGCAACGGTATTTACAACTTCCGTTGAAAGTCAAAACTTTTCATAAGACTCAACTTCAATAGTCATCACAATTTCTGTATAGCTTCATGTATTGGATAAGTGATATTTCATACTAATATGATCCAAACTGATGAACCTAAGTTAAGATACTGTTATGATGTTGATCTGTGACAGCTTTAGACCCAATGTGGAGGTGACTTTTCTCATTCTCCGAGGATCATCCTTTAGAAACTCTCTCCATTAAAAAATGCCAATTTTTAAACCAGTTAAAAAGAAGACATATGCTTATAATCGAAGACCCTTTATCATATTTCATCATTTAAGCTTCTCCTTTAGGTTTTCCATAGGTCCAGTAGAACTTTATAATTGCCCGGTTGTCTTTACCTGCGCCGGTGCCGCTATTTTGAAGCTCAAAAATTGACGCGTGCCCTGAGCTTATTGACTTTTATTTGGAAAATATCCAAAGGATTACGCTTAAGTTTTGAACACTCCTACAGATAACGCCAACACGTAAATAGACGAAGTTTAGAATGGTTTGATACAAATATAGAGGAAATTTATGGGTGATATTACTTGGAGGTAACGTCACAAAATGGGTTGCACCGGGGGCGCCTTATCTGGAACATAAAACTGAAATTTTTCCATCACAGTCATAGCAAACTCTTGTAAGCTCAGTATTATGTCAACATTAAATGTTTAGAAACGTGTACGAAATTTTATTTATTTCCGTCGGAAAATTTCAAAGTTATAGTAAAAGTCCACATATTTTTTGATCCACCCTCGTAGAACTAGTTTTTGAGAAAGTTATTGAACATACGTTCTTGAACTGAGGTTCTTGGCTCATGGGTTCAAGAACTAGTTCCGGATGTTCAAGAACTAGTTCTGGAGTTCTTGAACTGTCATTTGAAGTTCTAGAAAATTAAAAATATCTTCTTGAACTTTATTGTAGGGGTTTGACTGATGACCTTGGTGTTAACAACAGAAAGCTCTTGTCACAAGCATTAAACGTGATGAAGGCTCAATTCCTGACCAATCAAAAGTCATGACTAATGTTATAGTCTTTGGGGACAAAAATTGAATTCAGACAAACACACAAATTAAAAAGAGAGCTAGAATGGCACTAAACCGCTCACCTTAATTCTATTGGTTCAGTGGAACGCATAAAAGTAACTTTCTGACAAAGTTTCATTCACAATTGGCAGATTGATGAAGAGGAAATGTTATTCCAAAAATTTAAAGTAAAAATAGACCCTGCCCACCCATTCTTTACTGAGGAGGCTCAAAATAAGCCCCGCTCTGCCATGCCATATTAATGGGCCAAATAAAATTTCGCAAAAAAATTTTGAAAAGAGACACCGAGGAACATTCTGGTAAAGTTTCATTGAAATCAGCCCAGTGGTTCAGGAGGAGATGTCGTTCAAAGATTTCGGGTTCAAAACTAAGCCCACCATGCCACGCCAATATTCGTGAGCCAATCAAAATTTCGCGAACAAGTTTTGAAAAGGATATTTAAGGAACTTTCTGGTAAAGTTTCATTGAAATTGGCCCAGTGGTTTAGGAGGAAATATTGTTCAAGGATTTTGGGCTCAAAATAAGTCACGGCCTGCCACGCCCATATTTCTGGGCAAATCAAAATTTCGCAAACAATTTTTGAAAAGAGTCACCGTGGAACATTCTGGTAAAGTTTTTTTGAAATCAGCCCAATGGTTAAGGAGGAGATGTCATTCAAAGATTTCAGGCTCAAAATAAGCCCTGCCCTGCCACCCCAATGTTTATGGGCCAATCCAAATTTCGAAAACAATTTTCTGAAATGGTCACACAAGGAACATTCTAGTCAAGTTTCATTGAAACTGGCCTAGTGGTTCAAAGATTTCGGGTTCAAATAAGCCCTGCCCTGCCACGCCCATATAAGCCTATCAAAATTTTGCGACCAATTTTCGAAAAGGGTCATCAAAGGAATATTCTGTACAGGTTTCATTGAAATGGGCCCAGTGGTTCAGGAGGAGATGTCGTTCAAAGATTTCGGGCTCAATAAAGCCCCGCCCTGCCATGCCCATATTCATGGGTAAATCTAAATTTTGCAAATAATTTTCGAAAAAGACCCAAGGATTATTCTTGTAAAATTTCTTTGAAATTGGCCCAGTTGTTCATGAGATGTCGTTCAAAGATTTGGAAGTGAAAAAATGCCATGCCCTGGCACACCTATATCTATGGGCTGATCAGAATTTAGTGAACATTTTTAAAGAGGGTTCTCCAAGGAACATTCTGGCAAAGTTTCTTTGAAATCGGTCCAGTGGTTCAGGAGAAGTAGAAGTTTTTTATGATTGTTGACGACAGATGACGCACGACGGATGACGCACGACAGACTCGAGGATGATCCTAAAAGCTCCTCTTGAGCACATTGTGCTTAGGTGAGCTAAACCAATATGCCACCTTATCGAAAATCAATGCTGGGCATAAAAAGCACCAAATGCAAATGTGATAATACATTTTCTTCATTTCACAACAAGTTTTTCTAGCTTATCATTTATGTCACATTTCAGTTTTAATAGTCATTGATAGATTTGTTGTGAGTAAAAGAGTTAAGAAAATATGTAGACATTAAAGATAAAAAATTTGCAAAAAATATTGAAAGTAACTTTAAATATACAATTTGTTCGGTAGATGTGATTTTGTGTTAAATACCTAAAACTCCAATTACCTTGAAATAATTGTCATACACCTGGTGTTGAGCAGGGAAGGAAAAAATTTATTGCCCTGATAAGCCCAACAGTAACTTGACAACATATGACCTTATAGCTGGCAAATTAGATTTATGGCATGGGGAGAAAAACTTGGCTAGGACATAGTCCATATACTGGATAACTGTTATGATGTTACAGAAGAACAAAATTAGACGATTGATGAGAGCCCCTATCAATGAAACTTGATAAACTGTCTGACTCTGTATTTTCCAACTGAAGCCTAGTTTTAACATTTGCCAAGGCTGAGCAGGGATCATTTTTGGGTCACAATAATTGAGAGATTCTCTCTTTTTACTGCCAGACATCTCATTGAAACTAGCTTAGTGAGAGAAAAATCTCAAAGCAAAACTTAATTTAGTAATAAGAACTTTTTGGGCGAAGTCAAATCTAGATTAGAACTACTTTGGCTTAGTGCTAAACGGTTGTAACTGCCTATAATTAGATAGGCAGCTACAACTGTTTTGCCCTGAGCCATATATTTGCTAAAATTTCTGACAAAAAAATCTTGAATTTATCATTGGTTTCCGCTATATGAGATATTTTTGCACATGCTATTTTGAGCCAAAATTATCCCTGTGGCTGTCCTACATTGTCAGAGTCTGCAATTTAACTATGTTTTTTAACATTGTACAATTTTATTTTCTACAGCGTATGTCAAAATTCAGTTAGGCCTGCATGGTTTTTCATAAATCTGTCATCAAAATTT
Source organism: Fragum whitleyi (assembly GCA_948146395.1). NCBI lineage: Eukaryota > Metazoa > Mollusca > Bivalvia > Cardiida > Cardiidae > Fragum > Fragum whitleyi. Next base: position 3,318,485 of record OX411549.1, read on the forward strand.
TTGCAGTGTCCATGCATTTATTGCAATGTATTCACAAGGTAATCAGTCACGCTTTCTCATAATGGAAACTGTGCTATCTCACATAAGGGTACCATTATCAACCAATTGGTGCGAGACAAAAAGTTGAAAGGGATGAGTGCCACCATCAGGGGTCGAACCTGGGACCTCTAGATTGACAGTCTGATTCCCAGTCAGAGAATGTCCAAGAACTCTGAGCTAGTGGTGAATTTATCATGAATATCAAATTTAACCCATGTCCTGCTGTTTGGAACATATATCTGCTGCACAAAAAGCTTTGGCAGAAAGTATAGAAGAAGATCAGCTTACACAAATGTGCAGTCTGACCTTAGCCTTCGCTACCTGCTTACTACAAAATCATTGAAGGAAAATCTTGTTACACTTGGTTTCAAATGTTGAAAATTGACAATTAAACGATGGCTCAGTGTGAAACAGTTGTACCTCCATATATGTTTATAGGGAGGTACAACTATTTTGCACTGAGTCATTGCCACTGTTTTAATTAATCAAAATCTAAATTCACTGGGATTTATTATGGATAAATATTGCTCAAACCTTATTTTGTCAGTTTTAATTCAAATAATCTCATCAAGATGTTTTGAATGAGTATGACAGCATTAGAAATATTAATTGAGAGTAATATACCCCCTCTATCTGTAAATCTGTTTACAGTATCATTTTATGAGCATACCATTCAAAGCCTTAAGGGGACCTATGACCAAAACGGTACCCCATACTTCTTGAAACACAATTCAACAGTGGGTTAAAGGGATAAAAACATTCAGTAGATCTTGTTAGTATTATCATTTGGTTATCGAGATCAGATGTCCCCCTGATTTGGTAAAACCTTTACTTTAATCTTAATCTAAATTTGTAACCCTTAAATTACCAAAGAACTTCATCTCAACCCTTCTCCTGCACCGATTTGCAAGACTATGTATGACCTGTCAGACTAAAAGGGACCATCGGACTATAAATCTAGAGATCCCGGGTTCCATCACTGACAGCGGCACTCATTCTTTCTGACTATTTGTCTCTTACCAATGGGTTAATAATCGTAGACCTATGTGAGATAGGAGCTGGAGGCTAAGAAAGGATGGGATGGTAGTACTGGTGAGAAAAAAGCCAGGAATCCCATGTTAGGTGCTCCAGTCCCCGCAATATAACTAAAAGATTATTGAAAGCAGCATAAAACTCCATTCAAACAAACAAATATACAAAAAGGGACCATAAAAAAGGGCAGCATGACTCGGTGTGTAAAATTGTCAGACTGAGCTGTCTGCAAAGGCTGCACTATAAGGGTCAAAACTATTGGTACTTGGCTGATATTCTGAAACAAGAATTATCATTCTACCTCACTGTATAACATTTAAATATGACCTCTGGTTGAAATCTACTGAAACCAATTTCATCAAATTATTTATTTCACGACCTTCTCAATTGGCCCCTTTTTGTGTGATGGGTCACATGATTTTTGTTTAGCTACAACAGCTCATCTAGTAGCTCAAAAAGTAACATGATCTACGATTTCATTAATTCAGCGTAATATTACACCCCTATTGTGAAATAAATTGACTCAGCAAATTAAAGAAAATTTTGGCTTTATTTAACAACTTCAAAATTACATACACCGGGATTCAAGAACATAATCTTACCCTCTCCATGCTGAACTTGAAATATCCCTGAATTATATTAGCAGAAGGCATGGACAAAGATCAGCCTGAGCATATGTGGAGACTGATCTTGGTCTAATCTACCTGCTTTCCTTTAAAAGATCTATTTTCAAACTCCCAGTCTAGTGCATTCTAATTTCAGCACTTTCAGCACATTGATTTCAATGCAATTTTTCAGAGATTTTAAAACCGAATGACAAGGTTTCAGCTCGTCCTTAGAATCTTTAAAAATCTTTGCTCAGAATATTGGCTAAAGTGGCAAATTGTCACAAGATACGTGTGTTAAACTGCTGAATTTCTAAGTATGAAAAACAAAAAAAAAAATAAATCAATGATCAAGCTAGGTATAGAGTTACAGTTCTTGGACATGGCACTCCCCAATCAACTGCCAGGTTTCAAGTCAATCGGACATAAGATGACAAAACTAGAACTGTTGCAGAGCGGACTTACACCCCGAACAAGCACTTTGTCAGAATGCAAGTGCTATAAGTGGAGGATGTGTTTGTAACAAATATTGAGGTCATATGCAGCATTTGCATGAAGTTTCGTGATTCAAGGTCCAAGTTAGTTCTTGAGTTAGAGTCAAGAAATGAAAATTGAAAAAAAAATTGACTGTGACCTTGACCTTTGTGATCCAAAATCAAAAGGCACGCAATTGAGTCATAAGCAACACTTGCATAAAGTTTCATGATTCAAGGTCGCTTGGTTTAGGAGTGAGAGTCCGGAAATGAAAATTGAACAAAAATTGACAGTGACCTTGACCTTTGTCCTATGTGACCAAAAATCAATAGGGCACTTCCTTGGGTCATACGCACCATTTGCATATAGTTTCATGATTGTAGGTCGCTTAGTTCTTGAGTTAGAGTCCGGAAACGAAAAATGAACTTTTAAAATTGACTGTGACCTTGACCTTTGACCTTTGTGACCCAAAAACAATAGGGCACATCCTTGGATCATAAGCATCATTTGCATAAAGTTTCATGGATGTAGGTCACTTGGTTCTCGAGTTAGAGTCAGGAATCGAAAATTGAACAAAGGCTGACAGACAGACAGACATGGTGAAACCAATATACCCCCTCTACTTCGTAGGTGGGGGATATAATTATGCTCCGTACAAAGAAGTGGAAGCTGGCCACATAAGAGACCCAACAGGTGATCACATGATATGACTGTGCCATCAACATGTACTGAAAAAGCCTTTCAAGGATTCAGTAAGCTATATAATATAGAAAAGAACCTGTAACGATCGCTGAATACATTAATAAATCCAGTCAGGTGCATAAGAAATCCATTTAGTTGTAGGTAATGATGTTTCCATGTTAACAATAGTTGTAATATTTTCTGTACACCAATCAACATCATAAAACCTAGCATTTGCTCTATGTTTTTATGATTTTCCTATTCCCTCAGGTGTTCATTCCCAATTAGAACTGAAAACACTAGCCTGAATTTAAATTTTGTTACATCATCAACTTGAGCATTTAGCGTCAAAGGTTATTGTCAAAGGTGAAAAAAAATAATAAAAAAATCGAAATATTAAACTTTGAAATCTTTCAAGGTATTTAACCCTTGTCATGCTGAACCCGGAATATTCCTGCTTTGTCAGGAGGTATAGACAAAGATCAGCGTGCACATTTCTTTTTTTAAACAAAAAGGTGTAAAACAATGCATTTCCGAAATCAATACTCACTCACATTTGGTAACTTACAGTGCTTTTAGCATTTTGATGATTTTACATTCATTTTGCTAAGATTTTTATTCGGCATGACAAGGGTTTATTAATATATATAAGATCAAGCATGGCAAGTTAATTTCAGGGCCCGAGGTTATAAAACTTTTCTCAGGCCCAATTCAAAATTTTCTCAAATTTCAATTTGAGAATAAAGCCCTACTTCTGTTTTTCTACTCATTTTAATGAATTAACATACAAGATTATATTAATAAGTTGTTATAAATAACCACTCATTAATATTATCTTTTATTTTCATACATTTATTTTAATTCACAATTTGAGGAAATTGAGCCTGAGCCTGAGAAAAGTTTTATAACCGTGCCAGGCCCAGGTCATGATCAGATGAGCAATTTTAGCTCTTAAACTTACAAAATAAAACCTACCTTGGAAACATTAAACTTTGGAACATTTCAAGGCTCTTAACTATAATGTCAAGCACGAAAAGTGTCTTAATAGTAATGACATAAGCATTGGGCAACCCAAAACTTCGTAAATACAGCTTATACATGTTTTTGCAGCTCTTAAACAGTATGATTCAGACAAGATAGAAATGAGCCTGTGCGTGACATTTCCATCAATTTTAAATGTGCAAAGCAAAGACTGTGACCAGTCTTCACTATGCATTTAGTAAATAGATAAGGTCTCAAAGTATCTGTAGACCATAGTATGGTATGTGGCTGTCTAAGCTGCCCAATGTTTGCACCTCACTTATATTTCAAATTGTTGGAAAGTCACACACTGGTTCAAATAAAAATACAACATGTACAACTGCAGTATGATGATAGCCTTCACTGCCTGTTTTATAGTTAATTATTTGGGAAAGGATAAAACAGCCCTATGTTCTGGAAGGCAAAAAGTGCAAACTGTTTGCAAATTATACCCTGCTATGCATGTGCACTTGCCTGCAAAGCCGAGTTTAATTTGCAAACAGTTTGCACATTTTTGTCACCCTGAATGCAAGCAGACTGGTTGAAATTTCATGAAAATTGGCGATCTATTTGAACCATTAAATGCATCACTTTACAATTTCAGTTTCAAGTCTTACCTAGGTAGATAAAACAAACAGTTTTTAAGAAATAGACTAAGCTAATTTCAAAGAAATTGCAAAAATTTATTCAATGCGCGTTAAAACTGCAAATAGAAAGCAAAATATTTAAGAAAACATTGAGAAAAAGGGAGGAGTTTTCCCATTTAAACTTTTTTAAGTGAATTAAAATTTAAATTTGTGGGAAAATGGCTTCACAAATAAGACAAAGCACTTTTTTTTTCTTTTTGAGATGTCCTTTTTTTATTATTGTTTTGCAAAAAGCTTTTATTGCATATCTTTTAAAAAGTAAGGTTTTAAGTCTTTTGCCAATTTTATTGTCATTTAGGCTGGTTTTCCTGGTGGATGGATCATTTATATTCAGCAAGATAAGGGTTTATATCACAATGACATATGATGAATAATAAGTTATTCCTATATACATTTCAACCACAAGATCATATTTTCTAAAAATATTTCATCCTAAGGCAAAGCTTCAAATCCGTGAAGGCGACTTTATTCTTGTAAGTGGCATTTGAAGTGGTCAATCTTTCCAAACATGGCATTACGGTTAATCCCATATTTGGAAATCAAATTTACCAACCAGATTAAACCATTAACACATTTGACAACTGCAGACTACCTCGATATATATGTCATATTAAAAATTGTCACTGTAATTCCAAAAACTCGTATCTACAGCTTGTGTCAAGCTGTAGTTACGAGATTTAGAACTACAATGCCAAAATGCTTTCAAGATTTTATCCCAATGTCATGCTGAACCCCAGAATGTTCCTGCTTTATCAGAAACCAGTCCATTGACAATATCAGCCCACACATTATGAAGTCTGATCTTGGTTGTCTGTATTATTCAAAAAAGTAGGTAACATTATTTTCATATTAAGCAATTAATATATTGACCAAAATGATCTTCAATAATTCTATTCAATTTCATATCATTAATAAAAATGTCAGTTGATGAAATGAAATGCAATTAGCAGAGGTACAGATAAGAGGGGGTAAAGGCAGACTAGAATCTTTATTTCTCAATGAAACCCTATGTTGTGGGTACTCATTTGGATCATCGACTTGAAGAGACGATTCCAATGATTACAGTGTTTATTCTAGGATTTCATTACTGTGGGGGATTTCAGCACAAAAATGAAGCAATTGAGAAATAACTTGTTTTCCATACTCTTTGTTAATAGTAAAAATTCCCCCACAAATCTAGAAAGTATGAGGGATCATTGAAAAAGGTGGGGCAATCCCCCTATCTCCCTGCCTAGAATAAACACTGTGAGTATCCACAACATAGGATTTGTGCAAGTAAAGTTGAACTAATCTTATTTGAAATCCAAAATACCCCCACCCCCTTCTCTATCTGTAGCACTATAAAGTATCTCAGATTCAAAAAAGACAATGTTTGTCCTGAGGTGAAATAGAGGAAAGTTAAATCCTATTTGAGACCAAGGAGCAGACAGTCCATTTTTAATGTTATTTAAGTAGATAATGTCATTTAAATAATACAAATTGTTATCCCTTTTAATCCCATTCACACCTTTACTTCTTTTATCAAATTTTGATACCTTTACACTTTAATAATATTACAAATATAAAAGCAAAATAACAGTATTAAGGAATGGCAAGTTGATGGGGAGGGGGATGAAGGGCAGGAGAGGAAGGCAGAAAAGGAAGGGAGATGAGAGGGGAAAAGAAAGAAAAGGGGAGGGGAAGGAAAAGGACAGGAGGAGGTAGGTAAAAACAGGAGGAGAAGGAGAGACAAGAGAGGAGAGTGGGAATGAGGGAAGGAGGAGAATTGAAAGACAGAAAAGATTGGATTCGAAGCATTGCATTGGCAGGAAGGATAATATAGAACTATTGAAAGGATTAAACCAAGGAAATGGTGGTTTGTGAAGATTGAAAAAAAAGAAATAAGGATAGGAATGAAGTACTGGAAGGAAGGAAGGACTGGAAGGAAGAAAGGACTCGAAGGAAGGAATGAAGGAAGGAAGGACTGGAAGGAAGGAAGGACTCAAAGGAGGGAAGTATTCAAAGGAAGGAAGGACTGGAAGGAAGGATGGACTGGAAGGAAGGAACGACTCGAAGGGAGAAATGACTCGAAGGAAGGAAGGACTGGAAGGAAGGAAGGAGTGGGAGGAAGGAGTGGGAGGGAGGGAGGGAGGGAGGGAGGGAGGGAGGGAGGGAGGGAGGGAGGGAGGGAGGGAGGGAGGGAGGGAGGAAAGAATGAATTAAGGAAGGAAGGAAGGAAGGAAGGAAGGAAGGAAGGAAGGAAGGAAGGAAGGAAGGAAGGAAGGAAGGAAGGAAGGAAGGAAGGAAGGAAGGAAGGAAGGAAGGCTGAGAATTGATGGTTGGATGCCTGAATTCAGGGGTGGAAAGGTAGGTGGGTATGTGGGTGGTTGGTTGGATGGCAAGAGGTAGATGAATGGATGTAATTGGATCATGGTTTGCAAGATGATATATGGATGGTTTGGTAGATTTGTTTGTTTGTTTGTCTGACTGGGGTTTTACGCCACTTTCAACATTTTTTCAGTTATATTGTGGCCGCTGGAGCACCTAGCAATGGATTCCTGGTATTTCACACCAGTACTACCATTACATTCTTTCCTAGCCTCCTGCTGCTATCTCACATAGGTCTATGATTATCTACCCATTAGTGAGAGACAAGTAGTCGGAAAGAAGGATGGCCAGAAGCATGAATCGAATGGATGAATAGGATGGATCAGATTGATCAGACATGTAGCCTATGGGTTGATGGACAGCCCAGAATAGGGTAAGACAGGGTGGATGAATGGATGGATGAATAAAGTTGTCATAGATCTAATAGAGTTTCAAGGTCCATTCACATGTTCCATACCAAATGTTCTCACTGTCGTCTGCACTCTAGTCAGCTGTTCGCCAGTCTGCATTCAAATTTGTTTCATTGTGAAAGATCCAAAATGTGCATAAATCACTTAAACAGCAAATAATTGAGAAAGGAAATCTTTTGTCTCCAAACAAACAAAAATACAGCTAAAGAGACAGAAATCAATAAATGACCTCACCAGGCCGACCCTTCTCCTGCTAGCAATAATACACTGTATTATTTGCAAACGCTGTGAACAAAGCCCAGACTGCACAATATGTGCAGTCTGATCTTTGATCACAATTTTTAAATCTCAAAGTTTCAAGAAAAAAATCTAAGGTGTTTAGTTTCACTTTACAGCTTCTTTTCTGTAAAAAAAATTAGATGAATCTATACGAAAATGTTGATAAATTTTGATTATTCAGTAAATGCAAGTCTCTTACCAAGTTCTTCTCTAGATCTTAAATTCCATGAAACTGTGACAATTATTCCAGATAAATATGCACAGCTTGTTTTAATTCGAAAACCAAGAAAAAATGCAGACGTTGTACTATTTCCACACGTTAACAGAAGCAGACGGTCGCTATTTCGTTTGTGTATTGAATTCATTCACTGAAACACGCGTGTGACTGCTTTACACATGAAATTGTCAAATCTATGAAAAGGGGTGTGGTCTACATTGACTTGAGCGTCACTGATTGGCTATTATATTGGTACTGCTGACGGTGCGACATGCACGTGCGGTAGTTTGTCAATCAAATGTTAAACTAATCAATTGCACTACTAAACATAATTATTTTGTCTAAATTGGCAATTTTAACGAGATCTGAAATATCTTATATCCCCCAATCTTGTCACTTCGACAGACGACAAAGATTTAGGTTCGTAAATGTTTTTTACGGACAGATCGAATTAAAATGAAACGCTTTTTACACGGACACTGAACCGCGACATCGTCGTAACTAGTTTGCATTAATTAACGCGAGAGACATTTTTTCCATCTTTGCATATGGCAGTGGACAAAGACAAATAAAAATTGATCGTTGTATCTTGGTCCGAATCTGACGTCATTTACGGTGAAAGGCAAAGGCGTAGCTAGGATTCTGATATTTTACGCATTTCGAAGGCGATCACCAAAGAATATACGGGACAAAGGCGATATGTGGACTGTGACTAAAGACCAATGCCTCCCATCCAAGCGTTAGAGCGTTGGTGGATAATCAAACATCGTAACTACAGCTTGAATAAGCTGTAATTCCGATGTTATGATCATTCATCAACGAGATTTTTTCGAAAGAGGATTTATTTGTATTACGCAATTGCGTAATGTGCGTAATGGGAGCTACGCCCAGAAAGGTTCTACAGTACAGCCTGTCTTTTATGGTAATCAACCGCATCGATAGGAGAAAATGTCGAAGACCATTAGGCTATGTCTCTGCGTTTCTTGAATGAATGATTTGATCAGTAGAATCTATACTTTTTAAAAAAAAAAAAAAAAAAGGACTTTCACTCCGCTGATTTGAAAGCCGGGCGATTCCGGCTGCGGCAGACCGAAAGTTGTTTGGACACGTTTTGGGGAATCTTCCCCGCATCTTCCGATAGATGTAATAAGTTTTCTTTACGTTTTATAGCCTACTTGTGAATTTGTGAACTTCGATAGTTGTTTAGTTGAATCCTTTCTCTAATAATCACAGACCTTCAAATCTTCATCTACATACAAGTATGAAAGTTCGTGTTATTTATCATGTCCATGATTTGAGCAAAGTGAAACTAAGCATAGAGCTCTAGATAATGTTAGAATCTTTAAACATTTGTCGATCCCGTGCATGCTACTCCTATCGGAGAAAAACTTTTATATTTGAAAATTACAGATGAAAACAGTAGAACCTGATCAACTGCAAAACGTCATGGTAATTTAGTCTGCCATGCGTTCAAGATGAAAACGTTCTAGAAATGGTACCCTGCTTTGCATGTGTACACTAGTGTAAAGTGGGTACAATTTACAAACTTTCGCCGCCCATTTCTGCATCCTGAAAGAAGGGCTGGTGTGTATATTCCTACACATATCCGCATTAAAAGTCACGGATTTCGTTTGAGACAAGCGACATGTCTACAACATGCGCGGATTCAGGGGCTTGTTAAACTAAACATCTTTCGACAATTTTTCGCGTAAATCAGTATAAAAGTTGCTTCTACATAAGTTAATAAAAATGGTATTCTACCATGCATCATCTCATTAGAATCGTCTTCTTAAGACAATTCCAATGAGATACTGCAAGGCAGAATCTACTTATGAATGAAAACACCAGGTACGATTTCCGATTTGACTTAAGATTACTTTTCCGGACACCCCTTGGAAAATTCCATTGTTATCGAGTTGGAAAATCGGAAAAAAATCAAAGACTTAGATGGTCAATGAGCAAGCGCATTATCGTATCTTCATCTTTAGCAAAGCTGTAGCTACGTCATTTTTCTCGCTTTCTGGCGACTGTATCTTAACAACAATTTCGGTTGGACTTACCATGAGAAGAAATGCTGCATTTGCGCATGTCATTTTTACAACAATCCGCTTTGAAATTGATAACGTAATAGACACTGTGTAAGGCTGACTAGAAGTGGTTCTTGAACGTTCTAGAACGTTAAATGCAATTCAAGAACTTTTTGAATTTAAAGAACGAGTTCTTGAACCAGTTCTTGAAATTAAATTCTTGAACTCCCATTTTGGGATTTTTAGCGTGAACATCTAGAACGAGTTCTTGAACAATGAAGCTCTAGAACAGAGTTCTTGAACTGCCGTCATTTGTAAATGTTTTTGAACGTTCAAGAATCAGTTCATTAACCCTTTTCACAGAAGAAGCTACACATTACACGTATTCTGTGTGCTTTGTTTTTTTTGGTTTAAAAAATATAGAGTATTATGTTTTGTTATGTTATGTTGCAAAATCACATGGTACGTTTTTATAAAATATTACACCTATTCGCATTAAATCTGATTACGTAAGAGACACGCGACACGGAGATAGGATGACACAAGCCACACATTAGGAAGTCTATCCATTAGCTGAATACCACACCTTATACAGTGACAGTCTCTCATTAATAACTCTCACCGCAAAAATGGCTGTAAAACACCTTATAGGAGCGTTAAAGTAAATGTTTATTTCACATTCCTTGAAAAATAAGTGTAATGTACACAAATGCAACGAAATAAATTCTATTTCGATATGTGATACGCGTGTCCAGCCAACTGCTTGAATTGGAATTAGAGTATTTTGATAACACAGATTAATAAAAAAAAGTCTAGGGCTGTCAATTACCAGGTGATGTCCCAAGCGAGTAACCATGCTTTCTTTAAACGTTCTCGAACACTCTGTCAGCATAAACGTAGGGTAGGACCGATTGTTTTCGCTCTTAAGAGATTTTCTTTCGAAATATCGGCCATTCTACCGTCTTCACCTTTCAGGCTTTAGCTTGACAGTTCCAAAATATGTATTTATCACAGATAGACACAATTTCAATGGATCAAAAGTGTGTCATTGTCAAAACATATACGCCGCCACACCAATTTTACGCGGGAGCCCCCCTTTCAGATACGATGTATTATATCACAAAGTGGGGTCACTTTGCGCATGATCTCAAAATTAGAAATATTTTGTGAAATTTTCGTGCAGATCCGTCCAAAACTGTAACAAGAAATTGATGTTTGGACTGACAGACGTACAAATAGACAAACGGATCGACAGACAGAGAAGATGATACCCATAACCGACCACATTCCGCCAAGGCATCACATGAACCAGTCCCTCTTTTCGTGTCCCTACTTAAAAAGCACAGTTTGGTGTGAAAAAGTAAGTAATCAGTTAAATGTATGTTAATGTACGTACATCTGCGGTCAAAATCTACATTCTTTGGTATGTAAGGTATTCACCTATTTAATACTTATTTACTGGTAAAATGATGATATCGAAATCAAATACCACTTTATATTATCATACGAAATAAACACAATTATCCCTGAATACTGTATTCATTATCTAGAGTAAACTGTATATAAATTGACGTTCAGTTAATAACATCGTATAATCGAGAAGTCGAATGAATGATTTTGGAATGATATAGGAATGATATTGAATGAGTGAGAGGATCGAGTTTTAATGAAATTAAGGAGAGGTAATGAATTATCATTAATTTCAAAATAAGCGATAATTAATTATTTCACTTTAAAAAAAAAAGTATCGGCGTTTTTTTCCTCTTTGTGCTTCGTTTTGGGCTTATCAGGCCGTTTGAAATATCCTTTCGATAATGATTTAATCGATTAGAATAAATTGAAATGTTGATAGTAATAAACGGTTTTCGATCGTTTTTGAACGATTTTGGAGCGTTTTTTGAAAGGTTTGAGTGCGTGTTGTAATAAATGGATAGAGAGCTGAGCGAGTGATTTAGAATGACTTTGATCGAGGTGAATGTCAATTTCACATTTTTACCAACTTTGGAGGAACAATGAAATATTTATATATGCAGTGACTTACCATTCAAAGTTAAAGCCACTGATCAAAACCCATACTTCCATGTTTAAGCAATGACACAAAAGTACATAGGTAGTTTCAATATTGAACTGAAAAAAAAACCGATTATTTTTGGGAAATTCCATACCAACCCTATTTTGGCAGACTTTGATAAAGGTCGGTTGAAAATATCACTTACTCATCAGCCTATGCTAGAAGGACAAAATATTGGATTGAAGAAAGGTATCGATCAATGTCAGACTGTACGAGCTGAGCCAAAACTCTTTTTGCAGGATGTATGGGTGGGTTTATAGCATTCACCACTCGTCATCAATACACTGGTGGCGATCGGTAAATGTGTTTGGTTAGCGATATGGAAGTCGTTGGTTCGTGTACCTGATCCGCCGAGGCGAGGGCATAGGCGTAACTAGGATTTGAAAATTTATGCGCACAGTGAAGGCGACCACCAAATAACATACATAGAATAACGACGATACGTGGACAAAAGATACCCCCGCCCCTTTTTTTTATCAATTGAGCGTTGGTGAATAATCAAAATATCGTAACTACAGCTTAAATAAGCTGTAGTTACGGTGTTTTGATTGTTCATCAACCATGCTTTCGGAAGAGGATTTATTTGTATTACGCATTTGCGTAATATGCGTAATGGTAGTTACACCCTTGGAGAGAAAGAAACTTTTTAGTTAAAGTCTACTTATCGGCTACTTGGGATGTGGCATCTGTATAAACCTAGCGCATGCGCGGATCCAGATTTTTTCTCCAAGGAGGGGGTTCAATCAAAAATAACATTTTTTCAATATCTTTCAGTGGGAAATTGAATTTTCATAAAAACCTGTTGTTACGACATCTTGCTCGCCAAATGACCAAAAAAAATCCTGATAAAACAGATTTTCAGTCTTCATAACCGTGACTTTTCCAATATTTCGAGGGGGTTCGTCCCCCACCCCGGATCTGCACATCATCGGCCGCACTTAAAGGGCACGTGAAAGCATGGTGCTTCAAATCGGTGCTCGTGTTTGATTTCAATATGTACTGGACAAAAAAATTAGGGATCAAAACTTCAAAATTCATTTTTTATGTCCGAAATTATTTGTGAATTTTGTATGTGTATATCTGAATGTTCTTTGGTGTAACTTCTTCCAATTTAAGGCATAAATAAGCACATGCGATTCAACACCAACCAGGACTAAGGATAATTGTAATCCAACCACCTAAAATAACGTTAATATGGATTTTCTTATCCTTAATCTTTTGCTGAAATGTGGAAATCATGTGATTTGTTTTGTTTACTTTCTGCATATTTGTGTTTTTGGCCTTTCTAATCGCAAAATAAGCGTCCAAGAAGCGTCATTTTTTCTGCATAGCAAGCTGAAAGTGCATTTGGTATGTTTTCATCCGAACTAACCTAAAGCAATGTGGTCTGTCAGTTAAATATTGCAAAAGGGTTGGTTCTGGACCATGGAATCGCTTCAACTGGACTGAATCTGTGCGCGAAAGGCAACAACTGTGTGTATAGTGGGCTATTTCTACTAATAATGGCCATGGCATAGGTAACTTTGGAAGATTCAACATGTTTCAGACGGCTCTAAGACTTCAGAAATGTACCTGAAAGGCAGTGTCCATCTAGACATTCAAGAAAATGCTCTTGACTTCTCATTTGCGCAATGACAGTTTAGAAGTACGACAAGTTTTGACGAAACGCATAGAATTCCAAGTCTGCTCTAAGCAAGTAATCACATGGATTTAGAGTTGGGTATCTTACAGCTTTTCTTTTCATAGACGAATCAAGATTTTGTATGGGTTTTAAACATGTTAAGACAAGAGTGCGTAATTGATAATTGTGTTATGTATAAGCTATAAATAAACCTAATGGTATTTACCGTGTCTATTTTTAGACTGGGAATTTTCTTATCTCTTGATTCTGTTACGTAAATGTATGTAGAATTATGTAGATCTTTCTAGAAAGGCCTTTTGGAAGGTGATTCAGACTCTAGAGTATTCTTATGTTCTATACTATTCCAGATTGTTCTATAGTATTATATAAAGGGGTTCCTACAGCATTCTTGGTTCACTTGATTTAGACTTATGGTTTCATTTAGTAGTACTGTGTTAAACTAAAAGGGGATTTCTTGTTATCTTAAAAGTGTGTTTAAAAGCGTGTTTAATTTTAAATTCGGATATTATTGGACTTATTATTTGTGGACCAGGAACTTAATTAAATTGGATCTAAAATTAAAACTTTAGGATTAAACATTCAAGGTATTGTAAATTGTTTTTGTATTAATTTCATATTGTCAATAATTCTGGTATTATTGTCAATAAATATTGTTAATTGTAAAGTTTGTTGCTGGCTTCTTTGTTCGTGTTACATTGGCACGTAACAATTTGGGGGCTCGTCTCGAGATACGAATATCAGACAAACAAACAAAACAAAACAAATCAAACAAATTCTTTATTTATATCTACTGTTCAAAATTATTTAAGAAATTAATTTCATATTTCAATTTTGATAAATCTAGAGTGCACTTTCACTATTATTTATCGAAATCTTACATTCTTATTCAAATACAGCAACAAGCTACCATGTCTTTTGACTTAGAAAAATTTACGCACGAACCTTCCGTGGAGTTATTGAATTTGGGTAAAAAGCCTGATTTGCTCAATCTTGCCAAGCATTATGAATTAAAAGAAGTCAAGTCCTCATTGCGAAAGCATGAAATTAAGAATATTTTGGTTCAATATTTTGTTGATGAGGACATTTTTGATGAAAAGGCTCTGTCTCTCATTGTTGATGTTCCATCAGTTTCAAGCTCAAGAGATCTTGAACTGTTAAAACTTCAACAAAGGGAGAAGGAATTGGAAATAGAAAGAGAGAGAGAAGAGCGGAAATTTCAAGAAAAGCAATTAGAAATTGAAATTGAAAGAGAAAGAGCACAAAGAGAAATTGAAGAAAAAGAAAGAGAAAGGCAATTTCAAAGGGAAAAGGAAGAAAGGGAAAGAGAGAGAGAAAGGGAAAAGGAAGAGCGAAAAAGAGAAGAGAGAGAAATAGAAAGAGAGAGGGAAAGAGAAGAAAGAGCATTTCAATTACGATTAAAAGAATTAGAAATACAAGATAGAGCAAATCAGCCCAGAGATATGTATAATGACCATTTTGATGTAACAAAACATTTTAGGCTTGTTCCTCAATTTCAAGAAAATGAAGTTGATACATATTTCGAACATTTTGAAAAAGTTGCAAATAACTTGAAATGGCCAAAGGAGCAATGGACCTTACTTCTCCAAAGTGTCTTAGTAGGAAAAGCTCGCAATATTTATTCGCAACTTAGAACAGAACAAAGCAATGATTATGATACTGTAAAAGAACTCATTCTCAAAGGTTATGAGCTGGTTCCAGAAGCATACAGACAACAATTTAGAAGTTGTAGAAAAGAATCTGGCCAGACTCACGTTGAATTTGCAAGAAACGAAGAAAAATTATTTGACAGGTGGTGCTATTCTAAGAAAATAGACCAAAATTATGATAATCTTAGACAACTTATATTAATTGAACAATTCAAAAATTGCATTCAATCTGACATTAAGTCACATTTAGATGAAAAAACTGTTGAAACTATACATGAAGCAGCTCGTTTAGCTGATGATTACTACCTTACACACAAAAATTCTTTCGTTAATAAAGCAAAACCTGCTTCCTCACATCCCCAAAATAAATCTATGTCTGGTGATTCATCTAGCATGTCTAGTCAATCGAATTCACCTAAACCAAAGTCTACTGGTGAAACCAATGTTCAAAATCCCTTATCTCGAGTACATTGTACTTTTTGTAAAAAACCAGGTCACCTTATTTCGGAATGTTTTAGATTAAAAAGGAAGAAGGAACTGAGTGCAGCCAAACCTACAGGGCTCACCAGCCTTCAGCCTAAATCACAGCCTTCTTTTGAGTTAAATTCAATTGTTAAGGCAGAACCAAATTCTGATTCCTGTATGGAGATTTTTGAACCGTTCATTTTGGATGGTTTTGTATCACTTTCAGGTGATATGTGCCCACCTACCCCTATTAAAATTTTAAGAGACACAGGAGCTTCTCAATCTCTTATTTTAGCAGATGTTCTGCCTTTTTCTGAGAAGACTTCGTCTGGTACTAGTGTCCTTATTCAGGGTGTAGAGTGTGGTGTTATTAATGTTCCTCTTCATAAGGTTAATTTGTCCTCGGATTTGGTTACTGGTTCTGTGGTTGTTGGTGTTAAACATTCTTTACCATTTAAAAGTGTACATTTATTGCTAGGCAATGACTTAGCTGGAGATAAGGTTGTTGTTAATCCTCTTGTAACTGACACACCTAATGTAGGTCAAACAGATGATCCTATTTTGCAGGAAATACCTGATTTGTACCCTTCATGTGCAGTAACTCGGGGTATGGCTAAAAAAGCTTCCTTGAAAAATTCAAATGATATTGACTTAACTGATACTTTTGTTGGTCAATATTTCAATGACGAGATTAAAAAGTCTTTTAATCTTAGTCTGCCTGATACTCAGACAGACTCGTCAAAATTTTGTCGTTCATCTCCAAGGTCAAATGACCAAGGTCATGAAACGCATTCAAAGTCAAAGTTAATCCAGGAACAGCAAAATGATCCTGAGATTTCAAAGTTAATTGATAGGGCATTACCCGAAAAAGAAATGTCTCAGAATCCTGTTTGTTACTATAAAAAGAATGGTATTCTGATGAGAAAATGGCGACCATTTGATGTCCCAGCTGATGACGATTGGGCTGTTCATCACCAAATTGTTGTTCCAAAGTCATATCGCCATGAAATACTTAGTATAGCCCATGAAAGTCCAATGTCTGGTCATTTAGGTGTAAACAAGACTTATCACAAGATTATGACTCACTTCTTTTGGCCTGGACTTAAATCGGATGTTTCCAAATATTGTAAAAGTTGCCACACTTGTCAAATGGTAGGGAAACCTAACCAAGTTATTCCAAAAGCAAGGTTACAACCCATTCCAGCTTTTGATGAACCTTTCAGTCGAATAATAATAGACTGCGTTGGTCCTTTACCAAAAACCAAGTCAGGTTCTGAATATTTGTTGACAATTATGTGTGCTTCTACCCGCTTCCCAGAAGCAATTCCTTTAAGGAACATTAAGGCAAAGTCAATTATTAAGGCTCTTGTCAAGTTCTTTACTTTTGTTGGCCTTCCAAAATCAGTTCAGTCTGATCAAGGATCAAACTTCATGTCAGGCATATTCCAACAGGTTATGCATGAATTAGGTATCAAGCAATATCGGTCATCTGCTTATCACCCTGAAAGTCAAGGTGCTTTAGAAAGATTTCATCAGACCCTAAAGAATATGATAAGGTCATATTGTTTTGATACTGATAAAAATTGGGATGAAGGTATTCATTTGCTATTATTTGCAGTCAGAGAATCTGTTCAAGAATCTCTTGGCTTTAGCCCCTTTGAGTTAGTTTTTGGTCATTCTGTTCGTGGGCCATTAACACTCTTAAAAGAGAAATTTCTTGCTGATGATGAAACACCCTTGAACTTGTTACAGTATGTTTCTGACTTCAGAAATAAACTGTCTAGGGCATGTGAGGTTGCTAGGTCAAATCTTAAATCATCTCAGAGCAAAATGAAGGCAAGATATGACAAGCATAGTGTTGATAGGAAATTCGAACCAGGTGATAAAGTCCTTGCTCTTTTGCCAATACCTGGCCGACCCTTACAGGCAAGATATTATGGCCCGTATACTATTGATAAGAAAACAAGTGATTTGAATTATATCATCAATACTCCCGGAAGGCGTAAAAATAAACAAATGTGTCATGTAAACATGTTAAAAAAGTATTTTGACAGAGATAGCTCTATTTCAAAACCAGTTACAGTTGTAAACACTGTCCCACAACAATCAAATATGATTGAATCAGAAGTTAGTTCAGACTTTAGTGAAAAATCTGTTCCTGGTCCACCTAAACTTGAGAACTCTGAAATACTTAAGAATCTTGACGACAAACTTTCACATTTGGAGCCATCTCAACGAGAAGAGCTGAAACAGTTGATTAATGAATATAAACACTTATTTCCTGACATCCCCACAAGAACTGATAAAATATATCATGATGTCATTGTGGAAGATTCTCGACCAATAAAACAACATCCTTATAGAATGAATCCAGTGAAACAAAAAGCCCTTCAAGATGAAGTGAATTACTTATTGGAGAATGACTTTATTGAACCCAGCCAAAGTAATTACAGTTCACCATGTATATTAGTTCCAAAGCCAAATGGAACATACAGAATGTGTACTGACTATCGAAAAGTGAACTCTGTGACAAAAACTGACTCTTTTCCAATTCCAAGAATTGATGACTGTATTGACAAAGTCGGTAATTCTAAATATGTCACCAAATTTGACCTTCTCAAAGGATTCTGGCAAGTTCCGCTCACTGATAGGGCTAAAGAAGTATCAGCATTTGCTACTCCAACTGGTCTGTACCAGTACAAAGTTATGCCGTTTGGGATGAAAAATTCTCCTGCGACGTTTCAGCGGCTTGTAAATATGGTTATAGCTGGCTTGGATGGCTGTGACGCATACATCGATGATGTCATCATCTATACAGATACATGGAGTGACCACCTTCAAAGAATCAAACAATTCTTCGACCGTCTCAGTGAAGCAAAATTGACTGTTAATCTGGGAAAAACAGAATTTTGTCATGCTACTGTTACTTTTTTAGGACATCTTGTGGGACAGGGTCAAGTTAAACCTTTAGAATCTAAGGTCAATGCTATCTCTGAGTTTCCAGTGCCTGCTACTAAAAAGCAACTGATGCGATTTCTTGGTATGGCTGGCTACTATAGAAAGTTTTGTAAGAATTTTTCTATAATAGCTGAACCTTTAACAAATTTATTAAAGAAAAATGTTAAGTTCAAATGGAATGATAACTGTCAAGTTGCCTTTGATCGCTTGAAAGCCATACTAAAGAGCACACCAGTTCTTTTAGCACCTGATTTTGACAAATGTTTTAAATTAGCTGTTGATGCAAGTGATGTGGGTATTGGTGCTGTTCTCTTGCAAGAAGACGATGATGGTATTGATCATCCCGTTTGTTATTTTTCTAAAAAATTAAACAAACATCAGAAAAACTACTCAACCATTGAAAAAGAATGTCTTGCTCTGATTTTGGCAATCCAACATTTTGAAGTTTATTTAACATCTGCAACTTCTCCTATAGTTGTTTTCAGTGATCACAATCCCTTAAGTTTTCTTCACAAACTTAAGAGTAAGAACCAAAGATTATTGAGGTGGAGTTTGTCACTTCAAGAATTTGATCTTGATGTAAGACACATTAAAGGAAAAGACAATATTATACCAGATGCTCTGTCAAGAGTCTAAAATTTTGAATTGTCTTATCTTTAATATAAAATTGAATTTAACAGTACCATTTCACTATATTTTTTGTTTATATGTATATATGTTTGTATATATATATCTCTTTTTCAATTCTTTTGATGAAAATTGTTTGTATTTTCATGCTAGATGTGCTGAAATGTTTCAACAAATCATGATATTATTAATTATGTAAAGTATATTATCATTGTATATGCTAAAGATAATACAAAAAGAAAGATTTATTTCATAAACCTTTCTTTTTTCTTTCAAGGGGGAAAGTGTTATGTATAAGCTATAAATAAACCTAATGGTATTTACCGTGTCTATTTTTAGACTGGGAATTTTCTTATCTCTTGATTCTGTTACGTAAATGTATGTAGAATTATGTAGATCTTTCTAGAAAGGCCTTTTGGAAGGTGATTCAGACTCTAGAGTATTCTTATGTTCTATACTATTCCAGATTGTTCTATAGTATTATATAAAGGGGTTCCTACAGCATTCTTGGTTCACTTGATTTAGACTTATGGTTTCATTTAGTAGTACTGTGTTAAACTAAAAGGGGATTTCTTGTTATCTTAAAAGTGTGTTTAAAAGCGTGTTTAATTTTAAATTCGGATATTATTGGACTTATTATTTGTGGACCAGGAACTTAATTAAATTGGATCTAAAATTAAAACTTTAGGATTAAACATTCAAGGTATTGTAAATTGTTTTTGTATTAATTTCATATTGTCAATAATTCTGGTATTATTGTCAATAAATATTGTTAATTGTAAAGTTTGTTGCTGGCTTCTTTGTTCGTGTTACATTGGCACGTAACAATTGGTTTCCATAAATCGGTTAAAGTTTCTGCAGGTTTTGTCCAGTATCAACATCGTTTGCCACTTGGACCTCTACAACATCGAGTTGCGCTAGGTGGTGTGTACTATAGATTGGAAAATAACCTCTTCAAAGTGAAAGACCTTTTGCAACTGCTATTGTGGATGGATTCTTTTAAATGGATAAAAATGAACGCACTCATAGGAATTTTGTTGCCAATCAGTACCATGCAATTGGAAATATTATTGGAACAGTCTGGACTTGTTGCTCCAGACTTTAAGATTCAATAGAGCTTACAAGAGGCTTATTGCAAGCAAAATATCTTAGACCGAAAACGCATATCCTGAATCACAAGATGAGCTTGTTCATGCGATATTAGAAAAAATGGAGAAGAATTCCTTAAAAGTTATACAAACAGTGGATAAGAAGCGCACAGAGGCACCTTCAAGCGACTATTCGTGTAAGTGGAAGTCACCTTTGAAATGCCAGTTGCTTTACACACACAGTGCAAGAATTCTTTAAATTCAGGGTTTCTGGTGAAACCAATTTACTATTTGTTTTTAGGGGTATGTAACCTTTTTTTTATGATGAAGCCGTATCATTTGAGAAATTTCGTTGCTTTTCGTAAAATTATGCTTTAAGGGATAGTGGACGCATATAACAGAATGAAATCATTTTTGAAAAATATGCATATTCTTTAGAAGAGAAAAAAAAAATGATCTTTAACTTTTTTTGCCCAGTACATTTCAAGGAAGTCCACGTGAATAAGTTATTTTGGCATGACGCAGCGAGTAAAATTTATGGTTTTATTGTTCTCTTAAAATACTTCTGCGTAATCACGACAAATTATTGTATTACGAAACAAGTGGAAATTCTTCATTCATAATGGAGCGATTTGTTCCTATTTGTTTCTTAAAGTTAAACCTTTTGCACACAAGGCAGAAATCTAGAAACTCTCGTCAATTAAAATATAGCTCTTGTCACCCAAAATTGTTTCATGTCTATTACTATATATTTTGTAAAACAACCTACATTAGTTGAGGTGTGTGTGTGTGTCATGACGGAGACAAAGGGGTGGGGTCAGCGATCTATTAATCGCAGTCTCAAAGAAATAAAGAATATAGGCACTTATCATGTAATGAATCCTGTGTTGACCTGATATCACCTTTCTAATAACACAACATGATATCAGGCAGTCTTTTTTTTTTTTTAGAAACAATTGGCATACACTTTCAACTGGAATTTGTTGATTTTTAAGGGTTTATTATAACTAAGAGCTGAAAAATAAACGCTTGATGAATGAAATAACATGTTAGTGTCTTAAAATATCAATGTTTTCTGGTCTCGGCAGTGAGAAATCATCATGACAAGATAAAGCCTCGTCATGATAAATTCTCCCAACTTCGATGTATCGCTATTTCCAATGATTAAAAGAGTGAGAGAGAAAGAGAGAGAGAGAGAGAGGGAGAGAGAGAGAGAGGGGAGAGAGAGAGGGAGAGAGAGAGAGAAGAGAGAGAGAGAGAGAGAGAGAGAGAGAGAGAGAGAGAGAGAGAGAGAGAGAGAGAGAGAGAGAGGGAGAGGAGAGAGGAGAGAGGAGAGAGAGAGAGAGAGAGAGAGAGAGAGAGAGAGAGAGAGGCCAAATCACTCGTTTGTTATGGAAGTGCGTTATTGATCTCTATTATATCTTAATAAAATACTTTTAGTTTTATCTAGGCGACGGACCATATTTTTTTTGCAGGTAAATGACGTCTTCATATATGAGTTGTGTTGTCGTATAAGATGTCAATTAATTGTCGTACGACTAAGCCTATAAACAAATCGTGCAATTTCTGTCTATATGGAAGTAGGGACTCTGAATATATGTATATTTACTGCTTCTAGAACCAGAAAAACGATCAAAATTCTGGCACGTGATGTAAGAACAAACAGACTGCATATAATCCGGTTATGTCTAAATTTGGCAATGAAATCCCAATATTGCCAATTCAGCAAGTTTTACGTATAACGTCAAATTAGATCGATTCCTGCTTCCAATGAGGCAGAAAAAATACCACCACCCTTAACTGTGCAGTCAAGAACGATAAAATATTTCTTTTCTTTACCTTTTTCTCCTTGGGCCCGTTTTTCTTAACATCTTACGATCATTATTAGCATGAGTCAAAAATTAAAGTTGCTTCTACAGTTGTAACTAAATATTGAAGTCTACATGCATCATCTCATTGGAATCGTCTTCTAAAGACGATTCCAATGAGATATTGCAAGGCAGACTCTAACAATGAATGAAAACATCAGGTACGATTTGTGATTCTGACTTACGATTATTTTTTTTGTCAGAAATTTAGTAAAATGGGCCTCTGTTATCTCAAACAAATTTCCAACTTTTATGATACTTCAAACCCCCCCCCCCCATTATTTAGTAGAGAGCAGGAGGAGTAGGCTACGATCAGACTGCATGTCAATTGTGCTTCGAATAGCATCAGAAGAATTAAAACGCACATGTATACAAAATACAGTCTTAATCATGCATCGAATAATCTAATATAGAAATATGGATTTAGCGCCAGCTTGATTTTTCCGAAAGTTAAGTAATCAATTTCAAAACTCATGTCCGCTGGGCTCAGTGAGAACTCCGAGTCTTGAAAGTCCCCGATAGTATACAAGGTAATGACAAAACACAAGTTAGATTTGTTGGTTGGTCGGGGAGGGGTTGGGATGGGGTTAATGCCACTTTCAACAATAAAGTAGTTATATCAACACGACTTGGGCACCTAAGCGCAGCTTCCTGTTATTTCTCAAATCAGTATAACAACAACATGTTTTATCCCAGCAACTTCAGTTAGAAAGGTGATACTTGAATGAGTTTTTCAATATCCTTACAAAGCTACATTCTATTGCTTATCAAGTTGAAGAATTCCACGGACGGATTTAATTTCAAAAATGACAGTAATGTCTACTTTATTTCAATAATAAATCAATCTTTTTCTAGAATTAAAAGACAGTATTACACTGGTATCTATTGATCTTATATAAAATAACACATTCCTCGAAAATAAAGTAAAAGTCATCTCAACTTTGAAACATGAACGTAAAAAGTTTAGATAGCTCTTATTCGGTTTGCTAGTTTCAAGTTATCTAACTTTCACACAAAGGTTCCCGTTATTACATTTCTTTGTAAAAACGTAGCAACTAAGTGGTAAATGGTTAACTGCAGTACGTCATTTAAACTACAAATAACGAGACAGATTATCGACATTTAAACATAATCGAACATCGATCAAACAATAATAACTTAAAATACTTTGTAACCCGAGAAGTTTAAATCACGAAAACAGGACTGCATTCCTGTCTGGGAATTTAAACATTTACAGGCGAGTAACTGTATTCTGTCAGATCATGTCCTTGGTTCAAGCACTTGATATTGTACCCCCAAATTACAGCTTCGATCCCCGTGCTGGCCCAATTAACAAACCGATTGTCTTTCTGGAGCGAAGATGAACCGAGACCCTGTGTGACGGAGTTTAACACCGGGTATATAAAAAGTACTAAAAACATCATCATCAATAACAACAACAATAACAACACTCAAGTAAAACGTAACCCTTGGTTCGACAAGATGACGAAGTCATAGAAAAACAATATCTGATCCCATGCGTGAGAATTCCAACATTTATTCGTGTGCGTGAAGGACAGGCACTTAGCAACATGAACAGCTACACAGTACATAAAAAATTCTCCAATTGTGTGCCAACACTTTTAGCCAGTAGCTATCTTTACGCGCAGTAAAGACTCTGATCAGACTGTGCGAATGCACAGGCTGATCCGAGTCCTTACGTTGTGCAAATGTATTCATTATTGATTGAAATTTCGCAGGGGCTTAAATATATTTCAACAAAACATACAAGTCACAGCGTTGAGATCATATTAATTATTGGCTGTGCGATGAAAATCATCGAAACTACAGAGTATTCGAGATTGCGCGATCATTACATTGCAGCTGTAAATTGAATTAAAGCTGCAGTTAAAGCGTTTGTTTTTCAAAAAAATGTCTCATTCTTCGTATAAAGAGAAAAATTAACCAATCATCTCAAACAATAAAACAGAAACTAGAAGCTACTGCGAAATTTGGTATTTTTCTTACTAAGGAAGACATTCAATTCATAAAACCAGAGCTATTATCATTCTTCATACCTTGTGTCATTCCTTTGTTCATTTTATGGCGTCCTTATTTTTAGTAGTCTGTATTTAGTTGCAAAATACTCGTCTAGCGAAAAGGCAAACTCTAAAGCAATGAGAAATGTATCGATCGAGATCAGAATGCATGCAATCTGCAGGATAATCTGAATCGAGACTTCTATTGTGTTGTATTTCCTGATTACTTTACAGTTTATTCTGTCTTACTTGTGGCTCATATGCTTATATACTGTCCTGTGATTGACCGTTCTGCTTGATTATTTATGTTTTACATAATTGTATTTGTGAACCGCCAAGCGAGAAGGACTTTTCGCAAAACACAAAAAGAGCTGATCTTGGTCGGACTGCGCGGTATGTACATTCAAACTAAGGTCGAAACTCTATTTTCTTCATATTTTCTTTAATCAAGAATGCTTTTTCTACCATACTACGCATGCGGTATTTTTTACAGCCGGGTTAAGGTTGACCTCTGCTGGATTCGATCTTTGTTTAATGTTTTGGAGTTCCAGGATGGTAACAATCACCTGTGCTTCAGTCAGCAGAGACCCACGGTGGCTTGAAACAAGTTTAGAACACGTTTATTCTCCAAAAAATGCATCTAGAGTTAATCTTTAAACGACGTATTTTTCAATTAGAATACCCTATCATTACATCTTGCACCTAGTTAGGGACCTTTTCACAGATCTATAGATTGAAGATAACGTTTAACATATGTAATTATCAGGTGAACAATAGAGATCAAATTGTCTTCTACCAGACTTCAAATAGATGTTGTCACAGGTCAGACAGCGGGGTCACATTCTAGGCTGTTTACAACCCTTGGTAGGGGGAAATTTTTACGTATTTGACGATTTGGTAAACTGAAGACGGATGAATAACGGGATTAACCCATGGTGAAAGAAAGAGTGACAGAAAAGGCGAATTACATGTAAACTGAAAGAAAAAAAGACAGAGGCAAAGAAACAAAGAAAGAATATTGTATTTTATATGCGCGGATCCAGGAATTTTTCAAAGGAGATTCCAATCTAAAATGTACTTTCTTACAAGATGCCTCTCACCGGGAGAGCAAAATACTGTAACTACAGCTTGGTGAAATCTGCATAGAAACAACATTTAGTTCGCCCAATGACCGACTGATTTTTTTTTATTGTTTGGTAAGTGTTGCGGTCGGGATTTGGATCCTCGACATTCGATTTGTCTTGCATTATGAGCGCACCACCCAAAATTCTGAACTCGAAATGAATGAATGAAAGAAAAAACCAACGAACGAACAAACAGACGGACGGGTGGATGGATGGACGGACGAGGTAATGAATGAATGAATGAATGAATGAATGAATGAATGAATGAATGAATGAATGAATGAATGAATGAATGAATGAATGAATGAATGAATGAATGAATGAATGAATGAATGAATGAATGAATGAATGAATGAAGTGATTATATAGAAACAAAACAACTTTTTGTTGAAAATACAAGTGATATTTCGGGATCAGTCTAAACAAAACGACAATATATGATCGAAAAATTTCATTTAGAAAAATTGCATAATAATTTATCCATTCAACGTGAAAATACCAAACTGGATTAAACGATCACCGTGTATAAATACTAAATAAGTCTCTTTGATCGTCTAATTGGATCAGGATAATCATTAAATGGCAAGAAATCAATGATATAATCGTCTTGCTTTAATCCCCAGCCTTGACAAATCGCTTACTTGAACAATTTGAATTCAAGTTGTTCCCTTTCTCTCCCTCTCTCTCTCTCTCTCTCTCTGTCTCTGTCTCTGTCTCTGTCTCTGTCTCAGTCTCTCTCTCTCTTCCCCTCTCTCACTCACTCTCTCCCCCCTCTCTCTCTCTCTCGATTTAGAATTTCTCTATGAATGCAAAGAATCAAACCTGCGTTCTGGCTGCAAAACATTTACGATCATTTGAAAATGGTTCCTCGCTTTGCACGTGAAAACACGTGCAAAGCAGGGTTATCATTGCGAAAACGTTTGGCGAACGTTGTTATCCTGAAAGCATGACATGCGCCTTATAACTTAGTTTTAAATTCGGGTTTTCCTTTTCAAAAAATATAACGAGGTCTAGATGATAGTTTAAGTCAAATGACAAAATTTTCAATACGGGCGTATCAAGACTGATTTATTTTTACCACAATCTCTCATGCTATATATTTTTTTTGTTGAAAAACTTTCCTTTAGCCAGATTATAAAATGAAACCCCTGTTTATTCGTATTTTATCTTGAGGGCCATTCATAACAGAATGAGAAGAATGTGTCATCCATGTGAGCTTGATATTACTACTTAACAGCCTCAATTTTTTTAAAATAAAATATCTACTTATAATAAAAAAGAATAATATGCAAATTGTCTTTGGCATTTGGAAATGAATGTCATACATGTATTTATCTATACTATTTACTACCTCGCTTATGATACAATGTACTTGACCTTTACTGGTTACCTTGACACTATCGCTGTCTTAAAACCAGCCCTGCGTTCGGGATGAAAACGTTAGCGAAGCGTTTTCGAAATGTTACCTCGCTTTGCACGTGTGTACACGTGCAAAGTGGGGTATCATCTCAAAGCGCTCGCGAAACGCTTTCACATTCTGAACACAGGGAAGTTTTAAACCGGATACATGCGATTATGCTAGGAAAAAACGTGTCTTTGTGAGTGATCGTAGAGATATGCATAGAATAAGCTCCGTTTCAAAATTGACGGACTCGTAACTGAGACTTGCCAGACTCTTCTTAACAATATTTTTTTTCAACGGGAATTAAATGTGTCAGTCATGACAAAAATTCCAATTAAAGCTGCTCCTTCACAGATCGGAAAAATGTGATTTTTGAAAATTTTCGTAAAATCAATTATAATTAATGACCTCATCATGTTGAAGTCTTCAAAATAATAAGATTCAATCTGGTATTGCATGGAAAGAAAGACCGATACTACTGAATTTAGCGAAAATCATTCTGAAAAATAAAGCAACTACTAACGCTTTAAAAAGTATTCTCCAATTTTGAGCCAACTACATGTATTTACGCATGTGATTTCCGCATGATTGTCATTATTCAAACAAAGATAATGGTACATGTAGTTGACAGCTGGAAACTTCACAAGCAATTATGAAAGATTCATAGAAAATGTTCATGGAAAATAACGATTTTGTAATTTATAGACTCGAAATAAATAGACTGGATACCTTTTACTTATGGCGAAGGGACTTTTTACGATGGTCGCTTAATAAAAGTGGGCGCTTAATAGACGTGGTTGCTCGAGCAAGATTGACTGTATACTTTCCAAATCTAAGAACAAGTTTTGTATTTTTTCTGTGAAATCTGTGAAAGAGCAGATTTAAGTCCCCTGTCTCTTTTCAGCACTTGTTAATATGAACTTGGATTAAAGAGGATTGTATTAGAACTACAACAAAACATTTTTGAAAATCACGCGGCTAACAAAAACGACTGCGACCAGTCTAGACTTTGACCTAATAGTTGGAATATATCACTCTATTGGATCATCTACTCCTGACTGTGGACAATCGTGTCAAATTACATGTTTTTTAATCAATCTCTGAATTAAGGCGGAAAATCTCATGAAACCACACACTTATGCCGTTACGCAAATACACCGACTTGAAAAAGAAAACGATGTACATGTATTTTTTTGCGCCAGCTGAAAATTAAATTCAAAAAGATCTATGCAAACTCAGAGAGCACACGAAGTAACGCACTTACGCAAAAGGACGAGCTAATACGGCTTTGTCTTGGTCACCGAACGAAAAAAAAACGTAAAGAGGATAATCTTTTGTTTCGGTGTAATATCGATTTATATTTCATTAGTGAACAAGAAAAGCTACATTGTTCATGAAATGAAATGTCAATCAATTTTACTCGAAAAACGAACGATTTTTCTATTTATTTAACGCAAAATTGTGACAAAATATGAATATTTTGGGACAAATTTGTCTAAAGCATTTTCCACGTCATCCTATGGAACGTCCTGGTGTCATTTGTTTAATTGGATCATTTTAGTTAACATAAAAAAGGGTGAAATTATCGACAGAAGGGTTTGATTTTATGGTAATTTCACTTGTTTGACTTAGAGTTTATCAAATGATAATATACCGTTATTTTTCGAAATTCCAATGAAAAGGATCGAAGAAAATAAGTTAATTTTTGAGTGATAAATATTGTGCAAGACCATTAAGTAGCTATTTATGAAGTTTTAAGACACACTTTTTCAACCATCCGGGATTTATGAGTTTTTAATCCTTCCTGCGACTTAAAGTACACTTTTTTTTGTCATAAGAAAATGTTTCAATACGATCCAGTGCGCCCAGGACAGGAAACATACGCAAACCATTCCAGTGGTACCACGATTCAATGGTTAAGGTAGTGAACCCGTAATAGTTCCGCAACGTTTCGGAAGTAATTAACTTTTACAGTATTAACCGAGGTTTCCTAATGATTTTCATTAGGAAACCTCGGTCAACATTGTGAAAGATCATATGTTCCGAAATGTTGCGGAACTATTACGGTTCCACTACCTTAATTAACTCTTGACCACACTGTATAAATTTTGACGTGTTGCAGTAAGAATGATATTGAAATATGCGGTTAAAAGAAAACACCACTTGTAACAACCAATGCTCCCTGTATGATTATTTGCTCCAAAAAATGTCACCAACTTGTCAGGTTTAAAGCACTTTAACTTGTCGCCTGCAACCTCATTAATGTAATATTATTATTGTTTCTTATTTTTCCCTTCAATTTGAAAATTTCAGGTTTATGATATTTTCCTGATATTTATTCTGCGTTATTAATGAACTGGCAGGGCGGGGCTTAGCCGTGAAGTAATTTGGCGAATTAAGTTTTAAAAATTTTGGGCTCATCGAAAAGTCAGTCTGCAATTATCGTGAACGCGTGCAAATAACTGTATCCTGAAACCATAAGGATTCACGGCTTTAAGAGAAAGTGAACACATTTCATCGTTGGGTAACCAAATCCTCGTAACTTCAGCATGAGTTAGGAGGGTTTGGTTACCAACCTACGCTTTACGGTCTCAAGTTAATCATGTCGACTATATTTAGAAGTAAATAATGATGCATAAAGGCTGATTCACCTTAACCTTTAGTGCATCGACCCGTTACTTAGGCTCAGCCCTGCCAGGGGAAAATCGTGGATCATTTAGTATACCCAATCGTTTACCTTTAAATCGGTCTATATTGACATTATTTGCAGACTCTCGAAGATCAACACCGAATATTAAGAACATTTTGTTATAAGGTAGATAACCAAGTTGAACAATTAAAAAAAAATCAGATGGGTTAATTACTCTTTAATCAGACTTTGAGGAGTTGGTTTGTTTGTTTGAATGGGTTTAACGCCGCTTTCAGCAGTCTCGCAGTTATATCGCGGCGACCGGAGCACCTAACAATGGATTCCTGGTATATTTCTTTCACCTGTATTACCATTACAGCCTTTCCTAGCCTACGACTGCTATCTCACATAGGTTAACGATTATCTGCCCATTGGTGAGAGACAAACGTCGGAAAGGATATTAGCCGCCACCGGGTTTGAGGAGTTAGATATTGACTTTAAACATTACATATATTTCAGTGGCGGATTCAGAGGAATTTTCTAAAGCCCCAGATTTATTTTCATGCAGAATTTCAATTAACCATTCTCCTGCTATTCAAGACATATTCGCATCTGTGAACAGAGCTTTTGCAAACATTATAGACTTAGATCAGCCTGCACATTTGTGCAGTCTGATCTTAGGATACACTGTCTGCCTCCATCTTGAATTTTGTGGAAAAAATCTCTAGGCATACCGATTGATACGTCAAGAAAGGACATTTGTTTCAACAGAAATCAAAATCAGGAGGATAATAGTTTAAATTGTGCAAATACAAGAAGATCGAAACCTCTTTGTACATGTTCAAGTCGAACCCCTTTACACAAATCCTTGATCCGCCGTTGTATTTTCAATGATGCATCTCTTTTACAAAGATGGCTGCCATTCTATGGCGAGGAATGTTAAACTAAGATTAAAGTCAACAAAACCGGCCATTTAAAAGTTATTGATGAGGTGCAAAAGTCATCACAAAAATACCAAATAACGATTTATCTCAAGCAGCCATCATGTTACACGTCACGCGAAAAGTGGCCATCTGGGTAATGCGTAAAATGTCGACCCAAGTCAGACTGCGCGGATAGCGCAGTCTGACTAGGATCGAAACTTTTCGCAATATGCTTATTTTCTGAAACTAGAATGATCAATCTACCTTTACGTGAAATATTTTTTTTAAATGCGATCTCTGGTTGACCTTTAATGGGACCAATCTCTTTTTCAAATATTTATTTTTCTGAGTGACCAGATGGTCCCTTTTCGCATGACGGATCACAAATACCAAACTATGTCAGTGTGTCAGTGTGCTATCGACCCGCGACATCTAGCCTTGACGGAGAAAGTATTTTGGGAGTTTTATTGTA
Organism: Fragum whitleyi; assembly: GCA_948146395.1. Lineage (NCBI taxonomy): Eukaryota > Metazoa > Mollusca > Bivalvia > Cardiida > Cardiidae > Fragum > Fragum whitleyi. The sequence continues at coordinate 3,349,237 of OX411549.1, forward strand.
TTTTAATGCAATGTTTTCTGTTTTGGGTCACTAGACTAGAACGGTAAACAATGAGTTATTTTGTGTAGGTTTCAAAAGCTTATATTCCGACTATCCACATTTATCGTCCATATTTACCATGACTGTCGTTCTAACTCGAGCCAGACAACCACCGTACTAAGCGACCGCTTTCAATGAGAGACCATAATCAAAAATATCTGTACCCAGGGGCTTAGTCCTAAAAAGGGGGTCTAAAGGACTCGATATTTAGGATCTAAGAGGTCCTTTCTAAAAGTTTAGGAGTCCCTGTTCAAAATATGGACTATTCTTTAGCACCTCTTAACTTGTTTTTATATGATTTGAGAGATTTCCCAAGTTAAAGGCAAATAAAGTATTGGATACATATTGACTATTTGGAGTTTAACTTCAGGAAAGAACTGAAGATTTCATGCTTTTCTGAAGATGGTCCCGAGTTGCTCGTAGGGATTCACATCAGAGAGTTTTGAGAACTCCAGTAATTTGTCCAACATGGCAACAACCCTGTAAATTAAAAATATTTACTTTTGCTTGTTTGAAATCTGTGTTTGGAAATAACCTTAAAGTCCACATGGCTGTTTAGAACATGAAAAACGTCAAATATTTTATGTTCATTTTAATATCAAAGTTATAGCTCAAGGGATAGTTATTGAATTCTATACTCCCCCAAAAAAGTTCTCAGACATTTGATATATACTTAGTTCCATAAAAAAGTGTGCACTTTCACCTTTTTTCATTTCTCTTGATTTTTACAAAGTTGGAGGAAAATTATGGAGTAAATTTGGTGCCATACTTTAGGCAAGACCTTTTGAAATTAAAAGTCAAATCAGATTTTGGATAAAGTATCACATGCTGCATACGCTCTGGCAGAACTTAAACTGTTGAGATTTGACCTCCTTACAACCTTTTCTTTGGTAAGAGCTATGTGTTGATGTTGCATTATAGAGTTTAAGAAGCCATTCCAAGCCATTTCCAAACAAAAGTTTTAATTTTTATGCAGACGTTACGTGTACGTCAACGTTAGACATTGCTACGTTTTTAGGCCAGTAATTTGTCGTTGAATGGTGCTAACTAAATGATGACCTCGAATTCCATTGGAATAAAAAAGCTCAATCAATTTTAATGACGTTCTTATTCTGACAAGGTTCGACTTTGTTCAACGAAGCTTATTGGTAGTCAAACCACGCTGAAGCATCATGTACAATTGTATCGAAATTGAGATTTTTAGTTTAGTAAGCCATCAGACCAAATATACGTCTAACACTTGATACACATGCAAGTCATGCAAAGTCAAACGTCTCAATTTAGCTGGAATTTTTTTGCTCATCCCGCGATTTTTGTTTTCAAATGTCGTTTTCACATACTTTTTGGGATGGTCATACGTTTCATCACGATAGACTGTGTGATTTCAGAGATATTCAACATTCAAAAGTGCACACTTTCTTTTGGAACTAAGTAGATTTATATGTACAGATTTCTAACAACGACAAAACCATTCATATGGGTGTATAGTCAATCAAGAAAGGTGAAGTCAATGCATCTTTAGTCTGTATTCAAACAGGACTACCGTTTTTTGACCAAAACGTTGTAAAAAAATGTTGATTAAGGTTGTTACGCCGAACGTGTGCAATATTAGCAAACTCGACATTTCGTTTCCGGATCCAAAATTTCTGATCGGCGTTCCTGCTTTGAATCTGGAGACCTCAGACGTCTTTATTCTTTAAAGATGCACTAAGAATGAAATATCCAAAATATCGTAAAGGTGTTCGCCAGGATCAGTCCGATCTGGCTCTATACATAAGGCAGTGACACACATTGTAGTGGAACCAAAGGTACAATACAGTCTGTCACGTAACAATAAAGTCACGTGCAATGACGTGTCTTATAGAACCTGTCTTGTGACGACCAATTAAATGACGTTGTTCCTCCATTCGCTTGACAAGTTTTCATTACATTTCTGTATAAAGACATGAAATTCCAAAAGCGCTCGAGAAGTTGCATTACATTCAAAAGATAATAGAGAGCTACCAGGACTCTCCCATGATGAATTTGACAAAAGTCAATGTGATTCGATTACCTGTTTGCCATCTATGGGAGTATGTTGGTTGTACGCATAAGTGGGTTGAGTAGCTGGTGGCTCGGATGGAATGTTGAACTGGTGTGAGAACGACAGGAAACCATCGACAGGTGCACCAACCTCGGCGCCGAAGCTGATATATTGTTTAAAGTGTCATTAGACCACATACTAATCAATTCAAAAAGATAAGAAAACTTCAAGAGAGAGTACTCGTATGGGTTTTTGCAAAAAAAGTGTACTCGTTACCTCCCTTTAAACGAAATTCGGAATACAATGGGTTGCTCACGGTAAGCGCTACTGACGATTACCTGGCTGGATGTTATGACGATGAGATGGCGAGGGTTCGAATGAGAGAACGAGAATAGCGTGATAGGATTGATCTGACCGGATTTGGATGTACATGGTCTATCGGAGTCTTACGGTGACATACATCAATGGTTCGCTACGAAACAGTTGTAACTGCATAGGCAGTTACAACGGTTTGGCGCAGAACAATCATTATGCGAAATTCACGTTTACGGATTGCACGCAGGACCTGGCGCATAAAATACCTATACTTCCAAAAGAGAGAAGTTGAAGGTTCGGCATGACAAGGTTTTTTTAAGTTCCATAGTTCATGTATTTCCGTTCACGACATTTACTCCAGTTATCTATCAGGGACCGAAATAAAAAAAAAGCAAACTTTTCTCAAGCTCAACTAAGTATTTTCTAAACTTTCAACTGAAGGTTACAACTCTAACTCTTTTGTAGTCCTAAAAAATTGTATAAAAAGAAAGATGATAATAATCAGACGTTATAAATAACATTGCATCCTTACTACTAGAGAACGATAATAAAATTGTTACTTGTCACGTGAAGGACATTTCATTTAAATATTTGAAAACAATTGATTGATTGAATGGAGTTTAACGCCGCTTTCAAAATTATTTCAGTTATATCGCGGCGGCTGGAGCACCTAACAATAGATTCCTGGTATTTCTATCACCAGTACAACCACCACATTCTTTCCTAGCCTCTAGCCGCTATCTCACATAGGTCTACGATTATCAACCCATTGATGAGAGACAAAAAGTCGGCAAGAATGATTGCCGCCGTCGGGGATCGAACCCGCGAACTTTTGATTGACAGTCCGATGCGCTACCAACTGCGCAATGACGGCGGCTATATTTGAAAACAAAGAAATAGGTACCGTTTATTCAACATACAGAAAAGACGACAGAATCTGCCCTGCAATGACAAACTGTGATGCATTGTCGTTTGTAGCATATTCCAATTCAGATGAGTCTTATATAAGTCAAAGGGCAGAACTTCTTCCCCTCTCTACCCCATCTGTCTGCCTATCTGTCTCTCCTTCCTTCCCTAGTCCGTGTGTCTCTCTTTCTCTTTTTGCCTCACTCTCTCCTTCTTTATGTCTATTTCTGCAATCTGTGTATGATTATGTCCCTATCAACCCCTCTATATGTCTGTCTGTCTGTCCCTCTCACTCCATCTCTATTCAAGCCTCTCTCTGTCCCCTTCTGTCTGTCTACCCATTTGTCTGTCTGTCAACTTGTCACTTTCTGTCTATCCCAGTCTGTCTCTGACTGTCTCTCTTTCTGTCTGTATGCCTCTCTCTCTCTCGCTCGCGCACTGCCTTCTTAAGGCCGCAGCTCTGACTACCGAGTTTTCTAGGTAGAGTGCTGACAAAGCTATGTGCTTATTTAAATCTTCGTATTCCACCGATAAAAGGTAACCCATCGTGAACCACCAGTGATAATGAAGTGTTTAATTCCAATATTACAATAAAGCCAATAAAAGATAACAAACTTGGATATATTCTACCCCCTATCTCAATACCTGCCTTTCAAAATCTTATCAATACAAATTTAAAATGCGTCATAAAATTGTAGTTCGTCGGAGGCCCGGTAGATGGACCAGTATCTTGTCAAAAGTAGTGCGATAGTTTTCTATAACATTTCTTAACGCTAACTCGACTTTTTTCTCTTCAGGCTTAAAGATGAAATCGAGATTAAGTAATTTCTTTAATCACATTATTTAAGACCAGTCTAAATTTCGAAGCTACAGTTTGAAACTTTACTCTATCTTGATAAATTTTCAAAAGAACTTAGTCTATCCATGGTTATAGCCTGCGGTTTTCAACAATTCACGAGACTGCTTTCTCTTTTGTCATCACGGGAAAATCAAAGTACTTTTGTCCAAATCAGGGGTCTACCGTACTGATGCCTCTACACAATGTGCCAAAACTCATGAATATGTACAGTTAACAATATCGTGAAATTGACAAGAAGGACGATATTGGGATGGTTTCGGCATGAAATTGAATAAGCGAGTAATGAAATGAAATTAAAGGGAGGTAATCCATTATCGCTAATTTTGTTCAAGACGAACAAAATTTGCAATATCTATTACCTCCCTTAGATGAAATAAGCATACGAGTTCTGTAAATAGCTTTTTATGTCTTTCCGAACCAATCAGACGCTTCCAAGTTCAATAAAGTGAATAACATCATGTTTTTTCCAGCATTTTTTTTCATAATTTAATGTAGTTGTTGATCCTATTTTTTAAGTGATTTTGTGACCGTTTTTTATTGGTTTGGGGGAGTGTTTTGAAAGAATGAATGGAGCGTTGAGTGAGCCTCTTAGAATGCTTTTGACCGAAATGAGAGTCAATTTCACGATGTTTCTGTGTCATGCTCATCTTGAAACTGATCGTAACGTCTTATCTTCGACTCTTAGTCACATGAGTACTTTGATCGACTTCTAAAATTAGGATTAAATTGGAAATATTTCGATTTCTATAGTCCAGTTTAGTATTTGAAAAAAATCACACACTATCACGAAGAGCTGATGCCGTCCGAGTAGGCTTTACAGTGACTGAGATGGTTAAGCACATATTAAACCGTGCGGGATTCAAAATTATTGGTTTCCACCAATTTCATGCATTGTGATTGGCTGAAAAATCGGTTTCATTCCTCAAAGGCACACTTTTGAGAATGCTGCTATTTCTAACCTTGTGTGCAAAGTAGACCCACAAAAAATCTGTCTTATAATGGAGAAATTCTTCAACTTCGCTTCATGTTATTAAATTATTCATTCCGTGTGATTAGGTTTTTAGTTTCATACCTAAATGAAAACAATATGTATGTATATCTTCGTTGCTTAAACCCTGAGATAGTGCTTACATGAGTTGTACAATGTGCAGACTCTTACAGTTAGTAACATCGTAATATTGGCATTCATGTCAATCAAAACCATTATAAATTGCTCACTCATCGCTCCATCCATTCATTCCAAATACTCACTCAAACCATTCAAAATCGCTCAACAACAACATTCAAAATACATGTAAGGATAGCTAGAAAAATTCGTGATTTCACTGAAATAATTGAAATAGTAAGCGTCTGATTGGCTCTTGAAGAGCTCTTGAAGAAATATGAAGCTAATTATAGAACTTGTATGCACATTTTGTTAAAGGAAGGTAATAAATATCGCGAATTTTGTTCATCCTGAATAAAATTATCGACGTTTCATTAAGTCTCTTAAAATTCACTCAAAACTCACTCCTCGCACTCATTTAATTTCATTCTAAAATCATTCAAAATCATTCATGTTGTCAATTTCACGATGTAATTAACTGTATCAGGAGATCTTAGTTATAACACATGCTCACCATTTACAAATCGCACGAGCCAGTGTGCCATCATAGTATGATCAATGTTTTCACTACGTGCGATCAAAGGGTAGCTACGAACCTTAAATAAGTCTTGGCTCACTGTCGCAGAATATGTAAATGCACTGAGTTATTATTCAGGATGCTTTGTACTTTTCAACCACGTACACGTTAAATTGACGGAAACGTCACGAGCAGGCGCATTTTAGAACGTTCCTGTTGGCATACTGAATATTTCGTGGACGGGCCTCATCGAAGCAATTGACTTTACATTGATACGTCTTTCAAATCCTATATTGATCTTACACCGTCCTAAATGGTTATTGGACAGGCCTTGATCAACTCTGATTTATGTGTAATTTTCCTCACGAAAAAAAGCAATATTTAATTATTTCGCGTTAATCATGCACTCTAAATAAATTGAAAAATAGAAAGAGGCTAAAAATATTTGCATGAAATCACGATTCCAAGAATTTGTCCAAAGTTCAGACCGTAATTTAACGGCTTTGTCATGTAGTATTCAAACACAACGGGGTGCCCACCCAAATTTTAATCTCCATACCAATTTTATATTTGCCCCCTCAGTCATGGTCCATTATATGCATTCCCCATTCCCATCCTTGTCGTTTCCTTTCGGACAAGGAGGTATAAAAGGGGATATAGTTAAACTCCATAAACACTGATATTTACAAATCATATTAAAAAATAGGCTCCGGAAACCTGTAGCCACGGCTTGCTTGTATGACAAGTCGTGGATGCTGATTCTCGGAGGCTAGGCGAAGATTCAATAACATTCAAGATTCTATCCCTCAAAACACAAGAGAGAAAAAACGAAATACAAGTATTGATATGCTTATATATTTTCTCTATTTTGGTGACCGGTTGTATTTAACTACTTTTCTCTTTCATGTATTTGTTTATATTTGTCCTTATTGTACAGTAATGTACTTGGATGTAAATAAAAGATTTGTTCTGTTCTGTTCTGTTCTGTTCTGTACTTACAGTGATATTTGTTTAATAAAAAGAAAGAAAGGGCCGTTAATAACTATGTTTCAAAGATTCGGTTATGCTATTTCATTATCAAATGTTAAAGGTAGAAAAATCACTAAGAAAAGAAGATAAAGCATTTGTTGACTCTTATTAGATCTACGACAGAAATCTATCTTGTGAAAATTAAGTAGTGATTGAAGCCATCTTAATTCTTAATGAGACGATGAACGCCACAGATCGACCAAGAGGCCTCTTATATAGAACAGATGAAAACGTTCACGAAGCGTTAAAGAAATGGTACAACGCCTGGTACTGGTGGCCTTACGTGCCAAGAAGTGGTTCTTATAATATGACCCAAGTCCCGGGAGTGAACTAACCCCGTTAAATATTTTTGATATTACACGGGTGTTATTACACGAGTGGAAAAACTATGCAAATGAGCTCAGAACTTAGAGCTAATTCAAACTTTCTTTGTAAAAAATGACGTCATAATTGCATTTATTATCGTCAATTCGCAAACGGCGTTACACGTTTCGCAGAATAACTTGAATCTATAATTTTGTGGAATTCTCTCGATTTATCACAAAAATTTATGACATATGATAACGGAAAGTAAAATTTGTGCCCATGAAATACCGAAGCTATTAAACTCGTCATCTAAACAGATTAAAACTCGACAAAGACTCGTTTTTATCTGTTTAATGATGGCTTGTGTTTAATAAAATCGGTATTGAATACCCACTCATTTAAAATCCTCTATATATTTAAGCTTTGGTAAATGCTAAATGTCATCTCTAGCAAAATTAATTCCCTTATAGACTTATTATTAAGGGTTACTTTTTGGACGAGCGAAAAGAATTTATTCGTATGATGTTCAAAGATTAAAAAGTGGTATTTTGGGAGAAAAACCATGTAATATTAATATGCATATCTTTATTGAATTTTGAACGATTAGGAAAGATAAATATTGGGACATAACAGAACACATTGAATTAAATCCATGTCAAATTGGTTTCTTTGTGTGCTTTGCAAACAAATGTGGTCCGTCATGCAAAAACGGACCCCCTGGGGACTCCGTTATATGGATATAAGAATAAAAGATTGAATGTAGCACAGTTAATTCGGAGCACGAATTTCCAAACAACTATACATGCTTTAGTGCAAAGAGTTTCGACCATTATCAGCATGTGCAATTTACGCAGTCTGCCTATGGTCGACACTTAACGCACTTCCTAGATTGTTCTTTTTCACCCGATAGGTCAAAGATTCTTCTCTGACATATAGACTGACGAAAATTGAAAGAGTGATTTACAATGAATGGTCATTTTCTAGAGTTTCAAAAACGCTTTTTTATTGTCCTATGTCATTAAAGACACTATCCATAAAATTGTATCCACGCAAAGTAGGGACAAACGGTAAACTTGGTAACGTTTACAATTATTAAAATCTTTGGTCATTTTACGTGCAAAGATTTTTGACAGACGATATCTAATCGGAGGAAAGAACCCCCATCTCTAAAAAATAGACAAACTGTTAGTTTCAGCAAAAAACTTTAAAAGTGCATCATTTCGCACGTGTTTGCATGGCAACGTGACGACGTCATCAGCGTAATTAATCCCGATATGTGACGAAATATGGAGTGAAATGAAGGAAAACAAAGTAAATTCATTAATGTTTGTCTGTGGTTTATGAGAAATAATGGAAAAGTATCATTTGATAAACTCACCGCCTCACCAGTAAAATTATCAAAAACTTATACCCCGCTGTCGTTCATTTCACTCTATCTGGCGTCATCTATGCGGAACCCAAAAAGTGAAGCCATCAAAACCGTTGCATAGCTATCACGTGCAAAATGACGCGTATAAAGAAAATTTGCCCTAGAATTTACAAATTCTGTCTCATTTTTGCATTTAGGAAATAGAAAAATCGTTTGTTTTTCGAGTAAGATCGATTCATTTTTCATTTCGTGAACAAAAAAAGCTATGTTTCACTCCTGGCTATGCCACTCGTGAAAATATACATTTAGGTGTTCACTCAATCAAATATAAATCGATCTTACCCTGAAACTAACGATTATCCTCTTTATATTATGAAATTTTTACTAGTTTGGCGGGAAGTGAAATTCATTTTGAAATCATTAACGAATAACCATTTTCTTCCGCTAGCGTTATAAAAGGGTGAAATTCAATCCAAAACATCTTTACGTAAGGCCTTCATGTTGATCTATTCTATTTTTTGTAAAGGGATAAACTACCTTAATTGTGATGTATCGACAATCGATCACTCAAACATAAATTTGTTAAACGTGATAGAATACAGTAACTTTATATCAGTATATGGCTATATTGGTCTTTTATTGACTTTAAATCTCATTGACAGATAAGTGTGTTAATAAACAAGTTAATTGAAACAGGAATTTGATTTTGTGGTTAACATATTGGAACTGACAGAAACGCAAACGGGCCCTACAAATAAAACGTAGTTTATTGTATTCGTTTACTTTAAATGGCGTATTATTAAAGGACTATGTACATGGATAAAGTTTATATAGACATGCAAGAAGTTCCATTTATTGATGAAAATACTTAGACAATATTTACACTAACTTTTATGGAATTTACAAGATTTTAATACAAAAAGAAACTAAAGGGGTATTCTAGTAAAAGGAAAACAAATATTTTCTCATGAAAGATTTGGTTGTGTAAAGGTAAAAAAGGCTACACAATGTCTCAAGAGAGCGGTTTAGATGATCTACGATGTAGCATGTGTTTGAAGATATACAGAGATCCCCGACATCTGAACTGTCTCCACGCCTTCTGTCTGGAATGTATACAAGTTCACGTGAAGAAACACAACTGGAAGAAGACGCTGCTGTGTCCACTCTGTAACAAGGAGATGATTCTACCTAAAGGTGGTGTTGGTGAGATTGCAAAGGATTATTACATAAAAGCGAAAATGGAGATCGCAAACCTGGAAGATACGTCAGACTGTGATATGTGTGAAGACAAAGCAGCGGCAAAATCTCGGTGTTTGGACTGTGAGATGAACTTCTGTTGTACTTGTAAACCTAAACATGCTGGGCCGGAGTCTAGTCAAGTGCATCATTTTCTTGATATAATCGAAGACGATTCCAAGACCAAACCTAGTATTTCTAACGGAACTAAATCTTCCCATAAAAAGATGTCTGAGAGTAATGGGTGTACGAAGCATTGCGGACTTGGCCTAGATGTGTACTGTACTAAATGTAAAGTTGCTGTATGTGTGAAATGTAAAGATGAAAAGCATAAAGCTCATTCAGTACAAGCAACCGAAAAGTTTTCTAACTCTATGAGGAGTTCTTTAAGTCATTTTCTAGGTGCTATTCGAACATATCTACCGGATTATGAAGAATATGCTAAGAAAGTAAGAAATAGCCAAAAAGAACTTGATAAAGACCTAGACAACGCCATCAAAGATATCAAAGCAAGATCAAGATTTCTGCAAAATGAAATTGATAAAATCAGTCAGCAACTCATTGACGAATTAAAAGCAAGGCACAAAGTAGAGACAGAAGATTTAGGCAAGGAAGTGAAACACGTGACAAACTCTTATAAATCTGTGGCAACCATTGCGTCATCAGCAGAGCGCATGCTTAAACTAGGAAGTGACCAAAGTCTTCTAGATGCTTCTAATAGAATTCAGAAACGCTTTATGCAAATTGAAGACGAGCTACCAGCACTGACAATCAATAAAATGAATACTGTAGGATTCGTTCCAGGTGGTCTGAAAGCTCTCGGACTGCAATCGATGTTTGGACAATGTACCAAAGGCGAAATATCACTACCTACCTTACCTATCCCTTGGGGTATCCGACTAGCAAAGGACTTTGACATTCGATCTATAGCGAGCTTCCGCGTGAGGCATTCCATAGAAACTGTTCAAGCTATAGCGCCAGTTTCAGACACTGAGGCATGGGTTGCATGTGGGTGGGGTACAAAGGATGCTTATCTTTTTACAATAGACGGTGAGAAAAAGAGACGAGTAACCTTGGATATTCAAATTGATCACATGTGTGTTACACCGACAAGTGAACTTCTTGTTTCAAGCTATGAGGATAAATACATAAAGAAGATTAATAAAGAATATGAAGTGGTTGACTTTGCGTTTCCACATCTCCATCCTGGTGGAATGACGATGACTAAAAGAAAAGAACTATTTGTTTGTGCAGTTGATAGCTATACTACACGAAGAGCTTCGCATTCAGATCGTTGTCTGATGAAAATGTCTGAACATGGTATGAACATCGACGCCATCGACGAATATGGCGATACTATTCTGTTTGGCGCCCCTTATCGGGTATCTGAAGCACCACACAAGCATCTCTGTGTCACAGATCGAGAGGAAGGCAAGCTTCGGGTGACAATGCTAGATCAAGAGGGGGTAATAAAGTTTGTTTATACCGGTCCGAAGGAAATCAAGTTAGATAACCCGTTCAACCCTCTGGGTTTGTGTTGTGACAGGGCCGGTAACCTACTGGTCTGTGACTGGGGGAACCATTGTGTACATCTTGTCAACAGTGACGGGGAGTTTAAGGGATTCATGCTGACACAGAAAGACGGGCTATTTAAACCGAACGCGATGGCGCTAGACAAGAACGGTAACCTATGGATAGGGGACGGTAACTCTACAGTGCGTGTCTATAAATACGAAAAGAGAGACTTTTGACATAACATTTGAAACGGTTTTTATTTAACATTTTCGAATAAAAAGAGTCGACGTTAACTCAACGAATCGCCCCAGCTAAATATTCATTAACCAATCAAATCATCTCATACCCTCACCCGGAATCGCCATGTTTATCTTGAACAATTCCGAAATGTAAGAAATCTGAATTTCTTTTTTACATTTTGGGTAGCAAAGCTATAATAGAATAAACAGATTTTGTTGTTCACAAAATGAAATATTTGTCGATCATAAACGAAGAAACTAACTATTTCCTATTTCCTTAATGCAAAATGGGTCGAAATGTGAAAGCTTTGGGGGTAAGATTCACTTTAACCCTTTGCTGTTTAATCCCTGCTTTTTACGTGCCTGTGATTTTCTGATTGAGAAAACATTGTGAAAAAAGAAGAAATTGCTTCTGACAAGCAATTTCTTCTTTTTCCACACTATTTTCTATCCTACTGAATGGTTATTTTTCAATTTAAATCTACTTTAAATTTTCGTCTGCAAAACCTTTGAATTCGGACAGGTCCAACATTTTGTAAAACAGGAAAGGGTTAACTGGAGTGGCAGTGAAATTATAAAGTAATAATCTACCGGTATTTCTCGATATACCATCGAAAAACATTTGAAAGAATTGACGTTTTCGATTTTGTATCAAATAATGTACCGTTAAGCTACCTTTCCGTCTAAACCGACCGCGTTTTGGTGGTTTGTTAGGCAGACGGCTAATTCATGATTGTTTATATCATTCTTTGAGACGAAGTTTTGTATGATTTTTTTTTACGTCGATGCCTTTTAAATGGTCTTGTTATGATAAAGGGTTGTGATCAATATCTTTGATGAATAAAATGTATTATCCATAAATGTAATAGTTTTGATATCCTTAACAAAATATTGAATGAAATCAATAAAGCATAAAGTATACAGAACATATACGTTTGTATACCACTCGTTGCAGACTAAAGTCAGTGGGTTGCCTATGCCTCATACATTGAGCTTGAAAAAAGCTTAATGTACGAGGTAAAGGTCGCACATCGGCATTAAGCAGTGTGACAAAAGTGAGACAATATGCACGATACTAGATTTAATTGCGAACTCCTATGGGGAAAATCTGATAATTGAATCGCAAATCGCATCCATTTCGAATTTATTTTTGTTTTAATGTATGAGTAATTACTGCAGCAATAGAGGCCCAATAAAGATCCAGCTTTTGCCCCCCCCCCCCCCCCCCCCCCCCCCTCCCTCTCATCTCCAACACGACTGGCAATAAATAAATTGTGGATTTCAAGATAAAGCGTTCGTTAGAGCGAGGTTTTAAGCCGCTAAATAAGAATCTTGAGATTTAAGACATGAAGAGAGTATCTATTGATTTCGTTGAGGTATGAAACTAATAACATAATCACACTGTATGAATACGCGAACAACTTTAGAAGAGGTTTACCCAAGGTCCAATCGTGCCAAGTTTAATCGAAATCATGCCTATGTTTTGGGAGGAGAATATTTTTTAAAGATTTAGAGAGGATTTTGACTTGTTTCTATATCCAAGCTCTTTAAATTGTGACCATAATTTCTTAGGATTATGTTTATTTTCTTCTAGCTGGTGTGAAAAATAGTCTGACCTTCATTTTTTACAAGTCTTTGAACTAAATTTCTGTAATAACAATATTTAGTGTACATATCTTTACCTTTAGATCTTTTTAAATTTATTTGGAAATGCATCCATAAAACCAATTTGTTCTATAATATTGGAATCTAGCCAAGGTTCACTCCTTTGTTTCAGTCTCATTTGTTTAAGAGGAGCTATAGTATTTAACATAGATAAAGAGGATGATCGTTTGTTTCAGTGTAAGATCGATTTATATTACATTGAGTGAACAACAAAAGCTATATTTTTACGAGTGACAGGGCCATGAGTGAACATATAGCTTTTGTTGTTCACGAAATGAAATATTAATCAATCTTACTCGAAAATCAAACGATTATTCTATTTCTTTAATGCAAAAATAAGACAAAATGTGAATTTTTTATGACATATTTTCGCAAAGCGCGTCATTTTGCACGTGATTGCTATGCAACGTTCATTAAGACGTCACTTATTTCGCCCCGCATAGATGTCGTCAGATAGGATGAAATGCAAAAAAGCAGGATATAAGTTTTTGATAATTTCACTGCTTTTGCGGTGAGATTATCAAGTGATAATCTACCGCTATTTCTCGATAAACCACCAAAAAGCATTAAAGAAAAAAAAAGCTTTCTTTTAAAGACATCCGAGATTTATCATCAGTTTCAGCCATAAACATACTACACCAATCACAAGCTTAAGATTGCGAATAAACGTATCAGCATCATAGATTTTCAAAGATCTTTTGACGATATTTCTATGCTAATCACAAGATTCTCTTTGGGTTTTCTAGTACACAATACGATGGCCGCATATGTCTTCGTCCCGAAGATCGCCTTTTATCTCTTCGTCGAACTTTCTATACGTCGAAGTTTTTTGGTGAGTCCCCCGAAGTTCGACATATAGATATTCCACTGTACAGGGAGTTGATCACCTAACCCTACAGGCAGGGTACCAGACTGTGTAATGTTTGTCCGGATGACTACATATGACATGATCAAGAGGACTAGCGGAAAATCTTGTTTTTTTCAGTAACAATTTGGGTTCAATTAAAATAATGAGTAACTGTAAAAAGCTCTATAAAAAAAGTTGATTTCTTATTAAGGAAACATATGTGACCCGTCACGCGAAAAAGGACCATCTGGGTAGTGCGAAAAGTGCCGACCCTAGTCAGGCTGCGCGGACTGACTAGGGTCGAAACTTTTAGCACCGTGCCTATTTTCCGAATCTAGAATGTTCAATATACCATCCAGTGAAAGAATTTTTGAAATACGACTTCTGGTTGACCTATGCTGGATCAAACTCTTTTTCAATAATTCATTTTAGAGAATTCCCGGATGGTCCCTTTTCGCGTGACGGGCCACATATAATCACCAAGGATAAACCACTTCGTGTCAATTCTGGCCTCAGCTAAAATAGATTCAAAATAGGGACAAAATCATTTTGTTTATGGGGTCTATAACACGACCCAATTAAAATAGGTTTTGTTTTGGGTAATGGGATAAGATAATTATGCTTTTGTACTTTTTCCGTTATTGATTAAATTGATGCGCTGAATCCCGAAGTAGTTTTTGTTGTTATTTTATAGCCATTCTCTGTAAGCATTTACACTTTTACATAGTGAGTGTGGCACGCCATGTCTCGGATTTATTTGAAACTTGTTTGAAAACTGTAAATCAAGATAGTGGATCCGTAATATACTTAGCAAAAAAAGAAACTTTACATACTTGTTGGTCTGTTTTGAATGACTTACAGTGGCTATAGGCCAACTTAATTTACATGTGTTAGTTGGACTAGCTACAGAGACTACACAGACGCAGGAATTTGCGCGATTGAAGCGAGTCCGAACTAATGCGTCTGTAACTTCCTGTTTTGGTCACATACTCATGTTGAGCTACCCAAAGTTCATCTTGAGTGATTTTTGTTACACAGTCACACTCATTCCTTAGCATCGGCACGAAAAAACAAAATTGTTTGTACATTTTTATTGAAACGGGTATGTAACAACAATCGAATAAAGGCAGGAATCAGACTACAGATATACATAGAGCTTGAATGTCTGTTTATAACGCAACTGGCTTAAAGTTGGCTACTCGGGACAGGCAATTCATATTTTAACATCTCGGTTTAGAACTGCCGCGCCCGGTTAGGACAATCGGTTATGCCGACGGTCTGGTTTTCATTTATCGGGTCGTGTGTTCGACATCTGGCTCGGCCATCTTTCATCCCATATTTGACAAAAAGCATTGTGATAAGTGTCATTTCTCTCCCACACAATTGGCAAGTGATACGCCTAGGAGAGAATGGCGACTGGTGCCTCAGATGAAAGCTCTAGCTGTACTGTGAGAAACGACAAGAAACTATGGATAGGTGCACCAGCGGTCGAATTTTTAATGTAAAACTATCGAAATGGACCTTTAAACCCATATTAATAAAAAAAAAACAAAACAAAAAAAAAAAAAAAAATCCAAACAGTTACAACCACATGAAGTGTCGGCCGAGATGAGATAGGCCACTTCTGACGTCATGTAGAGACCATATTGCCATTGCATATTTTTCAATTCATTTCATCAAAGGAAGGAAAACTGCAAGATGCGTATTTAGCTCAGACGTTGGTCTATCATGATATTAGAACGACTCTAATCACGAAAACGTCAAGGACCTATACTCAAAACATCACCGACAATCTTGAGTTCATTTCTGTGATTTTTGAAATCGACCCTTTGTCCTTTGACCACCAATAAAAACCTCATTTTACACTTGGACATCCGGTACTGATCCTTCAATAAACCGACGGATATTGCCTTCAAGTTTCATGAAATAGTAACATCTGTATTCTTTACGGTTTCATAGCGATATTACAGCCCTCAGTAAGTCAGGTAAAGTTTCTTTTTTTGCTAAGTATAGTTTCACAGTGTTTCGGAAGTCACGAATTTTAGCAGTGGGCCAACTTATTTCTCGCCCGAAAGGATCCCGATTTTGATGTTTTTTCAGCTTGAAACCCGCCCTTCGTTCAGGCTGAAAAAATATTGCAAACCGTTTTTAAATTATACCCCGCTTTACACTCAAGTGTACGGGTAAAGCGGGACACGACTTGAACCGGTTTGTCATTATGAACGCAGGGCTGGATTCAAGCTGAAAAACGGGCCCCGGCCGGGCGTGAAATAAGTTGGCCCATTGTTAACCGGGGATTTCTAATGGTTTCACTAGGAAACCTCGGTTTACATTGTGATAGATCGTGCGTTCCGAAAATTGAGCCATTCAGTGTCGATTTTCAAATTTGTATATTCTTTCCCCGCAAGTTCCGAAGAACTCACAGTCAATAAATGTTGATCAGCGAGATGTCGCTACCCCCCCACGTTGCTTTGAAGGGTTTACATCACGTAGAATGACGTCATAATGTTTACAATGGGCTTTATCAGTATTTATAAAATCTTACTTATAATTCTATGTTTAGGATTTTACTTTTTTATTCTGCCCTTTATACCAAATTCTATCAATATTTTCATTTTTTACAAATATTGTTTTATATAATTTTCATTAAATTTGATTTAATAAACAAATGTTTTATCACTGCTTGTGATCAATCTGATAAAAACATAAATTGAATTAAAGGGAAGTAATACAAAAAAGTGCATGTACTGTACTCCTTGTATGTCATACACTATGAAAGAGAGAAGGATGCTTGGTATCTTAAACAGTTGATACCACATATATAGCCTATATATACTGAGCGACTTTAAAAACGCAATTCTTAACAATATCACTAAAATGCAAATACATGTATAAGTGAACAGTCTCGGACTAAAATATACTTATTTTGTTACCTTAATAGGTTTTAATCCAACATCAATGTCATTTTTAAACATTCTTTTGTTATTCCAAACACGCTGACAGTTTCTAACGTACCCACTAAAGATGAAATTTCTCTATAGCCCTACTGTTTTGGCGATATTTTCTTTTCAAATGAAAAAAGGCCAAAAAATTTTCAGAGTTAAGTTTAATGTTAAATTGAATGTTAAGTTAAAGTTTGGTTATCAGGGACCCTGCAGCCTCGCAAAGAAATGTGTTCACTTTTGCTATACATCTTTACTTTTTTGCTTTATAATTGAAGTTATTTAAATGAGTAAACGTCAATCTATGAACAATACGTCGATTTGGCACAAAATATCGATAATAAAATTGACATATTACATCACAGGAAAGCTATGCCCTGCCATGACATTGATAGCGCACAACGGTTACAGTGAATTATTACAAGGGCGTAGCTCCCATTACGCATATTACGCAATTGCGTACTACAAATAAATCCTCTTTCGAAAAATCTCGTAGATGAATGATCATAACCTCGAAACTACAGCTTAATCAAGCTGTAGTTACGATGTTTGATTATTCATCAACGCTCAAACGCTCGGGTGGAGGCCCTTGGTATTAAGTCATAGTCAACATATCGCCTTTATCCCTTATATTCTTTTGTGGTCGCCTTCGAAATGCGTAAATATTTTAGAACCCTAGCTACGCCTATGTATTACATTTCCCGTTGTCGACGTTATAATGAATGAATTGTGTTTTAAGGCCCGTCGACAACTAAGGTCGTGTTGGGCGCAAAACTTTAAAAATAGCTTATTTTAAAAGGTGACATATATCTTCAAAACTAAGATAATTATAACACTATAAAACAAAATGCTGTAAACCGAATAATATAAATATGTAAACGGTAGAATGAATGAATGAATATTGCTTTACGGCCCGTCGACTTCTAAGGTCATGTTGGGCGCAAACACTCATGTATAAAACTGGAATAATCCGACGTGAGCACGAAAGCACATGGACTCTCCCCAGATCAGGAGAACGGCCCATGTGCGAGTCCACCCGACCGGAAAATTCAAAAAAAGTGATCATTCAGGCTAAACTAAAATTCAAATTAACAACGTTATACAACAAATCAATGTAAACTAATAAATCCAAAAGAATGTTCCAATTATAAAAGAAATAATAACCAAAAAAGCTATTGAAAACGGTAAAATTGTATAGAACATTTTAAAAATAGAAGAAACGGTCAATAGAACCTAAAATCAGATTTTATTATATAAGTGAATTGCCTTAAGAAAGTCAAAAATCAACTCCAATTTGACATATTCAAACAGCTGCCTCATACTATCAATTTTAAAATATTTGTCTCTGATAAAAGAGAAATCAATACAATCTATAAAAATATGTTTGATAGTAAGAGGAGCGTTGCATGGAATGCACATTGGCATCTCTTCTCCTTTTAAAAGGTAGGAATGTGTTAAGTGAGAATGACCAATGCGTAATCCAGTTAAAATTAGCTCTTCGCGACGGCATGACCCGTAACCAGGTAACCAATCGCCGAGGTCTTGTCGAACAGAAAATAATTTCTAATTCTGGTTAGCTGGGTCTAACCAACAGTTCTTCCAGACATCATGAATAAAACTATGAATTAAGGGTTTGAAATCGGTAAAAGGTACTTCGAAAGGTAAAATTTCAAGTGATAATGCATCCTTGGCAGCTTTATCTGCCTCCTCATTACCACGAATACCAATATGGCTTGGAAGCCAGCAGAAAACGAGATCAACATCATTTAGCTGAGCTATTTTATCGAGTAATCTTACAATAAGGGGATTGTCAGTTTTCTCATGCTCAATCGCTTGCATGCTTGACATAGAGTCAGTAAAAATGATATAGCGAGAGAGACGTTCTGCGATCATATGATCGAGTGCGAGATCAATGGCCTTAAGCTCAGCTGAAAAAATAGAAGAGTTATTGGGAAGGCGGAATTGATATTTCTCGCCATCTAAAATAGTGGCTGAAGCAACTTTTTCGCCATCTTTTGAACCGTCAGTGTATATTTCTTCGTAAGATGTGTATTTTTCTTTGACTTCCAAGAATTTGGTTTTAAAAATAATTGGATCTGTTGTATCCTTTTTGCTTGAAGCAAGATCATAAAGAAACGTGGGACTTTTATATGTCCACAAAGGAACATCAGGAACAATATGTTCTGCCACGTCCTCTAGGTCAAAATCTAGAGAGCTTACATCGGCTTCACAGCGCAAACTAAAAGGAAGTATTGGGTTCTTTTTCTTTTCAAAAGCCTCTCTATATTTAGGTTCAAAAACAACATTATGAGTAGGATTATCGGGATTGGATTTAAGTTTTAAATAATATTGTAAAGAAAGCTTTTTCCTTCGTAAATTTAAGGAAGGCTCATTTGCTTCTGTATAAACACTGTTAATTGGTGATGTTCTAAATGCGCCCAACGCCAAACGCAATCCTTGATTATGAATAGTATCAAGTTTGCGAAGGTATGAAGGGCGTGCAGAACCATAAACAACACAGCCATAGTCTAGCTTTGATCTAACAAGTGCCCTATAAAGGCGCAATAGAACCTTTTTATCGGCTCCCCAATCCATACTGGATACAACACGTAAAAGATTAAGTGCCTTTAGGCATTTATTTTCAAATTATCAATATGTGGAATAAACGACAGTTTAGAATCAAAAAGGAGTCCTAAGAACTTAAATTCTTTGACAACTTCAATCGGTACTCCATCCAACTTTAAATCTGGATCAAGATGCATTTTTCTCGATTGACAAAAATGCATACATTTAGTTTTTGTCTTTGAAAACTTGAAACCGTTTTCTTTGGACCACTTTGAAAGATTGTTCAAGACCTGTTGCAATTGTCTTTCAATTGTATGCATTTGTTTTGATCTGTAGCAGATACAAAAGTCGTCAACGTAGAGAAAACATTCCACACCAGGGCAAACGGTTTTAACAATGTTGTTTATTTTGACACTAAATAGTGTCACCGATAAAATACTCCCCTGGGGAACACCCATTTCTTGTTCATGGGGATCAGATAAAGTATCTCCAACACGGACTCTAAACTGACGTTCATCCAAAAAAGCTGAGATGAAAAAGGCAAGGCGACCTCGAATACCGAAATCATAGAGGTCGTTCATAATTCCATACTTCCAAGTGGTGTCGTAAGCACTTTCGAGATCGAAAAAGACAGAAACAACGTGTTCCTTCTTTATAAAGGCTTCTCGAATAAATGTCTCGAAGCGAACAAGATGATCAAGAGTGCTTCTCTGTTTACGAAAGCCACTTTGGACTTCCGTAATAAGGTGGTTCTTTTCAAGAAACCAAACAAGACGATCATTGACCATTCTTTCCATGGTTTTACAGATGCAACTAGTTAAAGCAATAGGGCGGTAATTTGAAGGGTTTGTGGAATCTTTACCTGGTTTAGGTATTGGAATAACGATGGCTTCCCGCCAAGAGGCTGGAATGCTTCCCGTCTTCCATACCTGATTATAAATCTGAAGTAAGCAATGAAGGGAACGAGATGGCAAACGTTTGAGGAATTGATAATGAATAGCATCTGATCCGACAGCAGTGTCGTGACACTTTTTTAAAGCTTTTTTCAATTCCTTAACGGAAAAGTCTCTATTATAGTGTTCCAGATTTCTGGAACTGAAATTAAGTTTAGACTTTTCTTTTTCACCTTGAAACTTTTGAAACGCAGGTGAATAATTAGTAGAGGAAGATTTCTTGGCAAACGTGTCTGCCAAGACATTAGCAATGTCATGTTTTGAAGAAACTGTGTTATCGTCATCCGTTTTAAGATGACCGACATTAAGTGATGTATTCTTCCCACTAATTTTACGTATCATGTCCCAAGTCTTTTTGACAGATGATCTAGAATTTAATCTAGATACATACTGTCTCCAAGAGGAACGCTTACTTTGTTTAATTGTACGACGTGCTTTTGCACGTGCAATTTTAAATTTGTAAAGATTCTCCTTTGAAGGCCTTAAGGCAAATGCTCAAAGAGCACGTTTTCGCTCAGCTATAGCCTTTTTGCAATCTTCATTAAACCATGGCTTATTTGGAGTTTTTGGGTCAGGCGATGTTTGTGGAATAGCTTTTTCTGCAGCAGAATAAAGTAAAGATGTAAAGAGTTCTGCAGAGTTTTCACATTCATCAAAGGCTTCTGGATTGATCGATTGTTCACAGGTAGTTCTATAAAGTTCCCAATTGGCCTTATGGAGTTTCCAACGCCTAAGGCGCTCCTGAACAGATGGTCCTAATTCGGAAATCTGAATAGGGAAATGGTCACTACCATGAAGGTCAGAAACTACTTTCCATGAAAAATCAGGGAAAATATCAGGACTACAAATAGTCAAATCAAGTGAAGAGTAATTTCCAGTTGCAGGATGAAGATAAGTTTTAGATTTATCATTCAATAAAACAAGATCATGCCGTGTTACAAAATCCTCAACAATACGACCTTTGTCGTCTGTATTGGAGCATCCCCATAACCTATGGTGAGAATTGAAATCCCCCATAAGTATAAAAGGTTGTGGTAGCTGATCGACTAGGTGATCAAGTTTTCTGCCATCAACAGGGGCACTTGGAGGAAGATAAACAGAACAGAGTGTAACAGTTTTATTGAGAGAGACACTTACAGCCACTGCTTGTAGAGATGTATTTAGACTAACATGACGGTGAGGGATATTATTATTTACAATAATTCCCACACCGCCAGACGCTTTCTCGCGTTCTGTAAAATTAGTAAAATAGCAAGCATGATATTTTAGAGAAATCTTATCTGTGTCTTTGAGAAACGTTTCTTGTAAACATACTGCAACTGGTTTTTGTTTCGATACTAGAAGATTAAGTTCTTCAAAATTGGCCTTGATGCTGCGACAATTCCATTGTATTATGTTATTCGCTATTATGAATGTAATTGTTAAAATTATACCACTTATTAATGGAAGTAAAGAATAACCCATTATTTAACTCCTGTTAGGTTAATTTTATTTGCGCCTTGCCTAATTGCATCTGTTTGTTTTGAAGTAGGAGGGTTTGAAGGAGGGGGGTTCGAAGGAGGAGGAGCGGGTACATCCATCTCCTCCTCTTCATCTGATTCGCTTAATTCAGCGAATCGATTGCCTGTCGGAACTGGAGGAGGATTAACCTTATCCAGATTCACTCGAGGCTTTCTCTGACTGACTGACTCTAATTGAGGTGCTGACTTATCTTTCTGGGACGGTTTACTGTTGATTTTGACAACTTTATTCTGCTTAGAAACAGGTGTTTTCTTTTCAGAATCTGAGGATTTTTTATTATCATTTTTTCCATTCGTTGATTTGTTCAAGGACGTTTCGTCTGATAGAAGTTGATCGACTTTGGTACGTACTTCAGGAAACACTTCCGTAAGTATTTTAAGCAATTTTTCACAGGTTGTGCATTCATTAGTTTTTAAAGCTTGAATAGGAGTGACTTGTGCTTTACTCGCATAACTATTTTCAGGGTTTGGTCGTTCCTTCGAGTCTACTAATTTTCGGGCCTCGTAGAAAGGTAGATTTTGTTTATACTTTACAGTCAAAATTTCCTTTTCTCTTTTGAATTTTGGACAAAGTCTAGAGTTTGCTGGATGATCAAGTCCACAATTGGCACATTTGAAATCATTTTGGCATGAATCTTCATCATGATCATCATTTTCGTCCCCAGAATAAGAACACTTTCTACAAACTGGTGCTCGCTTGCAATAATCCTCGTGGTGTCCAAACATTTGACATTTGAAACACCGTAGAGGATTAGGAACATAAATGTCTACTCTAACTATTTCAAATCCAATCTTAATCTCTGAAGGTACTGTAGGTTCATTGAATGTTAAAATATAAGTGTTTGTTTTCACAGTTTTGCCATCTCTTTTAAACTCGATTCGTTTTACTTCAGTCACTCCTTGAGGTCTCAGGTTATGCTTTATATCAGATAAAAGACATCTTGACAGATCTTTACAACGAATTACTCCTTTGGATGTGTTTAACTTTTCATGAGCATATACCTTGACATCAATATTGAAAAACTTTGAGATTTTCAATAGATTTTCTGCTTGACTTTGTCTTGTAACTTCAACTAAAAGAGTTTCATTTTTGAGACTTTTACCAGATTTTGGTGTTCCTAAAATTGCTTTGATTTGTTTCTCTATGACAAAAGGTGATAATTAGTGATAGGTTCGTCTGCATCTTCTGACTCAATTACAATAAACTTGGGGAAAATTTGACTGTTTTCGTTTTCTTCGTCAGATTCAAATGGGTAGTTGCGCTTGGCTTTTTTGTTTTGTGCCATGTTTGTTTCATGTGGTTCATCGGCGATGCTCCAAACCACCCGCCCTCGGAGTCCTACAATGGGGACACCTAACCTGGGGAATTCCATCTCAGGAAGGTGCCGGGGATACATCGCCGATATACTCGTAGCAAAAAGGCTAGATCAAGCAAAAATACGCTGATGAATAATTCAACCAAGCATGAAATAGACATCAGACAGTAAAATTGTCGATCAAACACCAAATTTACCCGATTGGCCCATGAGCCACCGCCTTCTAAGGCGTTAGTGAAAACGTCACTTAATGATAACGGTGGTTCAGGAAAAACAATTAAAAAAAGCAAGTTTTTAGGTAAAAACGCCCTAGGGCAAGGCATGACCAGCCGATTGATCGGGTCGGGCCCGCCCGACCTCCCGTTTATCCCAACTCAGGGCCAAAGTGGTGTGTTGCAAAAACAGGGCCTAGCCAATCCCTGAGGTCACTCAACCACCAGGATCCCGTCATCAGGCATTACGGGTCGCAGCCCACGGCAAACAGGCAGGTCCATTTGTTTGGGGTCTTACCATGTACTACATGGACAGCAGCCGACTATTTCTGTCCCCCCGCCCAGCTGGGGGCTGTCGACGTTATAACAAAAGCCTAGATAGCTCATCCCCAAAAATTGACGGGAAGTCAAGCCTTATATCAAATTAAAGAAAAATCTGTCGCGCATCCAAATAGACTAATTCGAATAAAGTATGATCTATTTTTTAGAAAATGACGTCATTTTTAAGATAACCCTCCCCACCCACCGAATTTCGCAGTCGGTTCCGGAAAATACCCGGCCGATGTCTAGAAAATGTCTCTCAATACCCGAAATAGACTCTCAACTCTAACATTTTGTATCAAACTTGTACAAACAATATAAATTTCCGAAAATAAATGATTAGATATTATCTTTATCTTTTACCAGTGCACCAATCAGAGGCCGCCCTTATCTTTGTTCACTTCACCGTTAATTCCCTGGACAAAATGTGACAGATGGCCGCGGAGACTGTAATGCTTTCCTGTAACTACAATATACATGTGTGTTTATTTACATGTAGTAAAAGAAACTTTTCCATGTTGTAGTGGGCAACTTGGACCCCGAGACCACAGCTTAGACAAACTTGCTGTGGTCTCGGGTTCAAAGGTGCCTACCAAAATATTCTCTCTTTAATGTTGATAGGCATGAGGATTATATAATGGTTCATGCCTTGCCAGTCAAAAGCTAGAGTCAACTGTTGGGATTCTTGCTATAATATGAGTTAAGTGTTTAACTTCTCTACTTACAATCTATTCGTCAGTCACTAAATTTTTGATCCGGCCATATACTTGTTCACTCATACATACCTGTTACAATACGTTCAAGTTTGCCTGTTGGAATATTCATAGGTTCTTCCAAGAAAAGATCCAAAATGATTTATTATATATCCAATTCGATGTTCTTGGTTTAACTGAAACTTGGACCAGTAAGGATTCAAATATTAATCTGCCAGGATATAGGGCTTTATCTAGCTATGCAACTAAAGGAAATAGAAAAAGAGGCAGACCTTCAGGAGGGCTGATACTTTATATCAGAGAAGTTCTTTTTAATAAAGGTTTTGCACAAATAATGAAAATATAAAAAAAAAAAAACCTCTTTTGGCTGAAATTAAGTAAAGTTGCATTTGGCTGCGATGCTGATATTTACTTGTGTCTTTTATACATTCCACCCAGAGTGAAATCGGCTTGTTCAGAAAGTGATGATATATTTGAAAATCTAAAAAGGTATATTAGTGAGTTATCAACAAAAGGTAATATTATTTTGATGGGTGACTTCAACGCCCGCACTGGAACTGAAAATGACTTTATAGAATTAGATGAAACTACTGAACTTGATTTCATTCTTTTACCTCCTCACTATTTATCAGACATTAATTTACCCCCTCGTCAAAATATTGACCATACAATAAATTAGCAAGGTAAGCTACTGCTAGAATTTTGTATTGAAACAAAACTAAGAATATTAAATGGTAGAAAATTTGGTGATTCATTAGGTTACAATACTAGCTTTGGTCCAAGGGGATGTAGTACCATTGACTGCTTTATGTTACAGAAGATTTGTTTCAATTGTTTGAATTTTTAAATGTTCGTCCTCCGAATGAGTTGTCAGATCATAGTATGGTATGGTGTGGTATGAAGACAAAACCACCGAACTCTTCCTTTTCTTGATGATGATTCTGAATCTAATCTCACAAAATTACCTGGTAAATTTATGATTGATGACTCAACAAATCCTAGATTTACAGAAAATCTAGGAAATGAAAGTGTCAGTTTGCTTCAGAATTTTTGCTTGAAGTTGAAAAAGATGATATTGATATTCATACATTGACAGATCAATTTACCAATATCATTAATTGCTCAACACATAAATCTACAAAATTCAAATCATTCAGCAGACAAAAGTTTTACACAAGAAAATATTTCAAAAGAAGTGGTTTAATAATAATTGTTTTATCATGAAAATAGACCGTAGAAATCTAGGAAAACTTCTTCAACATGATCCTGATAACTTTGAACTTAAAGTTGCTTTCCATAGATTAAAAAAAAAGAATACTACAAAACTCTATAGAAAACTAAAAGAACTTTCTATAATAAAATCATTGAACAGCTAGACAATTTACATGAAAATGACCCAAAATCTTTTTGGAAAACTGTTGATCAATTAAAGAATAAATCGTCTAGCAACAATAATCCCATTACAATATCTACTTGGTTCAACTACTTAACAGAACTATATAAAGAAAAAAAAAAACAACTCTGACTTAAACTTAAGTGACTGAGAAATTTATATAACATCTTGCAAAAAAATAAGTTAAGTGGATAGCTATATAACTCTATATTATCTATATATTCTTGTGTTAAGGCAAGCGTCAAGAGTAATAATGAACAAAGTGAAGAATTTGTATGCCCAGTTGGTCTAAGGCAAGTTGTTCTTTAAGCTCTATTCTGTTTTCGCTATTCATAAATGAATTACATGGTTATATGGAATCAAATAATATTAGAGGTGTTCAACTTTTTACAGATATAATAGAGGTGTTTTTATTGATGTTCGCGGATGATATTGCACTTGTATCCGACACAGTTGTAAATTTACAGAAACAACTGAATATTCTAGGGAATTTTTGTGATGATTAATATGCTCTAAAGGTTAATGTTACTAAAACTAAAATAGTTGTATTTAAACGAGGCGGTAATTTAGCAAAAAATTAAAGGTGGAGCTATAAAGGAGAATCCTTGGAGGTGGTTTCTAGTCTTACATATGTTGGGACATTATTCACAAAAAAACTTTCATTATTCAAGATGGCTGTAAATGCAGCTATAAAAGCAAAGAAAGTATTTAACTATGTTCTAAGTTCAACAAGTCATTTACCATCTATACCATGCAATGCTTTTTTCAAAATATTTGATTCAAAGATATATCCGATTTTGCTATACGGAGCAGAATTATTGGGTCCACTTAGTATCCCAGCGGTTGAACAAGTGCAGTTGTACGCTTGCAAGCGATTACTTAATGTTGGAATTGGTGCTTCGAATCTTTCAGTATTAGGTGATACTGGACGATTTCCTGTTTCAATATTTTCATCAGTACGTGCCATTAAATTTTAGTTACGTATCCTGATGCTTTCACATGATAGATATGTAAAATTAAGTTATGATATGTTAGTGCATTACGATAACCTTGGGCATAAAAACTGGGTAACACTAATACGTACAGGTCTATATAGTAACGGATTTGGTCATATTTGGGAAAGTCAAAATGTCAATAATGAAAGACAATTTCTCTATTCCTACACACAAAGATTAAAGGATCAATACTTACAAAAATGGAGATCAAGTTTATATGAAAACCCAAAATTATATTACTATACTTTGTTTAAATCGAATATTTCAATAGAGCCATATGTAACAATCGTTGAAGTAAAGAAGTTTAGAACATGTTTAGCAAAATTTAGAAATTCAACTCATTCATTGATGATTGAAAAGGGTAGACAATATAATATACCAAGGGAAAATAGATTTTGTATTTATTGTGATGGCTTAATCGAGGATGAACTGCACTTTTTATTAATATATCCTTTGTATAAAGATATACGTGACAGATATATCAATCACAGATATACTGAAAATCCAGATATATAATCATTTACTCAACTTATGTCTTCTAAAAACGAACTAGTGTTACGAAATACAGCAATGTATCATTATTATTCATTTAAAGTAAGATTAGACTACATAAATAGCCAGGAATAGAATACATTTTGATCTTTTTACCCAAATTAATTCATACATAGGAACAAAAAAGTTCTTGTTCAATACTCTCAATAGAAAAAAAAGCACTACTTCACCAATCAGAAACAGTATTTGCAAGAGTTGAACTTTCAATATAACATTTTACAAAAAATATACTGTTAACAAATTGAGAGACAAACAAACGGTTAACACCAATATTTAAACGGCGAAAAATATTTGATTCACCTTGGCATTGTCTTAGATATACCTCTAAAAAATATGTATACCTATAAACCTTGATAATGTATGTTGTATGTAAAATTAATGGGAAAAACTGTCCTCCCTCACATTTTTGTCTATGATATGTTTTGTACTTATATGTGTTTGGGCCGGTGGCCTTATTATGCATTAAAATGTTCTATATGTTTTATGAGAAATAAATACCACCGGACCGATGACTACCCATTTACTTGTAAAGAGGTACGTACTGGAATAACTAAACTTAAAAATAACAAACAACCAAGGTTATACTTAATACTGAACGTATTTCTCAAATACGGTAAAGACATTCTTCTGCCTCCAATTGTCAAATTGTTTAACAGAATTTTAAACTCTGGGACTTTTCCGCGTAGCTGGAATGTCTCGCTTGTCTCTTTCTCAACAAAAAACAATGATGTGTGTGATTGTAGAAATTATCGTTGTCTAAGTTTAACTAGTAGCTTTGGTAAACCTTTTACCTCATTATTCCAATCCCGGCTACAGGTTTTAGACAAGGCTATGAACTACAGATCATATATATACTATAAAGACATAAATCAACAAGTATTTATCGAAATGAAACAGTTGAATCTATGCATGTTTTGTTGATTTTTCAAAAGCCTTTAATACCGTTTGGCGATCAAGCCTCTATAAGATACTGCTCTCGTTAGGTATTGGAGGAAACTTCTACACGGTGGTAAAAACATGTATTCAAATTCAAAATTTTTAGTCAAAAAGGATAATTTTATATCTCAAGTAGATTATTGGGAGTACGCCAAGGAGATGGTCTAAGTCCACTTCTCTTTAACGTGTTTATAAACGACATTAGCGACATTTTTTACCAGTCTACCTCTGATCCTGTGATATTAAACTCTACTTAGCTAAACTGTTTGATTTATGCTGATGATTTGCTTTTATTATCAGAGAGTAAAGAAGGTTTACAATTCTGTCTCAACTCTCTTCAGTTGTATTGTGATCAATGGAAGCTGAATATCAACATAGATAAAACAAAAGTAATGTTTTTTAGTACTAAAAAAATCAAAACAGAAAATCTAAGTTAAAAGTTCAATACTTCAGACATTGAGTTTGTTGACAAATACAAATATTTAGGTATTATACTCTCAAGCAATGGTAATTTCAAAAACGCTGTTGAACAACTGTACCACAAGAGTTTAAAAGCAATTTTTGCTCTGAAATCTAACATTCTTGATCATGACTTAATGAAAAATTAATTGAAATTTAAACTTTTTGATACTCTTGTTCGCCCCATTTTAACATAAGGAGCTGAATTTTTGGATTGGGGACTATAACATAAAACAGCACTAAATTGATAACTTTCCTTTTGAAAAATTCAAAACAGATTTTGCAAATATCTTTTAAGCGTTCACAAAAAGGCTTCTAACTATGCTTCTAGACTCGAATTTGGCAGAGAGCCTATTTGCAACTTCATATGTGGTCAGTCATTTAAGTATTATTCTCGTTTATCTCAGCTTCCAGACGACCGCCTGCTCAGGTGGACTTTTGAACGGGATAAATCTTTATCTCAAGAGGGTTTTAAATCGTGATATGATTCATGCATACATAACTGTAAACAAAAATTTTCACTTTCAGAATCAGAAGTACATTCTAGTGGTATTTCAAATATTATATCCTGTAGATATTCAATTGACTTAAAAAATGTACTTTATATGAGAAGCCTGACTGATTCTAATAAATTACACACCTTTTCAAATATCTATTCTGATTTTTCATTACACATCTACCTGTCCTTCGGGCTTTCAAAAGATAAAACTAAGGAACTTTCCAATCTCATAATAAGTGCACATGACTTGCTTATTGAACAAGGTCGTTATTTTAGACCTAAGAATCCCCATGAACAAAGGATCTGTGCTACCTGTATTAAACTAAAAGACGAAGAACATTTTATGCTTCATTGCTCAAAATATGATGTACCTAGGGATATTTTACTCAATAAAATGCGAAATGAATACCGCGACTTTAAACCAGACACCGATATTGCATTGCAATTATTTATTCGTCTAATGAACCCAGTAAACATTGTCGAAACTAAATATATCTGTGACTACTTTACAACATCTATTATGTTAAGGTAATCTTATTGCGATTTTTTCTCGCTGCTATTTAATTTCACTATGTTTTGATCTTTTCATTGGATGACACCCACTATGCTATGTAAGTTTTCTGAATAAAATCTTGTATCTTGTATCTTGTATCTTGAATGAATCAAGATGTCAAACGAATCATCAATACTGCGTTTAAGCATTTTTGTCCGAAAGACGACACCAAAATGTCGACTTTTTGACCAAAAATGACGTCACTAACATGCCTTTCCATTCCATTCGTAGAACCTCAAACGTTGTTCATGTGAAAGCAGTTTTGGCAAACAAAGCCTGATAACGGGTTTTACCCCTTAGCAGACATGTCGTTTAGAATTGAAATGACATTTTGAGCGTGTAAACGGCATGACACCAACGTCAGTTTAACACGTTAAATCTTCTGAAACTCCTTACTTGCAAGGTCCTCCCCTACAGATGTTCAAATATTGATGGAGTTTATCAATATTTCTTTTAGTCTAATCGAGGTTAACGACGTTCCGATTCTAAGGAAGAATTTTCCTTTTGACATACTCGATTCAGCGTACAGTCTTTGCAAAGTGAGTGCGTTGATTTCAATTGTTCAAAGGGTTTTTGAGATGTCTATCGTTAATTACCTTCCACACTTCTGATATGTTAAATCAACCATACAAGAAAAGTGCAATGACAAAGAAATGGTCAACAGTAGATTGCTATGCCGAAACTAACCAAAGCGTCAGATTAAATAAAAATTAAGTCTATTCAACAGAGTATCTTGTTTTTATGATTTTAATTAAATTCAATAAAAAGAAATCTACTTATCCGTGCTCAAATTTCATATTTACTTTGTTGCGTTTTTAAAGTGGCTCAGTATAAATTATAAATACACTCATATCGGGTAATCCTGTGCGTCGTCTAACCCTGCGCAGCTATATAACGTCACATAAACTAAGACTGGCCGCTAAACATAAGAGCAGAACAACATATTTTTTCAGGATTCAAAAATTAGCCTAAACAAATCATTCATTCTCAACTGAATATCCGCGTGCGATTTTAAAGTAAATCGATTCCCGTTTTTGTCTCGGTGTTTTTCTTTTTAATTTTTATAGATTAAAAGGCATTAGTCTTTGTCTTTGTCTTACATTATCATCCAATCAGAAGGCTGGATTTTCCAATTTTTTGAAGGTTTATTTCCCATAAACTTTCCAGCTATGGTTTATTTTGATCATTATTTCATTTAAACGTCGGGGTTTATCTGTTATACCACGCATGCGTACTACTACAAACTACCCCCTCATAATTATGCAATGACCACGTGATAAGTACAGGTGAAATCTCCTGTATAGATTTTGATCAGGCATGGCGTGGATTACCATGTCGATTCTCTTATGGAACGGCTAAGTTTTTACTTGCCTGTACATTCATTCAAGCAAAGTAACGTTAACTAAATAGCACTAATTGAACAGTACAATAGATCATATACTTCTTTCCAAACGTTTTTTCCATTAAGCTTCTCGTTTAATTACTTTGTATCCCTTTCTAAATTTGGCCAAATCTCGTTTCATGATCGGCTATAAATGAGGCGTATTGTAGTCCACCAAAATTAGCAAGGACAAATTTATTAAGTTGACGACTCAAGAAAAAGCACACGAAGTGGGGTCATTGCATATGCATATCCTAAGTTTGGTTGACTGTATAACTTTTTTTCTCAACAGAATAGTATAATCTGCTTAGTTGTTTATGTCCTTAGATTGCCCTTCATACACAAGTTCGTAAACAATTACTGGCACATTAAATCGATAAAGAGACTTCTTATTACATACGATAATACGATACTAGTAAAGTGCAAAACAGTGTGAAAAAATATTAGATTTTCGTTCATCTATGTTGTCGGGTAAATAAAACCAAATTATACTTCATATTTATCTCCTTTAGTCTTTGTCCTACTTTATCATCCAATCAGAATGCTGGATTTTTAAAATTTCTGATGGTTTATTTTCCTTAGTCTTTGTCCTACTTTATCCTCCAATCAGAATGCTGGATTTTTAAAATTTCTTATGGTTTATTTTCCATAAACTACCCAGCTAAGGTTTATTTTGACCATTATTTCATTTAAACGTCAAGGTTTATTTGTTATTCCACGCATGCGTATATAGTAAACTCTACCCCCTCATGAATATGCAACGAGCACGTGAAAGTAAAGGAGAAAATCGTGATACACGTGCACATGTTGCATTCCCCGTATTCTTCTCTGATTTGGACCTGGTTGTGCGTGACATGGTCTGTCCATTCGTTTCCATGTGATTTAACCCCGATTTCAACACTATTGCAGTTATATCTCAATGGCTGGTGCACCTACCCTTAGTTGGTTCGTAAACTAAGCATTTATGTACTGATGTGTTTCTGTATGTGTCGACAAACTTTTTATCAATTCATTTTAAAATGTCTTTGTCTATGGCTAAACAGTTAAGTTAACTAACGTTAGTAAGCCGTTCTCTGGCAATGACCATTTGAGTTGTTGTTTTGTAAGGTTAAGTTCATCTGTCCTTGTATACATATTTTTGTTCATATTTAGTTCGGAGGTCATTGTCAAGTCAATAAAAAAAATTAATAATGCATTATTTATCATCGGTAATAGCTCATTAGAAAGCCTCGGTATTTACGTGCATATTACAAAAACACCGTATTTGGTAAGAGCGGGCGTTCACTTCGTAATAAATATAACCGGCTTATTCCGTGTAAATCGTGCGATATGCTGTCAGTTATATCAAGCGCGGTAAAAACACTAAGTTAAACGCTTATAATTGAAAATTACACGATTTAGTCATTGTCCTACTTTTTCACCCAATCAGAAGGCTGAAATTCGAATCTATTTGATGGTTTGTATTCATAAACTATCGAGACGAGGTTTGACGAGACTTGACCTCTCATAAAAATCAGACATATTTTGGTAGCACGTGTAATAAAGATTCGAAAATTATCAGATTTTCGTTCATATAAAGAACGGAGGTCATTGACAGCTCAATAAAGCCAAACTATACTTGATATTTTATCATCTGTAATGGCTCCTTAAAAAGCCTCGATATTCACGTGCATATTTCAATACCTCCATATTAGGAAAGAAAGGGCGTTTAATTGAAATAAATGTATCCGGCTTATTCCGTTTAAATCGTGCAATATGCTGTCAATAACATAAGGCGCGGGAAAAAGACTAAGTCAGTTAAACGCTAATAATTGAAAATTAAACGCTTTAAACAGCCTCAGTCGGTCGCTACGCTCCCTCCTTTCGGCTGTTTAAATCGTTTAATTTTCAATTATTAGCGTTTAACTATTACGTAATGGCTCTTTATAAAGACTCAAGATTTGCGTGCATATTTCACCAACTCAATATTTGGAAAGAGGGGGGCGTTTACTTAAAATAAATGTATCTGGCTTATTTCCTTTAAATCGTGCAATATGCTGTCAATAATACCAAAGGCGGGAAAAAGACTAAGTCAGTTAAACGCTAATAATTGAAAATTAAACGACTTAAACAGCCTCAGTCGGTCGCTACGCTCCCTCTTTTCGGCTGTTTAAATCGTTTAATTTTCAATTATTAGCGTTTAACTATTACTTAAACTCGTAGATCTTTTACCTGGCCTGCGCGGGACCGCGGGTGCGTCTATTTATCACGGGATCGTGTAATTTTAGTGGTATTTTGTTCTAGATAAAATGCCTATTACATGACCTGTGTTAAGGATGTAAAAACGTTTCTCGAGCGCTTTGAGATGATACCCCGCTTTGCACGTGTAGATACGTGCAAAGCGAGGTATCATTTCGAAAGCACCCTGAACGCAGGGATGGACAAAATGATTAATGAGTTCAGTCATGTGTACAAACGGTATCTCCCAGACACACACTTTGCACTTGACTTTCTCAAGTGCGCAGGACAAGCCGACGGCAGCGGTGGGGGACTTGGCAATGCCCTGGCTCGGTGATGCGGCAACTTACTACAGTAGCCGAATGTTGTCCTCCGTTCGAGCCCCAAATCTTTATTCTAATAAGTCAACGGAATATCTAATGAGGTTTCCAAGTGAAGTCATTAGCCGAAACCTCGGTTAACTCTGTTAACGGTTCATCACTTCCGAAAAGTTTCGAAACTTTTATGGGTCAACCGTTAATTAGATAGAAGGGAAATAACAACATAACGCGATATTTAAAAAATCAATCTGGTTATCTCCCTTCCATTCTAAAACGGACTGAATTTGAATCACGCAAAAACTGAAGGTTGATTATGAGAGAACAAGCTACAGAAAGCTGGCCAAAATCAAAGTGCTGTTAGCACTGTAATTGTGCGGTACTGAATGAGTAACCCAGATTTTGGTATTCAGGAGTTAATTTATATATATATTTTAAATAAACTTGAAAAAAAATCTCACGTTATTGTTATAAATACATGCATACCACATTTAAAGACATCTTTAAAAATGGCGGAAAAACGTTCATCAGACAAAGGATGTCACGAAAATTAATTCAACATATAGCCATTAAATATAAGCATTGGCATTTGGTTCCTCCAATTGTTTATGTTTGAATATACAAACAAATACACCTCCGATCTTTTGATGCAGATTTTTGTCCCGACAGCTAATAAGCTACTTGTTAAATATGTAAGGCATTCAGAATATTAAGTTTCTTGACTTAAAATGAATTAAAAGGAATTAAAGTAAAAAAAAAATAATATAATATATAAATAAGCACTTCATGTACTGAGCATATTCGTCATTTGAAATGTAAACTAAGTCTTATGGCTGGTTCAGATGCATTTTGAAAAAAAGTTGATGTTACAAGCTTGCAGAAAATTACATGTAGATAAATCAAAGCATACAGACTGTAATTATATATATATATATATTATTTTTTTTACTTTAATTCCTTTTAATTCATCTTTAATATATAAATAAGCACTTCATGTACTGAGCATATTCGTCATTTGAAATGTAAACTAAGTCTTATGGCTGGTTCAGATGCATTTTGAAAAAAAGTTGATGTTACAAGCTTGCAGAAAATTACATGTAGATAAATCAAAGCGTACAGACTTTTATTCACCAATATAAAGCTAAAGAGAGGGGAATGACGCCTTTTAAATATACACACTCTGTTAATTTTGAGAAAAGGAATATTGTGTTTAAAAGATCCTTATCGTTGAGTAGGTGATATGTATCAACCTACGGCCAACCAAATGACACAATAAACTTCAAAATCAAGAATAAGATAGAATGCATAAGTCACTGATTTAAATCTATGACAGACAAAAATGCGGCCAGTGAAAATGAATGGAGAGGTACGTAATGCTCTACCCATGGGCTCTCCGAGGATGGTTATCGAACCCTTTATATACTGAACAACATTCATTGATAACGCACCACTAAAATTTTATGAAAAAAAACTTTTTTTAAAAAAAAAATCTTACGTTCGGTAGAACGTTTATACCAAATTTAATATTAACCAATTATTTAATTGTGATAAAATGAATGACACCGCGACTAACGCATTGAAGAGTTACAAACACATAGAGGCGACTACCCACAATAATAATAATAATGATAAAATAATAAAAAAATAAGAAAATAAAATAAGAGTCCGTTTTAATTGCTCACTCGGTTTGGTTTAAACCTATTTATTTATACTGAAGTCATAAATAAAGCCTCACATGCATTCAGCGGGCATTAAATAGAAGAACTTTTTGTTTTTGACGGAAGATACTGATCGGGATGTTGTGCAAAGGTGGATTAAGGTTTTATGCTAAAACAAAAACATTCGTCACCGTTTCATTCAAGATTAGAAATGCCCTCTGCCTAAAAGGTGTCAGTAACAAGTATGTCCACCATGATAAGCAATCACGCGGCCTGAAGTCTGCGTCTCATTGAGCCACACAGGTTACGCAGATACGAACCTACTCCTGATGAAAAGCGTCAGTCAGCTGTTGCACCGTTTGAGGCTGTGCGGCTGACGTTGACGTGAACGACGTCCTAAGCTATCCCACATGCGCTCGATTTGCAGTCCGGTGAGTTGGCTGGCCATGGTAGAATGTCAATATACTTGGCTTGGGGGAAATTTGATTGTGATACACGCCTTGTGTGGACGTGCGTTATCATGCTTAACTTCGGAGTCTAGGTAGTCGGCGAAATAGGGATTGGACAACAAGCTGTAAAACTTGGTTTATGTACCCACTGGCATTCAAATTAACCTAACTCGTGTTTGCTACATGTGGGTAAAACTTAAAGAAGTTTACGAAGAAAGACCAAAATGCCAGGATATGATGATGCCAATACCGACTTGCCTCAGGGGTATGGCCATCACAACTATCTAGCGACCTACTATAGTAAGTAATGTCAATTCAGCTTGTCGGTCGATTGAGGGGCAGATACTTGTGATGCGTTTTTCCTTTAAGCAAGTTCCGAAGAACTCACTGTTAACAAAGCTTGATCAGCGAGATATCGCTGCCCCCGCGCGTCTAGGGGTAAACATCGCGTAAAATGACGTCAGTTC
Source organism: Fragum whitleyi (assembly GCA_948146395.1). Taxonomy (NCBI): domain Eukaryota; kingdom Metazoa; phylum Mollusca; class Bivalvia; order Cardiida; family Cardiidae; genus Fragum; species Fragum whitleyi. The sequence continues at coordinate 3,385,625 of OX411549.1, forward strand.
AACAGTGAAATATTGGGTATTTATATAAAATCTAATTTTAATTTTGAATAAACATATAATTAGATTATTTTGTTCAATTTATCTAACAATTTTTAAATATCATATTAAACTGAAAATAGAATAAAAATCATAAAACATTCTCTCATATAGGATTTTTTGATTTCAGACTATTTGAAAAAAATATATTTAGCTTTAAAGGGAAGTAATAAAAAAATAAATCAGCCATGCTAGTAACGATACATAAATAAATTATATGTAATTATAGATGCAATAACGAAGTCTAGGATCAGCAACCCATAGATACAATCAAATTTCTGAAAGTACTTTTGGAGTGCGAATATGATATCGGTGAGAGCATTCCGGCTTACGACCAAATAAGCAGTAGAACAAATACAACGAAAACTTAATTATGTAAGTAATTATGGCGGCTGAATGCAAGGAAGCTCATCATTATAAAGGTACTGTTTATGACTAGTACAGATTTCTTTCCTCGGAAAGCGATGCTATTTTTAGATTTTTGTGACTAGTGCGACGTCTTTTTCCGATCGAGGGTGTCCAGCAGGACGCTATTTTACGACATTAAGGTAGTGGACCCGTAATAGTTCCGCAACATTTTCGAACTCATGAACTTTTACAATGTAGACCGAGGTTTCCTAATGAAATCATTAGGAAACCTCGGTTAACATTGTCAAAGCTCCTACTTCCGAAACATCGCGGAAATATTACGGTTCCACTACCTTAATTTGAACCGTCGGAATAACGTTATTTCGATACCGTTTCATCTTCCCAAAAACATTTGCGAACTATCAACCAGATAGAAACTCCGGCCATGTCCGTGCACACGGTTTTAGGAAATACATCAAGTTTACCCTTGTCTACTAAGAGCAATTGCACTAGCGAATGTAACGTGTCTCAATTTGTACGTTTTATTCCTAGACTGTAAATCAAAGCTTTACAATCACCTTAGAACTAAGGTCTTGACGTCACGTTTAAAATGATATCCCATTTATTTCCAAAAGTATTTCGCTGCATTTGTGTTTCACCAAATCGGACAAGCGATTTGGCATCATTTTGCTATTTTGTTACGTTTCCGCGAGTTTCGAGAAACTCACGGTCTACAAAGCCTGATTAGCGCGATATGGCTCACCCGCGTGCAACGGGGGCTGTTATCGCGTTAAATGACGTCATTTACAGTAGTCACCGTGTATCAACGTACACCGGATATAGCGATTAGTTAGTCGAGGGAAATATCTACGAAGTGGGATCCATGGTTAGTTATTTCTTTTATTATTCCTGTGTTTGTTGTGATTTTACTTAGTGGAAAACGAATTTACACCTCTGAGGTATTCGGTTATGTTTGTCTCTTTGGAAAACATGAAATAATTTGTTTCTGTCATAGAATAAAGGAAAATAAATCGTCTAATCACTGACAATTTTCTTGGCCTTCTGCGAAATCAAATGAAAATGCTCATATTTTACGTAACTGGCCCACGATTTACTTTGCTATACTTTCTTTGTTGTACAAAGATTTTACATACTAAATTTTACTGCGAGATTATTTTTTGTTTTTGGAATATTTAGATAGGAAAAATTCTACCGGTGTACGGCCTATAGCAGACAATTTCAAATCAGTGTACGAACGATAGAAAAGTAGTGTACGAATTTAGCTCAAGGGAAGGGTAAAATATCCTTACTTAAACGAGCGCAAAATAAGAAATTATGTATGAAAACGCCTACATGACTCTGTAGTAACATTTTGACGTTTTCGATTAGGATTCTTTTCTAGTTTTTTGCAAAAAACGGGGGAATCGTTTATCAAATTGATTAAAAAATATAGATGATAATCATTTACAGAACTTTATGAACCTCTTAACATAATTATTCATTACATTGATTGTAAACATATTTTTTAGCATGGTTTTCTTAGACAACGGCTAGTCCCATTGCAGAAGGCAACTTCCTGTGAAACCAAGTTGTTTCGTTGAATTCAATTTATAAGCTAAAATTTCGCATTTCCACAGATTAAGCGTCAGGTTAATGTCAGACTAGTTTTACGAACTGTTTCAGAATCGGATTGCAGGTCGATTTCTTGTAATATATCAGAATACTATCATTTAAATGTTTACCCTATCGTCCTATGTCATGGCGTTTTAACCATGGGGTCTTTGATTTTTACAAGATACCTTTCTACATCAAAATATTAACAGAAAGAGAGAAAAAAGATGTGATTTTTAACAAGGTTGTTAAAGAATCACGATTCCACCCAAAACATTTGAGCGGCCTCAGACGATTTATGATATTCACATGGTAATAATTAACGCGTATTTTCGAACCATGTTTATTTACGCACATCAATATGACCGATAACAATACTGAATTGACATATATTTCCTATATCCAATATCCTCGAAAAATAAGAACCAACGAATACGTTAGAAAAGACATCACCAAAGTCCATTTCAAGCCTGTCTCAATTGTGGTTCAAAATGGAAGCGCTTGGAAACGATTTGATATTTGAAACGCATGACTGGTTGAAATACCGTTTACCTACATCATGCAAACGTTCCCAGATAGGTAAGGGGTATACAATAATAAATATACTGAACGCAAAAGAGTTTAGTCGCACTTTTTATAACGTCACAAAGAAGTCAACCAATGTAACGAAGCAAAAGATTATATTTGAAATATATTTGCCATCCTGTTGGCTTACTTTTTGTCAAAACTTTTTTTGATTTAACTCTCAGACATACGTCTGACATGACGTAAATGTGGATTTTACGTACTAAGTTGATAGCTGCGTGTAACAAAATGAATTAATGTTCTTTTTTGTTTTATTGGATTACTCTTATTCGGCGTAAACATTAAACTCTAAAATGCATTGCATCCTTCGAAAAAGAGCGGAGTTGTGACATGACGTAAATCAAATGGATATCGCACTGCCATATCGAATACGGTGTGCATATCTGGGGGTGATGAAATTGCATTTAGCTTCTGTTACTATCGTTTTAATTATCATACGGTTCATTGCGAATAAATATTGCCATAATATGGCCCAATTTCGTTTTACAGATCTTGTTAAACGCCAAAAGGAGGGCAGCCGAACGTCATGCCGTTACGTTAAAAATGGAATGCTTTCATTATCCCAACTGATTGCAATTGGTAAAAACATCACTTAGGATCATTCAAGTCTTATTTTTTATCAATGGAAACCTATTGAAAAGAACCTACCTGTAAACAAGTTAAATTAACGCCACCGTGCCGTCAATCGAACGTTAGTGATCGCCTAACCAGAAAAGCGTAATTACTCAATTTCGTGGGTTAGAAAGAAACAGAAGAAACATTTTTCCTTCCTGATTAACAATATTCTGCAAAATTATCTCTGATAAAACAATTGTTGCATTTTTGTGAGTTAGGTGTTAAGATGATGATGAAGAGTCACCAGAAAGATCCCATACTCTAACCAACCCTTTCCTTTATTGAAACAAGATACCCGAAGATGATGTTGATCGCAAGAAACATTTTTTTGTGATACAAATTGGAAGTAACGTCCCTTCATTAAACTGTGTGACTTTTCCATTCTACCGGTCTGTTCAAAATCATGGCATTGCGGTTGGTCATTTCCTTCAAACATAACAAAATCTCTGGATTATGGGAGGAAATTGGACAGAATTATAATGAATGTAATTCATTTTGTGCAAGATGATACCCTTCCTGAAATATATCCCATCGAAGAGAAAACGACTAAACTTTTTGCGCTCAGTATATAAATCGGATTTGTCTCTTTACCGTTTTGAAATTGATAGATTAGCCGAAGCCACATACAATTGTTTTACAATCCAATTTCGTTTTGTAGATTAGTATAGTAAACCTACTGCACAAAATCAAGACACAATCTCTTGCAGTCGAAGGCTGTTGCTGTAAGAAGTTCTTGGTGACAAAAGCTAGCTTAGTTTTAGAACGGATCTCCACATGGGGATTTCCATTTAGCATGGTACCGTTGCTTTAAAACGTTCTGCAAACGTTTTAATCTTAAACATATGACAGGGTTTGGCCAGTTAGTGTATACAAATTTATCGTAATCACAAGTCATGATACAAGGATACTAGTAAAATTTTAATTACGAGTCTCAGGCCTCGAGGTCCGCCCTGCCTTCTGAATTAAAACGTTCGAGAAACAATTTGCAAATTTTGCCCAACACAAGCATTTGCGTGCAAAGGGCGGTATCATTTCCGAAAATAACAGGCGTTTTGGTAACTGAACGCAGGGCTGGTCTGACTGCCAAACAGGGACAAGGGGTGTGCAAAACGGACACGGCGGAAGAGCAAAGGTTTAGAAAGCGCTCAAAACTTTCTGAGCGGACGAAATTTGAGTAGGTTGGCCCTCGAAGTAAAGAGTGTATGCAAAGCCTATGCACCGGGTACAAAACAAATTCATGGCGTCTTTTCAGCGTATGTAACAATTTTCGTAAGTTTAACATCCTCAATTCACCAGTAAGTGTAATGCGTCCGTACCTTGTAACGGAATGTAACATGTTAGGAACATGTTTAAGCAATAGGCTATGTGATAATAATCAAGCCGATGCTGTAATATCCAATACAAGGCCCTAGATAACCTTTTCATCAACGTTTAAATTTGTAGAACTGACCTTTACCAGAGTGAAGATTATGTTGTGCATAAAGATTTGCCGAAATTATCACCATCGTATTCGAAAAATATATCGCCGAATTAAGGGTAAAATAGACCCCCGTTGCAGACAGTTCACCAGACTCGATATGACGTCACTGTCTGGATTTCACAGTCATTGCCCCCTATGACCCAATTACTCTAGACTTCACTTGGTTGAGCAGAAAGTGGGATGGATATACTTGTTTCATTGGCTAAAAAGCAAAGGCGATCGATAGAGACTTTGCTGTACGTCTCAAACACCCAGAGCATTTAAATTGCAGAAGACCATTAACATAACAATACATGCGCATGTTAAGAAAATATACAGGGTAAGAATACGTATGATTTATAGGGAAATAATTTATGTAATAATTTGTTGTGTGAGTGTGTAGGGGGGGGGGTTATGGATTTTCTAACGTAATTAAAATCGACTGACTGACTGAATGGGGTTTAACGCCGCTTTCAACATTATTTCAGTTATATCGCGGCGGCTGGAGCACCTAACAATGGATCCCTGGTATTCCTCACACCAGTACAATCATTACATTCTTTCCTGTCTCCAGCTGAGCTGCTATCTCACTTAGGTTTACTTTTATCAACCCATTGGTGAGAGACAAATAATCGGAAAGAATGAATGCTGCCGTCGGGAATCGAACCCGGGACCTCTAGATTGACAGTCCGACGCGCTACCAACTGCGCTATGACGGCGGCTTCAATTAAAATCGCGTTAAGATCTAATGATAAAATGTGTTAATCTTATTAGCGTACACATTTAATGCTTTGAAAAGTTCATGGTTGGTCGTTTTCGCGATGTATGATAAAGTAACTTGTATGTTATTAGCTTACCTGAGCGCAAAGCGCTCAAGATGAGCTATTGTGTCCGATGGATGTCCGTCCGTTCGTCTGTCCTTAAAGAATTACAAAAAAATCTTCTCTGAAACTACTGATCAGAATTTGACCAAATTTCACTGATTGTGATCCTTAAGTCATACTTTTTCAAAATACTTCAAAGATTTTGAATCGGGGTCAAAATGGGGTCAAAAGCTTAAATCTTAAAAAAATCTTCATCTCTGAAACTACTGATCAGAATTTGACCAAACTTCAAAGATATGTTTCTTGAGTCATGATTTTTAAAAAAAAAAACTTAAAAGGTTTTTGATCGGGGCCAAAATGGGGTCAAAACATATTTCAATTTTGTTATCTAATCATACGACGACGACAACTACGGTACCGACAACAAATGGACAATGCCCATGTTTTGGATATATCCATGAAGCTTGGCCATGTTTATACTGATAAAAGCTATAGGGGCATTCAAAATAAAACACAAATGATTCTCACCGAAAGAATGGTCACTATTTACAATTGAAATTAAAATCATATCTTCAAACTGAGTAAGGGATAAAAGAGCAGTAACAGTACGACTCGTCTGATCCAATCTCATTAAAATCATCTCTACGAAACCACTACGCTATCTCTCCGTTACAAAACCTATGACCTGTATTTTCGTCAAATATTGGTCAACATTTAACATGAAAATAAAACTCGGACACATCAATATGCCTTTACTCTAAGAAAATATCGAAAACTTATTATTTCCAAAGTAAACGCGGATATTGAGCTTTTACATACGCTCTTCCCGGCCCGCTTGTTCTATTTTTAGCCGTCTGCGGGAAGAATTACTATATTTACACACTGACGTCACTTCCAAAAAAAATGGAAGTAGCAATCTGATTGGCTAACAGGATGATGCGCAGAAACCCAAAAATGCAGTTCGTCCTCAGATCCACAGGCAGGGGCGTAGCGGTAGGCAATATGGTGGATCTGATTTTAATGAGATTGCGTCTGATCTTGATATCCAAAATTTGGAAAGGATGAAAGAGATGCCAGTAATGCTGAGTTTCTTTGCTGTTTAAGTCGAGACAGAGAAAATGACAGCGAGGATCTCGCTGATCCCAATTAATACATATCATACTTGTCTAAAGCCTATTTAAAAGCACACAATTACCAAGGTTTGACTATAACATTACACTGAAACAGGTATTCATTTGTGGTAAAGATTAAATTAGTCATGACAACTGCATTGGTAAGGGAAAAAGGCTCCATCGAATGTACAAAAGACAAAAAGATAACTAACACGTTTTAATTTAGCGCTAGACAATCTTTTTAAGAAAAAGTTTTTCTTGCTATAGGTCGTACACTATTAACGGGAGATTTGCTATACGACGTACACCATCTCCCTATAGGCCGTACACCGGGAGAAGAAACAACATGTGAATTTATCGGTATCATCTATTCACTTCATACAAAAGGCAGGGGTGTTTCTAGTGATTTCCTGTGTTATGTTAGGCAATTTATCCTGGGTTTAAGTATGAGAAACTCTAAAAATTCAGTCAAAACAGTATTTTCGCGATGGACAAACGGAAATCATCGGTGATTAGGGCGGTATTTTTTTTAATTGTAGCCGCTTATGGATGCTAACCAATCTTTTGATACGGGTTGATAGCTACATGATTATATCAGTAACGCCTGTCTTGTATGCTTACAGGAAAGTTTTACGTAATTTGACAAAAAAAAGAGAGAAAAAAGCTCACCTTGTACAACACCCCGTGACATTTCCCTCGACTCACTAATCGCTATATCCGGTGTACGTTGATACACGGTGGTAGTAGAATGTGGATTTTAAAATATGTGTTAATGTTATTATAAATCTTATCAATTTTGAATGAAAGTATATATTTTCATTTTATACAAATATATTATTTATTCATATATTTTTTATATCTTTATTTATGAATTAAAAATAAAAGAATTCTTATACTCAAATATATGAAGGTTTAATTTCAGTGTATCTCACAAAGTATATTTTATTTTAAAGGGAAGTAATACTAGATTGTTCTATGCTATTCTTTATGGTTAAGACTAATGGTTTCATTTAGTAGATCTAGTATTGTGTTAAACTAAAAGGGGATTTCTCGTTATCTTAAAAGTATGTTTAAAAGTGTTTTTAATTTTTAAATTCGGATATTATTGGACTTATTGTTTGTGGACCAGGAACTTATTTCAATTGGAACTAATATTAAAATTTTAAGATTACACATTCAAGGTATTGTAATTTGTTTTTGTATTAATTTCATATTGTAAATAATTCTGTTATTTTTGTCAATAGGCATAAATATTTTAATTGTAAACTTTGTTGCTAGCTTCTTTGTTCTTGTTACAGAGGGACGTAACAGAATTTGGGGGGTCATTCGGGATTACGAACATCAGACAAACAAGCAAACAAAACAGTGAAACTCGGCAAAACAAATCAAACACAATTTATATTTAAATCTGCTGTTCAAAATTGTTCTAGAAATTAATGTTATATTTCAATTTTTATAAATTTAGAGTGTACTTTCACTATTATTTATCGAAATCTTACATTCTTATTTGAATCCAGCAACAAGCTTCCATGTCTGTTGACTTAATTTACGAAAGAACCTTCCGTGGAGCTATTGAATTTGGGTAAAAAGCCTGATTTGCTCAATCTTGCCAAGCATTATGAATTAAAAGAAGTCAAGTCCTCTTTGCGAAAGCATGAAATTAAGAATATTGTGGTTCAATCATTGATTTTGTTGATGAGGACATTTTTGATAAAAAGTCTCTGTCTCTCATTGTAGATGTTACATCAGTTGCAAGCTTGAACTGTTAAAACTTCAAGGAAGAGAGAAGGAATTGGAAATAGAGAGAGAGAGAGGGAGAAGAGAGAAAATTTTTAAAAAAGCAATAAGAAATTGAATTTGAAAGAGAAAGAACACAGAGAGAAATTGAAGAAAAAGAAGAGAAAGCTAATTTCAAAGAGAAATGGAAGAGCGAGAAAGGGAAGCGAGAGAACGAGAAAGAGAGGAGAAAGAACGAGAAATAGAAAGAGAGAGGGAAAGAGCAGAGAGAGTGAGAGAAAGAACGAGAATTTCAATTAGGATTAAAAGAATTAGAAATTCAAGATAGAACAAATCAGCCCAGATATATATATGTAATGGCCATTTTGATGTAACAAAACATTTCGGCTTGTTCCTGCATTTCAATAAATGAAGTTGAAACATATTTCGAACATTTTGAAACAGTTGCAGATAACTTTTTAAATGCCCAAAGGAGCACTGGACCTTACTTCTTCAAAGTGTCTTGGTATGAAAAGCTCGCAATATTTATTCGCAACTTGGAAAAGAACAAAGCAATGATTATGATACTGTTAAAGCCTTGAACTCATTCTCAAATATTATGAGCTGGTTCCAGAAGCATATAGGCAACAATTTAGAAGTTGTAGAAAAGAATCTGGCCAGACTCACGCTCATATTTCTTAGAAACGCAGAAAGATTATTTGACAGGTGGTGGTATTCTAAGAAAAAAAGACCAAAATTATGATAATCTTAGACAACTTATATTAATTGAACAGTTCAAAAATTGCATTCAATCTGACATTAAGTCACATTTAGAATACAAAATGTCGAAACTATACATGAAGCAGCTCGTTTAGCTGATGATTACTACCTTACACACAAAATTTCCTTCGTAAATAAAGCAAAACCTGCTTCCTCACATCCCCAAAATAAGTCTATGTCTGGTGATTCATCTAGCATGGCTAGTCAATCGAATTCACCTAAACCAAAGTCATCTTGTGAAACCAATGTTCAAAATCCCTTATCTCGAGTAAATTGTACTTTTTGTAAAAACACCAGGTCACCTTATTTCAAAAGGTTTTAGATTAAAAAGGAAGAAGGAACTGGGTGCAGCCAAACCTACAGGGCTCACCAGCCTTTAGCCTAAATCATAGCCTTCTTTTGAGTTAAATTCAATTTTTAAGGCAGGACCAAAATCTGATTCCTGTATGGAGATTTTTGAATCGTTCATGTTGGATGGTTTTGTATCACTTTCAGGTGATAATTGCCCACCTGCCCCTATTAAAATTTTAAGAGACACGGGAGCTTCCCAATCTCTTATTTTAGCAAATGTTCTGCCTTTTTCTTAGAAGACTTCGTCTGGTACTAGTGTCCTTATTCAGGGTGTAGAGTGTGGTGTTATCAATGTTCCTCTTCATAAGGTGAATGTGTCCTCAGATTTGGTTACTGGTTCTGTGGTTGTTGGTGTTAAACATTCTTTACCATTTAAAGGTGTACATTTATTGCTATGCAATGACTTAGCTGGAGATAAGTTTGTTGTTAATCCTCTTGTAACTGACACACCTAATGTCTAACAGATGATCCTATTTTGCAGGAAATACCTGATTTGTTTTGTAAGAATTTTTCTATAAAAGCTGAACCTTTAACAATCTTATTAAAGAAAAACGTTAAGTTTAAATGGAATGATAACTGTCAAGTTGCCTTTGATCGCTTAAAAGCCATACTAAAGAGCACACCAGTTCTTTTAGCACCTGATTTTGACAAATGTTTCAAATTAGCTGTTGATGTAAGATATGTTGGTATCGGTGCTGTTCTTTTGCAAGAAGACGATGACGGTATTGATCATCCAGTTTGTTATTTTTCTAAAAAAATAAACAAACATAAAAAAAACCCTACACTATTGAAAAAAATGTCTTGCTCTGATTTTGGAAATCCAACATTTTGTAGTTTATTTAACATCTGCAACTTCTCCTATAGTGGTATTCAGTGATCACAATCCCTTAAGCTTTCCTCAAAAACTTAAAAGTAAGAACCAGAGATTATTGAGGTGGAGTTTGTCACTTCAAGAATTTAATCTTGATGTAAGACACATTAAAGGAAAAGACAACATTATACCAGATGTTCGGGCTCAGGGAATCGGGCTCTTCAGGTCTCAATAGGCCTATCGGCCTACGCTTGTGGGCTGGCGTCTTGCTCTTACATTTTCCGCTCCATTTAGGAGGCATCTTCTTAGATAATGTAAATTACTGAACAATCTAGATATTTTGAGAACAATCTTAATTTTCGAGAGCAATCTAGAGTTTTAATTCCTCGGAAACTGAGTCTCTTTTCGATGAAGCCACAATAATGTCAAAGGCTACCGGTTAATAGGGATAACGTCGGCTATAAACGTATGACAGATGGTCAAATGTAATTTGAATTTATAGCCATGCTATCAATAGGAAGGAAATAATACTGTGACCTCTTTTTAAATATCAATTTTTTCTCAACCCAATGGTCGTCATTGCATTTCATAATAAATACACAGTATCCCGAGAATCATTATTTTCGCAAGACAAGGGTTTTAACCCACTGTGCTCCTTTAGAAGGAGCAAAGTGGAGTTAGTACCCCTGACTTGCAATGATGGAGAAGCGTATTCATTTGGTGTCTAAAGGGTCAAGGAGATTCATGTAAGCGGTAAAGGGCAATCAGGGTTCCATCATGGTTCTATCATTTGCGTTTCAAGGGAAACTCTACGCTGTTGCGACCCGTTATACTAAAAAGGACCATCTTGGAACTCGGTAAAAATATTTGAAAAAGAGGTCGCATCCAAAAGAGGTCAATCGGAGGTCGCATTTCGATACCTCTTAAATTGGAAGTTGTTTAGCTCATTCAAGATTCAGAAACTCACTCCAATCAATTGAGTTTCGATCCTTCTTAGCCTGCACAGAGCACGCAGCCAGACTACGGTCAACACTGAATGCAACACCAAGGTCACCCCTTTCGCCTAACCGGCGGGTCACATTTACGGACATTTTCATAAAAATAGTTTTTAACATTTATACTCGGCTTCAAAAGAAAGTTACCACCACCAACAACACCTACAGAACATTGAACATTTTTTATAGCAAAAAAGTTAACCCGTTCGTGTTGACGGCACTTTTTGACGTCATGAGCGTGGCCTATCGTGTACAATCCAAGTTTTCTTTATAACTACGGACAATTTCATTATTGTTCGTCGAGGGTGGCCTTTTAATTGCAATGTGGCTTATTTGTTTGTCTCCTTTTTTTGTGTTTTGCTGCTCGTTCTGTATATATTTTTACTTATTTTTTTTCGTAACGTTATTCTGTCCTTCGTTATCATGTCATTCGCTTCCTGTCCATAAAAAGAGCTCTCTAACATGCTTGTCATTTCCCTTCTTTACTCAGTCTGTCTCTCTCTCCAAACTTTCTCTGATCGCCAGCTTTCCATGTATTTCAATTTGCTCAAATGTTTTGTTATTATTGTAATGCTCGCCAAGTTGGCGGAAAAACAATAACATAATAATAATACTGAAAACCCAATGACGTTGCGCGTTAGTCAAACGTCTCATTTGTGCGAAACGTTCAAGAATCTAAGTGTCATTTATTCGGCATGATTACTGGCTAGCATAATCCATGAACAATTTGTGATAAATTTGTGCGTACACATTTATACCTTGTATAAATATTGTACATAATATTTTGCATAAAACAATTCTATTTGAAAGATCGAAAGGTATTTTGGGTGGTAACTTTCTTATGACGCTGAGTATGTATTTTTTTTAATTATTCAATTTATATATTTTTATTTACACAAGAGGATCAGAAGATGAAGATGATTTCATCTTTCAAAACTTCATGAAATTACGATTCAGTTTTCTCAAATACATACATCAATCTCCCTTCAAACAGAGCCTTTTTCTGATTTCCATTATGCTTTTTATTCCCCTGGTGGTCCCTTTTCTGATTTCCATTGTGCTTTTTATTCCCCTTATGAATATTACGAATAGGAAAAAATATTTCCCTTAAGGTAGTGGACCCGTAATAGTTCCGCAGCATTTCGGACCACATATTCTTTCACAATGTTAACCGAGGTTTCCAAATGAAAGTCATTTGGAAACCTCGGTTAACACTGTTAAATTTCAATACTTATGAGATGTTGCAAAACTATTACTATAAATTTAGCAACTCACTCTTTGTCATGTTTTAGCAAAATTAGTTGTACAATTTATAGGTAACCCGTCACGCGAAAACGGACCATCTGGGAACTGCGTAAAATAAATATTTGAAAAAGAGATTGTTTCAAGATCAGGCCAACCAGAGGTCGCAATTCAAAAATTCTTTCAAATGAACGAAATTGATTATTCTTGTATAATAGATTCAGAAAATTAGGAAAGTCCGAAAAGGGTCGATCCTAGTCAGTCTACGCAATCCGCGCAGTCCGGCAAGGGTCAACACTTGACGCACTTCCCAGATGGTCCCTTTTCGCGTGACGGGTCACATATGTTCAAAACTTAATGTTTAGAAATGATTTCTGTTCTTTTATTAGAACAATCTCTAATAATTCTATTTTAAATGGTCATGATGTACTTTTATGTTTTATATTTTCACATTGTTTTATATGTATTGATATTTTGTATTATACACAAATGGACGAAATAAACAATAAAACTATAGATAAATATGTGAAAAGTTTTTAAGGAAACGTTGCTCCTGCATTTAAGAGCACTTTCTCCTTTTCAGTTGAAAAACGTATTCGGAACATCACTCGGCCATTTCCGTAAACTGCAACAGACCTAGGATGTATGTAAGGCGGATGGGTATGTAACAAAACCGTGCATTTTGTTAGGCGGAAACAGTGTAAGAAAAATTAGCACTGTATATTTATATCTTTTACAGTAAATAACGACTGAGAAGTCTTAATTTTTGAGAATGACGAATCATTTTCAAAAATTAAGATTTTTCAGTCCTAATATAAGAATCTAAGGATACGATGGTTTCACCTCAGTGACTTAAACGAGTAGCGTTGGCGACGTCGAATGTTTTCATCACAGTTTCGGGGGCTAACGCCATTTTAACTGATGTCATCGAGTTTTTCCAAGGTTTTCCCGTATTTTTTAAAAATAGTCCGTCTACGTACATCCGAGGTTGATCGTGAGATTGGCCGAGTGGTGTTCCGAATGACTGAGGACTGTAGTACCGCTATGAAACCATATAGAATTAAAAGGTTGCTATAAAATGAAACTTGAAAGCAATATCCGTCGGTTTATGGAAGGGTCAGCACCGGGTATCTGTAAATTGTGGGTTATAGTGATGGTCAAAGGACAAGAGGTCGATTTCAAAAATCGCAGAAATGAAAGAAAGTGTTTCGATGATGTTTTTAGTATCGGTCTTTGAAGTTTTCAATAGTATAAAGCTTTAAGCTAGGAAAGGATGTGATGGTTGTACTGGCGAGTGAAATACCAGGAATCCATTAATAGGTGCTCCAGCCGCCGCGAAATAACTGAATAAATATTGAAAGCGGCGTAAAACTCCATTCAACCAACCAATCAATCCTTGAAGTTTTCTGGCTTAAAGAGGTTCCAATATCATGAGTGACCAACGTCTAAGCTAACCTTCCATAATTGTCTTGCAGTTATCCTTCCTTTGATGAAAAGAGTGAGAAAAATGCGAAGGTAATGACGCTTCCATCGACCGACACCCCTAGAAGTTGCGAACCGATTATTTAGTTTGTTAATGTGAATTAAAACGTCGCTTTCAAAGGCGTATCTAGGAATTTAAAATTTATACGCTCACAAAAGTCAACCAACATAGAATACGAGGGTTGATCCAAAAGTTCGTAAAATCAGGTTATAATTCATCAGAAAAGTTAAATATGAACAAAAATTATACAGTCTTTGAAATGCATCATCTGTGTAATAGTCCGGCAGAAATATGGCATATTTTGCTTGAACCTGGAAGTAAGGTTCAAAGTTTTTTTCTTGACTGATTCTTGTAGCCAAGGCCTTCCCCAACCAGAATCTGGTTGATGACATCTTGTCATCATTGAGCATTTTGAAAAAATGGAGATGGCAGCCAGGACTACCAAAAAACAAGCAAACGGCTCCGTAGATCACTCTCTTTGAAATATAAAATCCATTTGAATGGTCATTTTTATTATTTAGATGCTGAGCTGAAGCTATATAACAAAATAAAAGCATAAGGTGTCATTAGATATGAGTATAATAATCAATATGGCAGCCAAATCGAATTCCAAAATGGTTTTAAAGTATTCTCGATGCATGCGAGATATAAGGATCTTTGAATCTGTTTTAGGGTTTTCTAAATAAACTTTTGTGAGATGGTTTATGCCCTTAATCTGACTAGTTACACCTCTTATCAAGTAATATTCAAATTCTTAATTTGAAGATGGCAGCCAGGAAATATAAGGTTTTTATTCCATGCTAAACGTTTGCAAAACATTTTACAATTAACTCTTTTTCTAGTAGCTAAGGCCTAGCCTATCAAAAATCTGGATGATGGTGCATTTTCATCATGGAATAGTTTGAAAAAAGTCGAGATGGCAGCCAAGTCAACCAAAAACATACATGCACTACTATGCTACTACGATTTAACAATTCAGCTAATTTTTGTATTTTAACCGGTAAGATGCTAATTTGAAGTTTACTGGTGTAATGAACACCCTAAATGAAGATTAAACTAAGAATAGTTGGCAAGATGGCTGCCAAACGGAAAAAACTGCATGTTTACTGGTGTAAATTAAGTAGTATATAGATATTTGTAAAAATTGAAGATACAATTAAAACCTTTTATAGATAAATCTTACATGACTATAGACAACTCTAACCATGTGAAAATATGATGGTATCGAACAGCTGCCTGAGCAAGTTACAGAAATAATGATCATACAGTAAAATTCAGTTTGGCAGTCGAGATGGCAGTTTGTTAAGACAGTTTATGAATTATAAATACACTTACTTAAATGGCAAGCATGAGAATATAATAATCTTTTTATATAGCCAAAACATACCCGAGCTTTGATCAGTACGTTCAGGTGCAAAGTATTAAAACATCTTTTTTTCAAGATGGCAGCCTCGCTGTTTTTCTTTCAACTTATCATCAAATTTATTTAACTATTTTGCCAGCTCTGTGCCAGAACTTGTTGACAAAACATGTTTGTATAATTATAGTAAATAGGTGGTTTCTAAATGACAACTTACTTTTAAAAAGACCCTTTAGCTTGCTTATTTAAATGCGCGTTTGAAAAAAGAATTGCGTCATTAAAAATACGGTTTCTAAGAGAACGAAAATATAACATTGTAGATTGCATTCATTCTAAGTACGTTGAGGGATTAACTGAGACTCGTATTTTATTTTTCGTTATATTCAAAGTTATCTAACCATTAATTTTTACTAGTATTCTGTGTGATTTGAACCTAAAGCGACATATTTAGGTTCATCAGAGGTATTTACGGCAAGGTGTAGACATAAAAGCTGATGAGCGCTAGCATATACTCGAATAAAATGTCCGGACTACGACAATTGTTTCACAAAGTGGTTGCCAATTTATTGTACTGAGTCAATGGTACCATTTATTGAATGGTTGCAAAGGTTTCCGAATCTACATTGCAAATATAAGACTTGCTAGTTCTGTCTACTGACATAGTCTTGTAATCGGTGTTTTTTTTGTTTACTGCTTGAATTAATGCTTTTCAATTGGACAGAGCATTATAATATATATTGAGTTATCATTATGATTATTGCTACTTTTTCCTTTTGGTCAATTCGTTCATGATTGTGTGAGCCAGCTCCTTTGAAAATTAATCCCAGTTGATATTTTTGAACTAAACAAAAAGAGGAAAACAATTATAGTCAACAGCAAAGTCACAATATTGTTGCCAAATCGTAAAATGTCAAATGCAAGCAAAATGGAAGATAAGAACAGGCATCTGAGGATGTGATGTTCGTTCAAAAATCAGACTTTTAGTCAATGTGCGAGCTAGTAATTTGCCATATTTATGTAATTTGAACAAGGTCTTCAATAGTCGCTAAGACAAATCCAGTGAGTGCATTGCCTCTTTTCAAGCATTAGCAAATTCACCAGGGTAACACAGCATAGTCAATCATCATGCTTACATGACCTGTTTAACGGTTGTGAACATGTAATTGAAATTTACCACTAAAAGGTTTTTTGCAGTGCTATAATGTTCCTCCTTTTCCACTAATAAACATATATGACAATAAATACTGATATGGATGTGGTTTAATAGGTCAGCTACAATGAATCCATCAGAATGTTTTATAAAGAAACTTGAGCGATTATAGGTTGGTTATTAAGAAAATAATATCAATAATCTTTAGCACAACGTAGCAAATACATACTTAACCAGAGAAAAATAAACAATTAAGATAAAAAAGAGAGAATTAAATTCAATTGAAAGTAGTACAAAATGTACGAATTTCCCAAAATATTAATAATGGAATTTTCTTTCGGTATTTGACCATATCGATGATTCAGCATGAAGCAGTTGCTACTGCCTTTATGTTTATAGCGAGATACAATTTTTTTGTGCCATTCCAAAGATATGAGATAAATGTATTTTGTTGTGCAATAATTTTCTCCCAAAGCAAATATAATTTTATTTTCAATTGCCATGCAACATAGGTATTATATATTGGTGTAATGTTTTGTTCACTGGAATGTGTATATGTATAATTCTACAAGTGAAGTAAGACTTCTGTTTAGTTATTCCTGTTCATAGGATGTATTGTTGGCCTCATTTTTGACCTTCTGGAACAGTTAATTCAAGTTAAAATGCTTGTCTATGAATTAGTTATTTACAAATATTTTCATTAAAATGAGCAAAACAGGTAATAATCAACGGTAATACCATATTTATGCAATATTGGCTACCATCTTGAAACACAGTAATTCAACATACATTGTATATTGTTATATGTAGCTTTTCTAATTTCAAAATTATGACTAAATTTTTCATTTGTTAGAACTAATCATTTTCTAAATTAATTTTGCAACCTCAAACTTTCTCTCGGGTATATTTCTTGGCTGCCATCTCGAATAATATTCAAAATCTATCATTTAAGGCGTCAAATCGTATAAAAAACCTTTGAAATTGGCCTTGAAAAAATTAATGCAAGTGCAAAATGTATTATAAAATCCTGAGTAAAACACAATTAACTTAAAATCTTCTCTTTATTGGCTGCCATCTTCAAATCAGGAATTAATGTATCAATAGAAGAGAGTTGTCACTAGCCTGATATCAAGAGAGCTTAAAACAACTTACAAATACTTATCGAAGAAGCCCTAAAATGCTTACTTAAGAAATACTCGAAATGCCATTTAATTATTCTATTTGGCTGCTATCTTGACTACCATACTCACTTCTGATATCATAATATGCATTTATTATGTCATATGCTTATAATCTCGAGCTTTTACATCAACTAAAGCACAAAAACCAATTTAAAAGTGTTTCATAGTGATCTACCGAGCTGTAAGCGTAGCATTCGATAGTCCTGGCTGCCATCTCAATTTTCTCAAAATGCTCAATGATGACAAGATGTCATCAGTCAGATTCTCGTTAGGGAAGGCCTAAGCTACAAGAATCAGTCAAGAAAAAAACTTTGAACCCTACTTCCGGGTCAAGTTAGATTTCTGCCGGACTATAATAAACGTGGAAATTTTTTAAATGTTTACATACAATAGCGGCTTAAAAATGCAAGAATCAAGTCAGAGACCCCCTAATAAGGCGGGGGAGCAAGAACGTCAAATGCGACGTCAATAATAACTCTTCTCTACATAGTTTACACTAACTCTCATGCCTTTCTGTACCGGATAAACCCACTAACAGAAATTATCCACATGCCATTTTGAATCAAATTTGTTTAAAGTTTCTATATGCATGGTAGTGGAAATGCAGGAGATTTATTTTGGGGGAAAATGAGAATCAATTGGGAATTGTTCGTTATTTGAAACTCCATCATATCATTCTAAATACTCATTTGAAGCTTAATTGATTTCGAATATCCGGAATAGCTTTAGTAAATGTACTCTTCTTCACATTTTATCATTTCTCTAAATTATCTGGAATGTTTGGATTGATGAAAAGCATAGGTCATGTCGAAATTCAAAAAATAAACGGCATTTATGTTTTGGTGTTGACGTCTTATCATTTTTTTCCTCGAATTTGCAAAATCATTAAACATATGTTTTGTCTGCTAAAAGTCTCACAAAAGCTTAAAGTAACACAAATAATTTCTATTTTGATTCTAACTTAATTTCACCTAGGAATCCCAACCAAAGTTTCAGAAAACTTGATTTACAAAAATGTATTTAACAGATTTTCAATATTTTTTCTCGCTCCCCCACCTTAGCATAAATATGTTTCTATGGTGAAGTATTCTAAGGCCGCTATAGACAATTCTGCAAAAATAATATCATTAATATGCTCCGTAGTTACTAAACTGCACATTGACCAAAATTTATACTGAACAAGCTAGAAATGCAAAAGTTATTAGCCCATTGTCCGAACTTTTGATTCACCCCCGCATATAGGATAAAGTCGATATGTGGACTGTTACAAAGAAATAAAAGAAAGCCCCCCGTCCGTCCCCTTTTTATGATTTGAGCGTTGGTGAATAATCAAAACATCGTAACTACAACTTGTATAAGCTGTAGTTTCGATATTTTGATCATTCATCAACGATATTTTTCCAACAGATGATTATTTCTTTTACGCACTTGTGTAAATTGCGCAATGGGGGTAACGCCGATGGCTTTCAATAATGTTCCATTTAAAATCGATGGCTGTTGCACCTATCCATAGTTTCTTGTCTTCTTCTTCATACGGCACGGTTAGAACATTTCATCTCAGTCACCAGTCGCCTTTCTCTCTTAGGCGTATCACTCGCCCGTTCTGTGGGAAACAAATGTCGCGAGTCAAAATGACTTTTGTCTAATATGAGATGAAAGATGGCCAAGCTAGAGATCGAACCAAATACCCAAATGATTGAAAGCCAGATGCGTTACCGACTTGTCTAACCGGGCTCGACAGTTCTAAACAAAGATGTCCCGAGTAGCCAAACTAAAGAGTGGCATCAAAAACAGATATGCAAGCTCTTTGTACACCCGTAGGCTGATTTCTGCCTTTTTCGATTGTTGTGGCATACCCGCTTCGATAAAAATGTTCAATTAATTTTGTTTTCTGTGACAATGCCAAGGAATATTGTGTAAAAAATAACTCAAATGAGCTTTGGGTAACTCATCACGAGTATGTGACCAAAACCGGAAGTCATGGTAAGACGCACTATGCCGGACTCGCTTAAAGCGTTCAAAATCCGGCGTCTGTGTAGTCTATGTCGTTAGCCCGACTAGCACATAAAGTTGGCCTCCAGTTACCGAAGTTACCGTAAGTCATTCAAAACAGACCAAGGATTCTGTACAGTTTCATTTTTTGCTAAGTATAGTTTGAAAATATAAACTGTTATTTCTAACTTATAAATTTTAAACTTTGTACATATTTATCGTATTTGTGAACTATAGATTATACGCATAGATTCACAAATAGCACCTTCCAGATTAACAATATAAAATTATTTGACTTCTTGATTTTTCTAATCTGTTTACCGTTTTAGCTAAAATTAGAAAAGGAAAAACAGAAGAAATACAAGGGAAAAAATAGGAATACGCTGTTGTCGCGAATTAGTATAGACAATTTTTGCGTATATGTTCATCAATGGACAAAGTCAACGGTTTGTAGTTATTCTTCATGCACATATCAGAAATAATTGGCTCAGCGCGAAACAGTTGTAACTGCCTTTAGACATGTAGGCAATTGAAATAGCGTTATATTGTGGAGTGACGTCAATGAAACCAGATACGCAGAAAACGAAGTAAAACTTTGAGATCTAGAATATTATTTATTAGTGATGGAAACGTCCATGAGAAATATGTAAATAAAATGGTTAAAGACAGATAAACATACAAAATTTCGGACGGATTTGAGTTTAAACAGATCTTTACTTAATAGGTTAGTTTTTTTTTTTAATATATTTGTCCATACAAAAGTGAAATCGCCAACTCCTCAAATTTACTTGAATATTTCCTATTTTCCATATTAAAGCTTCTTTTTTTTGAAAATGATTGCCAAAGATGGAGATTCGTTCACATTTAAAAAACCAAATGATTATCACTGAAAATGGTACGGTTGGCGTACATTGGTATCGAAATGGTTCAGTTTTGTCGAGATCAACTGCTCCTCCATTAGCGGTATATCTTCACTCAGTGGATGATCATATCGTCGTAAAAATACATTAAATTCAACATTTTAAGGTAGTGGACCCGTAATAGTTTTGTAATGTTTCAGGAGTAATGACTTTAACAATGTCAACCGAGGTTTCCTAATGATTTTCATTAGGAAACCTCGGTTTACATTTTGAAAGAATATGTGGTCCAAAATGTTGCGGAACTATTACGGTTCCACTACCTTAATTGCGGATTCTTGACGCCAGAAATAGTAACTTCCCAGTGAGTTTGATAGGTGTATGTTTCATTTAACTCTTAGTTCTTTTGTTGAAGGATATTTCTATTTGTCAGAAAACGACTGTATTTAAAAGTTGATGTACTGTCGGATGTTAACTAGTTGTCGGATAGTTCTGTGTTTAGTTGGCCTCTTGCTCTTCACCTTCTTCCTCATCAAATTCACCTTCCTCTTCGGCGGTGGCGTCCTGAAAATAAATGAAAATAAGTCGATATTGCTCGAGCGACCACTTCCATTACGCGACCACCATAAAAAGTTCCTTCGTGGTAAGGAAAATCTCCGAAAAAGTGGACAACCTTAACGTGAAAATGTATATCATTGAATCTTATGACCTCTGAATCCATTAGATTTGTCTCAAGGAGACGATTCTTGTGGGCTCGAACATCATAGGATTCTGTAAGAATTATGTGACAACCTTTATTTGCTATCAAATAAAACGTCTTAATTTTCATTAAATATTGTATAAAGCGATCATTTTCATAAGCTTTAGCTTTTTAATGGTCCCCGAAGTGGTCGCATTACGCAAGTGTTACTGTAAATGAAAACTTATGTATACAGGTTTAGATGTGCGTCCAACTCTCTTTCACCGAAAGAAAACTTTTACTTTAAAATTCCATAGATAGTCATTTGGTTTTTTTTCCGTATTGTTCACAATTAAAAAAAAAATCTTGATACTTTTCGGACACAATTTGGTCAAACATACTGTGTTTAGGCACCTTTCACATTCGCAACGAATGCTGATCTGCGTTCAGGATTTTAGCTTCTTACCATGCTAACCGTGTACATGATGTGTCATCACTAAAAAGATTTCAGAGGGAATTCGTTTCCAGTTTTATATTGTTTAAATGACTAATTAAGTCAATCGAAGACTATAATGAGCCGGGCTTAAAATTAACCTTCTTCTATTTTTTTTTCTTTAAAACAGTACAGGTCAAATGGAGGTAACATTTCAAAGATTTTCAAACATAAATGTTGACTGATCGATCTAGATCCAAGAAATCAGTCAAACGCCTAAAAATTGACACTAGTAAATCTACGCAATCCGCATAGATTAACTAGAGTCAACAGTTTCTACATCACCAAGATGGCCTCTGTCACATATAAATCAAAGCTAAAACTCACCTGGTATTGTTGGTACTCGGAAACTAAATCGTTCATGTTAGACTCGGCTTCAGTAAACTCCATCTCGTCCATACCCTCGCCAGTGTACCAATGTAAGAAAGCTTTACGACGGAACATAGCTGCAAAAAAGGTTTATTTGTTAGTATGAAAACGTATTCTAATTTGAATGTTAAGCATATAAAAACAGAGGTAGAGGAAACATTTTACACATCTTTATTGAACTTTTGTAATCATTTTTTTCTAATCTTCACAATTTCAGCTTTAAAGTTTTTAGGGGATTAAGGGGTTTCGTCGGGAAATTCACCTACATGTATCTAAACAAAAATCGTTACGAATTCATCATAATTGTTTTGACAATTTAAGTCAGAAACCATTCTCTCGAAGTTAATAAGGTGTCTGGTCGCCCTATGAGGTACACTCAAACACACTTCATCGACTTACCGGTAAACTGTTCGGACACACGTTTGAAAAGTTCCTGAATGGCGGTGGTGTTGCCGACGAATGTGGCGGACATTTTGAGACCACGTGGTGGGATGTCACACACAGCGACCTTGACATTGTTTGGGATCCATTCAACGAAATAGGAACTGTTCTTGTTTTGGACGTTCAACATTTGTTCATCGACCTCTGTAAAACAAATATAGATTTACATGTATGTTATTTTATTCTCAAAGTGTAAGGTTAAATAAATATACTTGGCAAAAAAAGAAACTTTACATGACTTACTGAGGGCTGTAGTATCCCTATGAAACCATATAGAATACAGATGTTACTATTACATGAAACTTAAGGCAATATCCATCGGTTTATGGAAGGGTCAGTACCGGATGTTTGTAAAATGAGAATTTTATTGATGGTCAAAGGACAAAGGGGTCGATTTCAAAAATCACAGAAATGAAATCAAGATTGTCGGTGATGTTTTGAGGATAGGTCCTTGACGTTTTCGTGATTAGAGTCGTTCCAATATCATGATAGACCAACGTCTAAGCTAAATACGCATACTTGTCTTGCAGTTATTCTTCCTTTGATGAAATAAATTGAAAAATATGCAATGGTAACAGGGCCTCTATATGACGTCAGAAGTGGCCTATCTCATCTAGGCCGACACTTCATGTGGTTGTAATTGATTTTCTTTGTAAATTAATATGGGTTTAAAGGTATTTTTCGATAGTTTTACATTTAAAATTCGACCGCTGGTGCACCTATCCATAGTTTCTTGTCGTTTCTCACAGTACAGCTAGAGCTTTCATCTGAGGCACCAGTCACCATTCTCTCCTAGGCGTATCACTTGCCAATTGTGTGGGAGAGAAATGACACTTATCACAATGCTTTCTGTCAAATATGGGATGAAAGACGGCCGAGCCAGAGGTCGAACCCACGACCCGATGAATGAAAACCAGACGCGTAACCGATTGTCCTAACTGGGCGCGGCAGTTCTAAACCGAGATGTTAAAATGTGAATTGCCTGTCCTGAGTAGCCAAACTAAAGAGTGACGTTATAAACAGACATTCAAGCTCTATGTATACCTGTAGTCTGATTCCTACCTTTTTTCGATTGTTGTTACATACCCGTTTCAATGTAAATGTACAAACAATTTTGTTTTTTTTGTGCTGATGCTAAGGAATGAGTGTGACTGTGTAACAAAAATCCCTCAAAATGAACTTTGGGTAGCTCAACACGAGTATGTGACCAAAACCGGAAGTTAAAGATGCATTAGCTCGGACTCGCTCCAATCGCGCAAATTCCTGCGTCTGTGTAGTCTCTGTAGCTAGTCCAACTAACACATGTAAATAAAGTCTGCCTATAGCCACTGTAAGTCGTTCAAACCAGACCAACAAGTATGTAAAGTTTCTTTTTTTGCTTAGTATATAATGTTTCAATATAGGTCCATCCTATTCCATTCAATTAAATCATGATCACAAATCTTTAAAAATGTCAAATAAAGACACGCGACTTTGTTTTTTAATCGAACTCTTTTGCAAAAGCACCAACATGTTACAAAGGTTGATTTTTGGATGATTTGAGAGACCTAGCTATGAACTCACCTTTCATTGACATACGACCTCTAAACATTGATGTGACGGTTAGATATCTGCCATGACGAGGATCACAGGCAGCCATCATGTTCTTGGCGTCGAAGATCTGTTGTGTGAGCTCTGGCACGGTGAGGGCTCTGTACTGCTGGCTACCACGAGAGGTGAGAGGTGCGAACCCAGGCATAAAGAAATGCAGACGAGGGAAGGGGACCATGTTGACAGCAATCTTTCTGAGATCGGCGTTCAACTGACCTGCAGGGAAATACAACACGAGAATTATTTACTTTAACCACAAGGTACTTGCTACTGGGTCCTGCTAGATCGTGACTTTTGATATTTAATAAGATTACCTCTGATAAAAGTTAAGTTTACTAGAAAAAGATGTCTACTGAAAAGGAATATTTTCAATACACAATGTGTACAAAAGTTTATCCACAACGAGAAGAAATCATTGCGGAAAGGTTTTTTTTTCATCTTTGTTAAAGTATGCGTTTGGGCTTTTTGCATTAAGCTACCCTTCGGTCGATTAATATTAGTCATTAAATCTAGATATTTTACATTTCGAGCTTTTTAGAAGGTGATTTCCGCTCTAGTTTTCAAAATATTTATAGCTCATTTAAAGAAATTACAATTAAAAGCTTCCATGGCGTATCTCGTATTGCCATATGTAAGTGGCTTTATGAGATATGTCATGGAAGCTTGATTCACATCGATAAGATTTTTTTCTACATACCTGGGAATCTAAGACAAGTTGTGACACCGGACATGGTGGCTGAGATAAGGTGGTTCAAGTCTCCGTAGGTTGGTGTGGTCAGTTTGAGGGTTCTAAAGCAGATGTCATAGAGGGCTTCATTATCGATACAGTAGGTCTCGTCCGTATTCTCAACCAGTTGGTGCACGGACAGGGTGGCGTTGTATGGCTCGACAACGGTATCTGATACCTGGGGAGAGTATGACAGTAGGCTTTAGTCAAGAACACTCAATATTTATCGCGAAAGAATGTACGAACTCTACTCGGCGCTCCAACTACAAACTATCTCTTTTCAAGAGTTTATGATAACTTTTCTGTATTGTTAATATAATAAAATTCTTTGGAACAAATTTTCTTCTCGTTGTATATCAATCTTATCATTCGATTTGCACAGTCAATACTAGAATCACCATTTAAGTATTGCATACATAAAATTCTTACGAATAGTTTCCAGGGCAGTCGCTTTGCAAATTCCAAAATGTGGCGGTCCGCTTCCATGCCCAATGTAAAGGTATATACCAAGCTCTTATAGATATAATTTCAAAGATCTAATTGATTTTCATAACCAAAGGAAAACGTTTTATTCGACTATCTGAGAATAATCAAATACATGTACGTACTATTTTAGCCTGTGCTTGAGGTTTCCAATTATTTCAAATATGCGCAAAGCAAAGACTCTGGCAAGCCTGTGCATTAGCACAGTCTGACCAGAGTCTTCACTATGCTCTTAGTGGAAGGATAAGGGTTTAAAGTATCTGTAGACAATCAGGTGACTTTTTATTTACGGTATCTGGCTGTCTATACTGCTCAATGTTTACACCTAACGAACAATCAAATTGTTGGAAATGTCACACACAGGCTCATTTCTCAAAGTTCTAATATAATATTCTAATACTTCTCTTTCCTACCTTTGGTGAAGGTACAACGGAGAATGTGTTCATGATTCTGTCGGGATATTCTTCACGGATCTTGCTGATAAGTAGGGTCCCTAGACCAGCCCCTGTGCCCCCACCGAGGGACTGTGTAAGCTGGAATCCCTGAATGCAGTCACATGACTCGGCCTCTTTACGAACCACATCCAACACAGAGTCGATCAGTTCTGCTCCTTCGGTATAGTGGCCTTTAGCCCAGTTATTACCGGCACCGCTCTGTCCTGTATAGTGAAGGAAAAAATAGTTTCATTGACTGAGATTTTAACTTGGTTAACCAGTAATCTTTCATTGCCATTGATGAATATAATTCGGTACGAAATAGACTAGCTTAGTCAAGGTATTTAATCTCGCCCTGCGTTCAGGATCACAAAACGTTAATGATTATTTGAAAATGTTCATGCTTTAAATACTAGAGCAACTGAAGTGAGGGTCATCCTTCCTTTATCATTTCGCGAACATCATTATATTGAAAGCTAGGCATTTGTTATTCCTTCACAGAAATTGTCCTATATATCTTGGAAGAAAATTTTAGTCGCATTTTCTCGTATTCATATGGTCTACGAAAAATTGTCGAGAAAAAACTAAATTTGCAAATTCAAATGCAGAAATTCTTTATTGCTATTTACATTCACTTGTTTGAATAAAGCCCAAATTAGGGTCGCCCTTTGTTGTAATTTCAAGATCTGTGACAACGGAATGTGTTTTTCTGAATTATACGACTCTCAAAGCAAAATTATGCTGACTCAGTCATTTAGCTTCAGTTAAAATCTTCGTGAAATTGACACTGATTCCGATCTAAACCATTCTAAATCGCTCCTCGGCGCTCCAATCATTCACGCCAAACACTCAACCAAACCATTCAAAAACGCTCCAAAATCACTAAAAAGTGACATAAACATCAACATTGAAGATTCAAAGGGCAAGAAAAAAACTCAATTTCACTCACTTGATTGAAATCGAAAGCGCCTGATTGGTTCTTGAAGAAAAAAAGAAGCTATTTGTAGAACTTGTTTGCAAATTTCAATAAAGAGAGGTAATAAATATCGCTAATTTTGTTCATCCTGATGATACAAAAGCGGATACACCAGATTTAAATACTTCGGTAATTATACACAAAAATGGCTCATATTTGACTTAACTTCCATTTCTTATATATTGACATTCAAATTTAAATTTTAAATGTCTGAGATTTTGCCAAGCAATTGTGCGTGATTTAGACAATCATTAGTTTTGTAATGGCCAAAGGTTTTGATGCACTCAGTTCTTCTTAAAACGTGATTCATTACACGAATAGGGATCAAATGAGAACAATTTTAAAAAGAAATACCATTCAGAGGAAGTCAATTTAAGAAATAATAAATTTGTTTTCAATAGTATGGTCATACATGTCAAAGATATTCACGCAGTCTGAAAGTCGATGAATTAGGCTCTTTTCATGTGTTCCCCTTTTCCGTCACAGTCACATTTGTGATACTCTTTTCTCACTAAGTAAACGTTTAATTTAAAGGGTTAAAAATATGCTGACATTCAAAGTTTGGGCTGTTCAAGAAGAAGAAAGATATGAAAAATTAGTTGCACTTAGACAAACATGATTTTTCTTTAAAAAATATACAATTCAATTAACCCTTACCAAACTTTTTTATTAAATAAACCAAAACTAAAAGATATTTGAGAAAACAAATAAGTGTTATTGAGATTTGAAATGAGTCTTCGTTTTTACCTAGGAAAAACTAAAGATGTAAAATGAAAAAAAAAGGTTACAAGCAAATTTTACATTTTTATCCAGAGGATCGAAAACGAGGAATCGGAAAAAAATGTTTTATATTTATGTATGAATAATGCATTTTCATTGTTCTAAACATTTCTGAAAACGCTAAATAAGCAT
This sequence comes from Fragum whitleyi, assembly GCA_948146395.1. Classification (NCBI taxonomy): domain Eukaryota; kingdom Metazoa; phylum Mollusca; class Bivalvia; order Cardiida; family Cardiidae; genus Fragum; species Fragum whitleyi. The sequence goes on from OX411549.1 coordinate 3,413,237, forward strand.
TTTGCAATTAAATCTCAATTTTGATACATTTTGGTGTAGAATGTATTTTGTTTGTCTCTAAACATGAACAAATGTAGCTATGATCACCTTATCATCTGTCCTTCCATTGTAAAAATGAACAATACCATAAACAAGTATAATAATATCGAATTATTTGCGATATGGAATCAACTCATCAATAATCAATAACCAATATACAGTGATTGATTTTCAAAAGAGTCTAAATTCTATCACTTGTTTTAGCATTAACTCAACCCGCATTGTTATTAAGCGTATCGCAACCATCTAGAGCAATGCTCATTTGTTCGAGTAGATTTTTGATAACTTATCGGACTTAATAGAATGTTATCACTTTGAATAAGGGGATTTTTGGTATTGTACAAAATGCCGGTCCTATTGAAATAATAACAATACAAATTAACCCGCGGGTTAATGTTTTACGTCTTTAATGAATATGATTCACATGGGATGTCTATGCCAAAATCTTAGTACGAACAATGCAAAAAATATCGCATGATATTTACTAACCTTTTAACAGGCGACAAAATTTTTCTGGTCCTGCCTTTAGGATGACAAAAAGGTGCAAAATAGTTTCAAGTTATACCTTACTTTGCACGCTCACTTGCGTGCAAAGCGGAGTATAAAATACAAACAGTTGGCTATGTTACGATGTAAATTTATTTGTCTATGACTTGGAAAAGAAATTCATTAAAGAGGTATAATAAACGACTTATGGAGGATTGCTAGATCATAAGGACATGTATTGGTAGATTGTATAGTATTTTTCAGAGTTCCTTTTGTAAGTCTAGGTGTATTTTCGAAACTGAGCTCGGGAATATAGGCCTATAAACTAGTTTATATGAATATAGATTTTACGGCTCACCGCACAATATCTTCCTATGCACACGTTCAAGTACAAGTATATTATTGAATTACAACTGTATTTACGACTGGTTTATACGGTTTAGACAAGTTTCTATGAACAAGACTTAACTCACCGAACACAAAGTTATCTGGTCTGAAGATTTGTCCAAAAGGTCCTGATCGGACAGAGTCCATGGTTCCTGGCTCCAAGTCGATGAGAACAGCACGGGGTACATATTTGCCACCTGAAGAAAAGGATAATGGAATGGTTTGTGATATCGTTTGTGGGCAAACGTTTGTAGAATAAAGCTACATAGAAAAAAATATAGATACGTCAAAAATACATTGTAAAATATTTTGAAATGATTTAGTAAATTTTGGAAAGTCTTTTGATATTTTTTTTCGTTATTTCTAGATCTAATAATTTATCCCCCCCCCCCCCTTACCTTGAGTTGTATGAAACCTAATTCAATATTTGTATTTTTCACAAGCAAACTCATTAAAGAAATTTAGTAAAGAGGGTTCGAAAGCACAAAATTAGGGACACATTTCACTAGAATTGATTGATTTTCTGCATAAAAATGAAATGCATTGTAAGACGTATTCTTTCATAATTATGAGTAGCAAGTTTCATACCTTGATGAATAAAAAAAAGAATTCAAAGAATTTCAGTGGGCTAAATGGAAAATACTTGACTTTATCTGAGACAAACTTGTTTCAATACTTTCAGCGTAATCATAAAAAAGCTGCATGCGCATGATTGTTTTCATTGGGGGATGAAATAAGCTTTTCAGCCAATTATAAACCTTACTTTAGATTGATCAAACTTAAGATATGAGCCAACAATTTCAAATGTGCACAAAGCAAAGAATCTGGCTAGTCTGTGCGTCCGCATAGACTGACCAGAGTCTTCACTATACGATTTAAAGATAGATAGGATCTTTAAGTACCAGTAGACAATTCGACTATCTTCAAGTTATAACATGTAACAGCCTGGACTGCAAAATGTTTGCACCTTACACAAATATCAAATTGTTGGAAATGTCACGCACAGTCACATATAATTCTTGTTTAACAAATAGTAACCAGTTACCTGTGGCTTCATTATAATAGACATTAATTCTCTCTAGCTGTAAATCTGAGTCACCGTGGTAGGTTCCAGTGGGGTCTATACCGTGTTCGTCTGATATCACCTCCCAGAACTAAAAGAAAGGACGAGATATTTAAGACGAGAAACTGAAAGCTCTCCACAAACATTTAATCCCGCTCAGTTTCAATGAAGTTGCATATGGTAATTTCCATTTGGTGACATTTCTAAAATGTTTGTCTTATCCTTGATTTCGCGTGTTTAATCAGTCACGAATATTAGCAAAAATAAACATTTCGATAATAGAACCCGATTTTAAGCAAATGAGGCTTTTACAAAATGGGAGGGAAAACGTTTACGTTGATAACTAGAGGACGGACCAATGGACCTTTTAAATATGGTCCATCTTGCTCGAGCGAACACGTCTTTTAA